>CM041039.1:13728064-14161176 GCA_023078785.2 Hyles euphorbiae | reverse complement strand
TTTCTTTCTAAAAGTGATACTGCTTCAGTTCATTGGGGACACAGCTACTGCTTGGAACCTATGCTCAGATTTAATAATTTCTCATGTCTGGACCAGATGGAGGACCCACCCATATTTTCTAAATTTAAGAAATCGGATTGGTCAAAAACATGATGTGACGCATGAGCAGACAGCAGAGCTTAAAAAATATATCGATTTTGATATTTGAAAATAAATATCGAAAATTGATATATCGCGGGAAAAAATATCGCTAATTTATATCGATATTTTTCTGAAAAAATATCGATATTTTGATATATCGATATTTTTTGCCCAAGCCTATTTCGCGCTCTGTCAGTGTCAAATTGTCAATTCACAATTTTCATAAAATACAACTGTTATGAAATGTAATTTTTTCTATTTTTATTTCCTTTAAATAAAGTAATTAAAACCTTAAAACATAGACTGTAAGATTTTCTTGACATAAACCTAATATATTTATTGTAAAGTTTATTAGAAGCCCAGTTATATCAGAAATGCATGATCTAATTAATGGTTTTGAATCAGTAACACCTGATGGTTGGATATCGAACGAACAAGGATGGAAGGAAAAGTTGCTGAAGTTACCGAATTGGTTTCAGGTAAATTAGTCTTTCACTTATTCAGATATTTTACGCGTTTAATGATATTTAAATCACATGACCTTTGGTTAACCTTTCAGATTCCTCTTATAAATTCAAATGCATCTCACAATTTGCCGGATGGAACATTGGTCAGGTTTCGAGGTATGATACAGGACATGCACAATCCCGAGTTTTATTTTGAAGAATTTGAGGTTTACAATACAGCCACCAGTGAAATTAAGAACAAAAGTGGAAAGTATAGAGACACAGCTCATATTTTGGTAACTAAACATTTCGTCCTTTTTTTTTTTAATAAACTCACTGTTATGACTTGGAGTAAGGTTACAGATTAGTCCATTTTTATAATTGACTGATTATAACTATGATTGAAAAATATATTTTTAACTTAAAAAACTAATTTTAAGTAAGCACATACTTTTATTTTGGTTACATTAATAAAAATATAGAATATTACTAGTAACATATTCACATGTTTAAATTTCTCTAAAGAATAGTTATCAATTTTTCTCATTCATAGGAACATGAAAAAATTAACTACACAGAAAACTTAAAAAGTGCACAAAGGCAGACTATGGTTGTGGTATCCATACCAGGGCTTAGCAACTGGGCACAAAGCATTGAAGACAAACAAAACCATTTAAAACATTTGGAACAACATCCAAACTCGTCTAAAAGATTGAGCCAAACTGCTCCAAAGTTGAAGCGTAGTTATGATGAGGCTGAAGAGGAATCTGATGCTATGGAGGTGGTGGATAGCGACGTGGGGGCTAATAAGGAACCAAAAACAGCTGAAGAGGCCAATGTTACATCCAATGTGGTGTCTAGGGAGCATTTACTCAACTTTCCCCTGCCAGATGTGGCAAGCAAGTCTTGCATTGTGAAGGTAGTATACAATAATTGAAGTCTACTGATTCTTTAGAAATTGAGACGAAATGTTTAACTTTTGATTTAAATGAGTTATAGAAATATAGTTGAAATATTGCTGGTCTTGTGTTATGTCACACTTCATATTTCATAATGTTTAAATGTTTCTCCGAATTAAGTAGGACAATTTAATTTAGACAACTGCTATTCATGTCGCATAATATTTAGAGAAAAATTAACAGTTCTAAAGTTATAAAATCCTAAATAATAGACAAACTGCATGCTGATCTTTTTACAGATATATGAAGAAAGAGATGATATTAAACTCAATGACATGATAGAAGTGGTAGGTTTTCTCTCTGTGGATCCGGCACTTTCTGGAGAGTTCCAATCAGAGAAGAACCCACTGCTGGAACCAGAAATGGACACTGATATAGAGAACATCACACACAACCCACCACCAAGCTTAGTGCCAAGATTGCATGCTGTACATGTGAAAAAATTGGAACATTGCAATCCATTAGTCAAAGATTCTATTGATCAAGGTATGTGTATAATTCTATTCAAAATTTTCAATGCCCCTTTCGGCATGATTATAATATCTTTATCATTGGTGTTTCATGAGCTAAAATACTAAAAGCTGTAAATCTGGTATTTACACAAACTATTAATTAAAATAGAAAATATATGTTATTATTAATTCCTTGCTTTTTATTAATTTATGTTCTTTGTTGTACACCAAGAAAGACACAGATATTATAACTAAATTACAAGAAGTACAATCTGTCGTCGTATTGCACAAGGCAATCTATTTCAGGCAACCTGAATATGGACATAAAAGAAAGAAGAGACAATATCAATCTATTATATTGTTTTGTATTTATTATTTCACTATAGCTGTTCCATTACAGTGGGTTTTTTTTCTATTATTATAGTATTATACTTTTTTTATTAAAGATGCTGTACTCAAAGGAGCCAACTCAGCGAGAGAACATCTTCTGAAAGCATTAACAGAATTGTTATTGGGTGATAAACTAGCTGCTGAATATTTGATCTGTCATCTCATAGCTTGCATGTAAGTTAAGTTGTATCATGGGAATTACGAATTACAAAATAAATAAAAAGGAAATTATAGTTTTATAGTACATACCAAAAACAAAACAAAAAGTGTAAAATTTTTTCCAAATACAGATTTTATTTTTATAATATTTAATATACTTGCAGATACCTACGCCAAGAGACATTAAGTCTAGGACAGTTTTGCTTGAACCTCTCCAATTTACCCATACAGAAGTACCCAGACTATGCCAAACAACTTTACGAAATAATCAAGCAGTTTGTCACAAAAAGTTATTATCTGCCTTTAACTATTGATAATATGAACACCTTGGCACTGTTACCAAAGTAAGTATGTTTTACAAATTGTATGTTCTTCTTTCAAATTCCACTTAACTTAGGTCCAAATACTGGAACGCAACTGAAATATAAGTTGTGCTTAACTATGTTAATCCCGATTAAAGGTACTGGCTAAGTGGACCGTGTGCCGTTAAGAGCAACTTATTATTTGAATGGCGTTCCAGTATTCGGGCGTTAGACATATAACTGTATATGGGTGAGTAAATAAGGCTCTCAGTCTCAACATGCTATTATACTTATATTATTTCCATCTTTAGCTTTGATAATTTGAATTGAAATACTGGAAAAGGCCTTTTATTGTGCTAATTTGTAACTCAATATCTGTTTACACCAGGGTTGGTGAACCTTTATCAATCAACATGCCATTTTTTCAAGAAATAATAAAAAAATATTTTGATTGTATTATTAATGTAGCATAGCCTTAACATATTTTAATTAACAAATGAATGTGGATTTTTTTTATTATTTTTAGATATTTTTTTCCAGTTTATTCTGCACTTATGCCCATAATATTATGTCGGATGCCATTGGTTCACCATTCCTGGTTTACACAAACAAATAAAAAGTAGACTAATTATGTATTTTATAAAAATATCCCCAATTTAACTGTTATGCCATATTCCACAGGAAAGATTATGAGTGTAATCGACTCACAAGTGGTGTTCTGCAGCTCAGCAAAGATACTCATTTAATCCTGGACGAGACAAAAATGGAGCAAGGCAGGCTCGATTCAACCGGAGTCAATAACATAGCAGCTCTGGGAAACTTGATCAAAACTCAAAAAGTGGAGTATGACTTCAAATATTACAAGATGGAATTTAACTCTGATGTATCTGTACTGATTTTATCTGAAGGAAAATCTCTTTTACCTGTAAGTATAATTCTACCTGTAGATCAAATTTAATATTATTAACTTTAATGATATTGCAGACAAATTAAAGGTTTATTGATTAGATTATTTTAATTGGTTGGAAACCAAACATTTAATGCCATTGTATCTCCATGCATCATTCATGTGAAGTTTTTAAACTTTATGAGAATTAAAAATTCTTAAAAAGGTCATTGGATCAATACTCATTATAAAAGTATAGTATGAAAATTGAAATCTTTACACATTTTTTCAGAGTGATTATCATGTTCCATTGAGGCCCGAAGAGTCATCATTGGAAATATTTGATGCTATAGTTGAAGCAGCCACATACTATTTAAAGGAGGAGATTATGAATATCATTAGAGTATATTTAACTAACATTAAGCTTGTGAAATACACTATTAATGAAGATTTGAAGGTAAAATTATTATAATGTCATACCTGTATTTAAAAAATGTATAGATATATTCTTAATTATTATCTCAAAATAACATATTTTTAGTCACCAAATTTAAACAATATTTAATACTCCTGAGTGACACAAATATATTTATTTAAAGCTTTATTGTTAAACTGTGTGAATATATTTTTCATATAAACTCCTATATTCTGTGGAATTGATGCAACAGTTTTTATGTGTTTTTTATTTCAGTTTGTAGAAGATGATTTTATTGAAATGAGAAGCAAATCTACCCCCGAAAATCCAATTACTGCAGATGACTTACACAGACTACTTGTTTTGGCTAGACTAGTTAGCTTATCGCGAGGATATAATACTCTGAATGAAGAGTGCTGGAATATTACCAAAAATATGGAGAACGAAAGGTTACACAGAGTCAAGAATAGGGTGGCATCTGATATTTAAATGTTTTTTTTTTTTTATGAAGTAAACTATGTTTTTTATTTTGTTGTTTTTATTGCTGATTACACAAACCTATCTTCCCTACTACTCCCACTTTTAGTGGAATATTCTAAAAACATATGTATTATTCTATAAATATAAAAAAGCGGCATACAAAGGCAAAATAAATATTTTTTACAAGACAAGCAATTTAAATGAAATGGTTACTGAAAATCGTACTATCTACTGAGTAATTATTAATAATAACTGAAATGTACCTATATAGACTCGCCCCTTTTTCCTAGAAGGGGTTGGCAGTGATGCAACATCTATGTATGCAACAAGGGCCCACCCATGTTTTTTTGCCTTCTGTGAAACTAAATTAAATTTTCCTTTATTTATGTTTTCAATACAATTTATATTATAGTTGGCACTTAGTAAACGAGCATGCGATGCACCTGGGGGTAAATGACCACCGTAGCCAATGAACATCTGCAGATATATCCAATTCATATGAATATTCCGAATGAAAACTGTAATATCTTATTCATTAATTTATTTATTAATTTTTAATATTCAGAATGTTAGTCAAGCAAAAAGATGCGTAGCCACGATAGAAATTTAAAAAAGCAACATAGCCGAATGTCACAGTGACGTGTACGATTTTAGTGATAAAAAAGTTATTGATTCGATTAATTTTATGAATTAAAACTTGGTCATTTGCAATAATATTAAAAATGGCTAGTAAAAATAAATCTGTAGATGGTGCTGGTAAGAGTAAAACGGAATCTATATGGAAAAAGGCATTGGTCGCTAACGCAGAATGGCCAGACAAGGTTAGATTACTATAATCCCGTGACTGTCGATAATTTTCAATGAAAATGTGGAAAATAGTGCTAATAAATGCCTTGGTGTGTTTTAGGAGGAGTTCCTGGACGTAATATATTGGATGCGGCAGGCGATAGGCATTGTTTTGGGACTATGTTGGGGCCTGCTGCCTTTGAAAGGATTCTTGGGAATATTACTGTAAGATACATTTTTACCTGTTTTGGATATAAAATGCTGTGTATTCCACTTAGTAGTAACGGCAATAACTTCAAAATATGAGTAAAACATAAAAACCTCAAAGTTTCATCCTATAACAAAATCAAAATATTCTATTGAGCATTTTATACTATATTTACATTCCATTTTATATCTTCTAGAATCTAGATCTGAGAAGAAACTGTGTACTGACCATATTTTTTAATTTTATGTAATTAACTTTATTGGTTACTAATTTACATAAAATATTGTAAAATAAACCAACTTAAGTTACTGATGTAATTTTGCTGTTATTCTATAAAATCAGTAATGGAAGCTACTTTAAATCAGCATTTTGGGATTAAGAACTAGAGAAGAAGACATGAGCATATTGTGACCTATGCCACTAATTTTGAGTGTAAAGGCATGTAGTTAAATAATTCTAATAATAATATGTATTGTTCTCAGATTTGTGGTTGTGAATGCAGCAGTGATATACTTTTATGTAAATAATTTCCAAAATGTTGATGAAGAGGAATATGGTGGCATGTGGGAAATAACTAAAGAAGGATTTGTAACTTCATTTGCTGGATTTTTGGTGAGACATTTATGTAGATTATTAAATTACTTTTAATAAATTCAGATACAATGAAAAAAAAAATCATTTTATATCTCTTATAAATTCAAATATAATTTTTATTTTGTTCATACATCATATCTTTCAATATGCTATATTATATGAAAGCTTCCTTTCTAACATTTAGGCCTCTCCCCTTTCTTAAATGAATAAGTCTATGTGTATGCCAAAAGGGACACATTGAAAAATATAAATCATTGATTCACTTTTGTAGCAATTGTTATAAGATTCATCTGAAAAAATCGATACGAAGCCAATATATTATTATCTTTAATTTGTAGTGTAATAGAAGATAATATTTGAAGCCTTATTGCAGTGATTCTCAACCACTGTGCCGCGGCACTTTTGTGTGCCGCCAAATTTCAAAAGTGTGCCGCCAAATTTTGCAAATATATAATAATGTTAATATTATTAAATTATATCAGTTAAAAACACAGATCACTTCCAATAGATACCGCATTACGATAGTTTTGTTTTGAACCGAAAACGCCAACGAAGGGAACTGCGCGGGGGGTGGGCGGATTGCAGCGCCGTCACGTGGACATCACTGGAGAGATGAGGCACAAGTCGATAAATAAAAAAATGTATCGATAGTTCGATTTGCCAGTAAGTTCATGTGTTATGATCGCTTCTATAACTTGATTACCAACTTGTTAAATGTTTGATATTATTTTTTCACCGGCCTGATCTGATAAATTATACCAACCGGCAACAGCTAACTACGAATAAAATAGGATTAAGATTTATACTTTAGTATGTAACGGTTTTATTTCTATTATTCACCGTGTATTTTTGTATACCATAATGGCGAAATACCCAAATTAAGTGTTAATATAAAAGATCAGATCAAAATATGAAATAGTAAATAACTAAACCTCATACCCTAGAGGGGCTACAATAACTTATTCCGTTTCTTGAATTCTGACGGCGGCTGTATTAAATGTACATACATACATAAACTCACGCCTTTTTCCCAGAAGGGGTAGGCAGAGGTGCCAGGACACCCACATTTCGCCTTGTATGTTCCGTCCCACGATGTGATAGGTGGCGAGCCTATCGCCATATCGGGCACAAATTCCTGACTCTGGGCTGATAATGAATAGAAAAATCCAATATGGATTCGAACCCGAGACCTCAGCTTTGTAACCGTACCCTAGTACAACTACGCCACCGAGGCAGCAGGCAGAGCAGTGTATTAAATGTAATATCGACAAGTGACGATGAAACTCACTTGACGAACTATGAATGTTTTTGAGACGATATATACAACGTATGTTAAAATTAGTGCAATAGCTTGTGCTACTAATTCTCAATAAACTTAGTAAACTAAAACTTATGATAAATACCCTCCCATTATATTTGAAAACGTATACAACTAGAGGAAAAAAAAAGGAAATTTAATTACGCCAAAGATAAAAATAAATAAAAAAATATTGTAAAATTACCTAGTTAACAAATTTAACTATTTCAAATTACATAAAATAACGTAATTATGGTAAATTGCGTTTATTTAAATCAATATATATTTTGTGACATTGTCATTTAATAAAATTAATTTACATTATTGTTTTACAATATCGATATTTCTGGGAATTATATTATAAACATGCGTCAAACACTAGAAGAACGCGTGATTTCGCCAAAAAAAGATGGCTTATTACGGTTATTGCTATGCGAAAAAGAGACGGCTGATTCTCCATCCGAACTCGACTGTTTGACATTGATACTTTAACCAGTATAAATTGAGCTCGCTCGGGAACAAATTAATTTAAAGAATATTAGTTATCGATGAAAACTTATTGCGTTTTTTTAGATACTTTATTTTTTTGAGGTTTTGCACACCATTTTATTGAACAAATCATTTTTAACTGTAATATTATGTTCCCAAAATGTAATTTTCGCCAACCTGCGACGACATGTGCGGGTCCATTACTTGGACGACACTGATGACGCGACATTTGGCATCGGTTTATATATTTCTGATACCAGATACCTTATATGTGTGGCGCGCAACCGCTGCCTTGCATTAGGTATCTATTGGGAGTGATCTGTGGTTAAAAAGAAAAATATTTTTAACATGAATATGTATTTAAATCCACAAAAAAGTTAATTATTTTATTATTTGCTTTGCAACGCGTTTTTTCTTAGTGCCAAATTGTGATGAAGCAGTGTGCATAGCAATAGGAATATGTCTCAAGGCGCTCTTTGCGTGCCGCCAAATTTTGAAATCGTTAAATATGTGCCGCAATAAAAAAAAGGTTGAGAATCACTGCCTTATTGGATACAATAGCATTGTTTGAAAGTATAAATTGGATAAATATCTGAACATTTTCTTTTCAGGTAACATGGATTCTGGTGTACACAGGACTCCACAGCGACACATTATGAAACAAGTTATGATGGTGGGAACATGTGACTAAAAGTCCTAGTACAAAGTGAAGGTTCATATTTGTGTAGAATGTGTGTGCTATGGACTTATTGTTTGGTAATTGTGCTTTGTTTCACAAAAACCGGTGTAGGACCTACCAGGAATGTTTACGAATAAATAGCAGTGTAAAATGAATAAGAAATGTACTGTTGCTGAATTGAGCAATTATCAGTAGTAAATGTATTTTTCAATTAAGTTGAAATTTAGTAAAATGACTTCATTATGGCCACAAATTCAATATTTCCTTTTTACCTTGATGCTATAATGCTTTATAGTTGTTACTGGCATTGTATCTCTATATAAGCAAGTGATAATTGTTTAAATCGGTAACAAAGAGAGAGAGTGTTTTAAATTTAATCATTTGTTTGACATTGGTAGCAATAATAGGTTTATTTAGCTGAGTTCAATTATGGAAACTGTGAGTTACTCTTAGATAACATATAACTGGATTTAATATCTCGATTTTAGAAGAAGTTCACAAGAACAAAAATCTCAAAGGCCACTTCAGTGTTTCACTTGTTGAATGATTATGTATCAGTTTACACACCAGTCATGTGAAAAAGGAAAATAAATCGACTTTAGTCAATACCATGTAATATAAAATATTGGAATATGGCATATTTTGGATGTTCTGTAATGGTATTGTTTTTTACAATAATCATTTACATAGATCTGTTACAGTAATATCATTATAATTATACTGTATGAAATCCTAATTGAGAAATATACGGATTCATACAGTGACAAAACATATTTCAAAGAAGTGAAGGTGGCCAAAGCAATACTCTGTAAATGTTCGGATTCGTATAACTTAGATCATAACCATAAGTCTATGTAGGTACATTCGTATCGTCATAAACTTCGATCGTCCGAAGATTCGAACTTCGTTTCGGATTTTCAGAGTAGGGCCCCGGTACGTTCCACGGATCATGGAGCACGCCCACCACTTACGTCGGTACAATTTACGCGCTTTTCGCCCTATCCATGTATTTATGTCAATGATTGCAGCATCTTATAATAGCCCTACCCAATGATATTATTTGCCAATCTCTGAATAAAGAACTAAAAGTTACGCTTTGTCTTCATCATGTGTTGTAATGGTGTGTATAAAATTGTAAATATATTCCCGTGTGAATATTGAAAACCTATTCGGTTTGATGAGTGTCAAAGTTTTGCATTTTAACTATATTATCATAAGTGAAGTATCAGCATTTGTTAAGTTTTATTATGTTTCCTCTGAGGAATATTTAATGTGTATTTAAATATAGTCCTTTTCCTTTCTATCATAGTTATTTAGTGATCATAAAATATGCCAAGAGTTTTACTGTAGTATTAAAATTGGACAAAAATTATAAAGAAATTTTAGTTTTGAAATATATTTAAAAGTAAATGTATTTTATTTAATATTCATTATGGGGACCCACATACAATGGGTACTAATATGTTTTTTTTTGTTATTGGAGTCTCCTATGATGCCTTTTCCCATAATTTATTTTATGCAGCAATATTTATACTTAATTTAATCATTTTAAATGTTATTTGTTTATAGATTTGCAGTTAAATTATTATTTTGAACAAATATAATGGTTGGTTTAATAAAGTTTTTATAACTTTTATTGTATTTTATTCATTGAATTTATAAGTGTGGAGATATCGGATATCAACTAATTTTGAAGTTCCCGTCTTATGAGATCAAGGCGCAACCAAATGCTACTCCTATTTAGGTGTAGCTTTAATTTTGTAAACTTAGTTACTAGAGCTCTAGGTAAATTATTTTCATACACTTCAAGAAATAGACAGACTTTCATAAATTATTTAATCATCTCTCCATGTGACAAGAACATCATCCGTCCTGTATCGCTGTGTGATTGTAGCATCTGAGAAGTCCATCCTGACTCCTGATTGGTGCGCTACGGCACCTGCGTGTGCGATCATCACACCATTGTCTATGCAGAATCTCTCGTCTGTGGCGAATATCTTGGCTCCTCGCTCCGCGCACATTACTCCCATCATCTCTTGAAGCCGTTCGTTGCAGCCCACACCCCCTACTATTAGCACCTGTCCAAAGAAAATTTATAAGCTCACGTAGAAATTTTCGGGGTAGACAAAATTGTTCAGCGTGATCCACTTGACGCCTATTTTATTTCCGTTATAAAATTTGATAGGATGTATAGGACGTATCGCCTTGTCGGGTGCTAAACAAAGTTCCAGTTAAATCATACATTTTTTGGGCAAAAAAAGATTATGTAAAAATTAAACTAACAAATTTTTACTGACAATAACCAAATACAACCACATAGACATTAAATTGGCTCAGAGTAAAGTTATTCGAGAGGACTATCATGTATTCCTGGAAATCGGTCTCCGCGTAACGCATATTTTGGCAGAAGAGGTGGCTGGAATCACACAACAGAATGTGTGGATCATGCTCAAAATGTATTTGTTAACTTACCTCATCAGATCCACAGTGTGCCATAGCTCTTTCTGTAATCTCCACCAACATAGCAAAAACAGTTTCTTGCAGAGAATAGCAGAGATCATCTGGTGTGTATTCTTTCAACAATTCATCAATCTTGTCTTCCATGTAAGATAGAATTCCCGAGAAGCTCACATCCATACCTGGGAATATTTTTTCATGTCTTTCATAGTTTTCTTTTTACTTTTATGAATGGGGACACTAGCATGCCATTCGCCTGATGGAAGTGATGCAAGCGCTCATGGACAGAGGCAAAACCAAACAATGCCATGAAATACAGCAATGCTTGGCATTCCATTGCCCTCATCATCTTGAGACATAAGATGTTAAGTCTCAATAGGTCCAGTAGTTACTATGGCTACAATGTCCTTCAACCCAGAACACAAAAGTTTTTTTTTTTATTGCAGTGAATGGCGAGACGAGCATGCCGTTCGCCTGATGGTAAGCGATACGACCGCTCATAAACAGTAGCAACATTCCACTGCGCTCGCCATCCTGAGACATAAGATGTTAAGTCTCATTATGTCCAGTAGTTGCTCTGGCTACAATGTAAACTCATTTGAAAAGTGCCTTAACACTGCTGTTTGACAAAACAAATACAACATTCATGGGCAACAATGTTGTTACTTATGTTTTGTCTCATTGCACTGACTTGTATTAAAAATAGGATAAGAGTTAAAAGATTTACTTTACATACCTTTGACACAATATGGCAAGTGTAAATATTTCTTTCCATTTTTTGCTGCTTGTTCAATATTATATCCAGGACTGGGTGCATTAGACAATTTCAGTACTCTTGCAAATCTTAAAAATAAAGATCATAATATATGATCAAAATAAACATAAAAAATATAAAATTATATTCCAAAAGAAGCTAGTTGAAAATGGAATAGATAGCTGACAATGCAAAAGAAAGTTGAGATTTCTGCTATTGGAGATACATGTGCTCAGGCACTGACTGCATAGGTAATGATAATTATGGATAGAAATAAATTCTTGAATTAACAGTTACTCACCTATCCAAGCAGTTTCCAACAGCAATGTCTATTGTCTCGCCGAAAATCCTGTACCTCTGTCTTGAATAAGCAATAATCTGTGTGTTACCCCCACTCACATAGAGGACTGTTGGATTGTTAGCTTTAGTTATTAATCTGCCCATTTCTATATCTGTTCAGAATTTATTAGGAAATTACCATGTATGAACTGCTTAATATCCAAAGCTGGTAAGTGAAGAGCATATTAATTGCCTCATGTTTTCAGAGTATACTATTAGGGTATGATATAGTTGAACTTGACCTGATTAAACATTTTTAATTTACACCTAGTTCTCTGAAGTTGGTTCATAACACCATCTAGTTTTAGACTGATTTATACACTTCTATTAGTACTGGTGTTGTTTTACATATTATATATAATATATAATACAGCATTATGTGACTTGGTAGTATGAGATTGGACATTGTGTTACAACAATTATTGCAGTTATAAAATAAACTTTCTTTTTCACTTTAATTAACTTAATTTTACCATCATACCAATAAAAATATGTCCTGGTATATGGCAAAGCATTTTAAAAAATCTACTTGTTTTACAAAGGATACGGCCAATACAGTGGTTGACTCCCAATATTGGCTTCTTCCACAATTTTGCACAAGTTCTGGCGACAATTGCACAAACCATGAGTGGGGCTCCCATTCCAGGACCTTTGGTGTAGCAAACCACATCAATATCCTGAGGTTTGAGTCCAGACTGATCAAAAGCCTCCTTCAGCAACGCATGGATGTTTTGTTGGTGGTGTTCTGCCGTTTCTCTGGGAAGAAATCCTATAAGAATATTTTCAGATGAGTTTACATTTATAAATATGTTTCCTTGTATTTATGTTCCCAATGGGTTCTGTAAGTAGTTTGTGTCTTATAAAAAACGTTAATTCACTCCACACACTAAAAGGTCCCTGTTTAGAACATTTTATGTGTTAATTTCCAATGGTATCAATTAGATTAGTGCGGTTTTAAGAAATTTTTTTTAATTTCAATTGCAAATATTTGTATTAGTTTTTGCTATGAGTACATTTATTATAATCGAAAATCTACATTCAGGTATTACAATAACTTTAGTTTTAAACTTTAAAACCTAACCTTCTCCAGGCGGTGTGATATACGTTCGCCGGCAATTGGCAAGGATATCTCCATCTCTCACTATACCAATACCTAGTTTATTGGCACTTCCTTCAAAACCTATCGCTACAACCATCACGATTAAAAATCTCTAGTAATTTTTAATGAATTTCGATAAAACAAACAGTCGTGTTGTGGTCCTATTTACAAGTTCCTGTCAATTTATTTGACATTTTAGAAATGTCATATCCAGTCATAGCTGTACCTCATTAGTGAAAATAAAACGCAACTAAATCGTTTATCGTTCCGATAATTTATATTAGTACAGGTTCCCCAGAACAAATTTCATAATTGATTACTAACAAGTTGATTTTTCGTGAGTAGCTTCCTTTCGACTAGACGCCCAACTTTTTCCTTACAGTAACTTTGGGAAATGGTAGCTTAGTAGGGTAGCAAGGATAAAACATGTCGATTTGACGAATTTTTAAAATTTATTAGTAACCGAATTTTTCTTTGTTAATTATCGAGATAATTATCTAAATAACGTGAAAAACTATTTGTCCTACAAAATATAAGGTTTTATCACAACAGTCCCCCCTCTCCAACATGTATCATAAACAAGGTCATGGAAAATAATTACTAACCAGCTGATTTTTTTTTTATTGGTTAACTAATATTTGTATAGTTTACTACCCACAATGTCCTACAAATTGTGTGGTATGTCATCTTGGTCCTACGCTCAAAAGATGTAGTACTAATACATAATGTAAAAATAATTACTATCAAGCTGAATTTTCGAGAATAGCTTCATCTCAATGAGACGCCCAAGTAATTCTTATACGAAAATTCTCGATTGTGGTTTATAACTAAGATAATAGGGATGAAATATGTTGACTTGACGAATTAAAAAAAATTATTACTAACCGATTATTTTTTTGTTAATTATCGAGGTAATAATCTAATTAACGTAAAAAAATATTTGTCCTACAAAATATAAGGTTTTATCACAACAGTCCCCCCTCTCCAACATGTATGATAAATCAGGTCATGAAAAATAATTACTAACCAGCTGATTTTTTTTTTATTGTTTAGCTAACATTTGCATAGTTTACCACCCACACTGTCCTACAAATTGCGTGGTACGTTATTCCAGTCCTCCAGTTACAAAGTTGAAATTCATGAAATTAAAAAAAAAAATTGTATATTTTGCTATTGTAGCTAAGGCACACTGCTTTCCTTGCTCACAAACGCATCCGCACAGCATGGTTTACTGTGGACCACAGACGACTAAAAATACAGACGGCCAACACACAGTTACATTGTTTTTGTAGTCACTTAAACTATCATCCGGCTTCGTATTCAGTAGCACCCTTGATATACCCGGTATATATTTAGATGCGTTTCGCACCGGAGCTGGAAATAGGTATTTTACCGAAATAACTATTTTGTCGACCTTTTAGAACTTGTCTTAAGTGACAAACACTAAGCATGGATTCACGCACTAATAAGGAGAGGTGAAGCGCGCGGGGCGGGGTAACTTTGGGGCACCGAGGTATTGGTGCATAGGTTGTGCAAACAAAACATTGCGCGTCGTTTTAACCACAGAATACTAAACTAACAGAAGTCAAGCTTCATACAAAGCGCGCTTAATCAACGCCCACATAGACAGCGTTCACCGACATGATATTCCAAACCAGTCGAGACCACTGCGAGAGCGAGTTTCAACTTTTGCGCGAACGCCGAGCGTAGTATGGCAACAAAAGTGAAGTACATACACAAGGTTGACTTCTGTTAGTATTCTGTGGTTTTAACTAGACGTAATTATTGGTCGCTATAAGCAGTTGGTCGCTTAAACCGGGGTCGCACTAAACGGTGATATTTTCTCAGTACCATACTATGAAACCTAACTTGAGTAAACATTATCGTCGTTAAAACCGATTAGTCATTATAAGCGAAGTCGTTGTGTACGAGTACTAGTGTAAGTATAAATGAATATTTCATTTTATTTTGTATACTCAAAAATTACAAATTTTGTAGGACTAATATAACATACCTTTATTTTTGTAGGACATTGTTTTATTTGGATGAAAAATATATTAACCTATCACGTGATATATTTGTCCTACAGTTACTAATAAAAAAAAAAGTCTTGCGGTATTGACAACTTTTGAGCGTAGGACCAAGATGACATACCACACAATTTGTAGGACATTGTGGGTAGTAAACTATACAAATATTAGTTAACCAATAAAAAAAAAATCAGCTGGTTAGTAATTATTTTCCATGACCTTGTTTATGATACATGTTGGAGAGGGGGGACTGTTGTGATAAAACCTTATATTTTGTAGGACAAATAGTTTTTCACGTTATTTAGATAATTATCTCGATAATTAACAAAGAAAAATTCGGTTACTAATAAATTTTAAAAATTCGTCAAATCGACATGTTTTATCCTTGCTACCCTACTAAGCTACCATTTCCCAAAGTTACTGTAAGGAAAAAGTTGGGCGTCTAGTCGAAAGGAAGCTACTCACGAAAAATCAACTTGTTAGTAATCAATTATGAAATTTGTTCTGGGGAACCTGTACTATATCTTATATTGATTGGCCCTAATATTGTTTTTCCTTTGTTGATTCCCAAGTGTATCTTACAGACTTCTATCATATTTTATATTCAATATTTTCTATTTTCGTTTTTACTGGATTAATTAAAAACTACAATAGTTAACGTAATTATTTATTGGAGATAGTACATCAGAATTATTATTGAAAGGATTACAATATATTACCGTTGGAACCAAATATAGCACGTAAAAATGCTCTTACTATTATATTAAGTTCTCAAGAGTAGACATCCAATAGTTAAATAGGCAATATAATTATATTGGCACGTGACTAGGCTTCAGCTTTGTTTTCCTCATTTACTTCATCTACGAAATCTGCTAACATGTCCTCTACAGTTAAATTGTCATTTGTTTTGCTTGAAACAATTGTCGCTTGAACATTAACTTCTCCATTTTCTTGCACCTTTTCTGGAGAACTGTGAATGCCATTTTCTTTCGGCGTTTCGTCATTTTCCTCTTCTATGTTCTTTTCACCCTCATTATTACTCTTGTCTTTATTTTCAGAACTATCAGTTTTTTGCTCAGAAGTTAATTCAGTTTCATCTTTAGTAACTGTATCTGTTACACTATCTTCTATTTCCAAAATGGTTGCCTGAATGTTATTATCCTTACTTACTACAATTTTTGAGCTATCATTATCCACGTCTTTTGGTGCATCTGTCTTGTCTGTAGCAGTCTCATTAGCATCTTCTTGTGTATCTATCACTTCTGTTACATTTACATTCGTTTCTTCAATATTTGGAGACGAAGGTTTATCCACAACGTTGTCATTGGATGGTGTGTTCTCAATTATTTCTTGTTCATTAGCTTTTTTGTCAATATTGTCATTTCCTTGACCAGTTCCCTGTGTTTTTTCATTGGCATCGATAACATCCTGAGAAACTTCCGTAACACTCCGAGGACTTACTTCAATTATAGAATCATCGACTTCCATTTGTTCGACATCTGCCACTTCAACGTCAACACTATCATCTTGTTTACTATCATCCTCTGCGTCACTGAATTCTACCGATTTGACTGAAGCACTACTGATACTAATTTTTTCAGTGTCGATAGTATCTTTCGTGCGCGTTTTTTTACATATTGGTTCATCCAATATAGTTATAACTTCAGATTCTAAATCTTCTGATGGAACCCTGTTAACAAAAAAGTATTGGTTAGCTTTTATATCAATGAGTTATTTCATTTTAGATCTACCATATTTTTAAGAGTTTAGGAATGAACTTTTTGTGGCTCAAAGAGTTGATGATTATGATATAACCTGTAGAAGCTCTAGACGTACATTTAACCATTTATGAATCCTAGACAATCCTATAAAATAAATTTGTATCTCAATATTTACTTATTGTTATACTTTTTACTTACTTTTCAACCCCAAGCAATGACTCCAAGACCTCCCTGTTCCTCTTTGATATAGTCTTTTTCTTTTCCTCTGCCTTGTTAATTTCCTCCGGTTCAGCTTCTACGGCGAAGGTGAGCGATGGCGGCGAGCAGTGTAAATGCAGCCTGATCTCTAGCAACGCTTGGGAGCAGAATTGTGATATCTGTAAATAATAAATATGTTACAGTACTGTTCTTGATCGAGGGAATAAATCAAGTGCCCAACTTGCATGGTCATTAACTGCTCTTTGATACGCGTTTGACAGAATCAGTGCGTCATTTGTTCCTAGTAACAATTCGGATCACGCCCTATGGGCCTACCCGAAATTCTTGGATGTCCTGGGGCCGTTGTAACAGTTTTGTTTAAGAATTATTGAGACAATTGAGACAAATATTGCACACTTGTTGCCAACTATTGGCAGTGTAGAGATCAATGACAAAGATGATGGATGAAATGTTGTGAAGCCGTCAAATACACATATTATATGTGATGATCTTGATCTGAAACTAAAGAATAATCGCAATAATTGACCATTCGAGTCAAAATTTATCGAAATGCGCCTTAATAGGCATTATAGAATCGCTTATTAATATTTGTCGCAAGACTCGTTTTCTGCATCATAACTAAATAAATTAATACACCACAGTTACGTACATAGTTCTGACCCCACATTCCACAATAAGATCAATTATGTCCTGTGTTGTGGTTATCAGAAACTACAAGACTTTTCGGTCTCATAAATACACAGGCCCGAAACAATTACCTGTGGTTCACACAAATATTTGTTTCGGTGCGGGAATCGAACCCGCGGCCTATCGTTTCACAGCTGGCGTCTAAGCAACTGCGCCACGGAGGCTGTCCTGATAGTTCTGAACAACGACAATCGAATAGAAAATGTTAAGAGCTATTCTAAAATTAATTGTACAAATAAGTTACATCATATGATCCTTCGAGCCGGATACAAATATTTGTACCCTAACAAACATTTGTATCAGTGCGGAGATCAAATAAAGATTTTCAATACTCCTATTCGTAATAAGGACTTTTTTGAGTTTGTTACAGGCGTGATTTGTGAACACACACATACTTTTTTACATTATTTATCGACATACTAAGAATTAAATGTGCTTATAAGTTTTATCAACAAGATAATTAATAAATTTTGTCAATCTGGGGCCAGCCCAGGGGGGGGTCATGACCCCCACGACCTCCCCCCTGGATCCGCCCTAGTAAACAACTCACTTCAGTTTGAGAATGGTTGAGAAGACCGCTGTACAACTGCAGGCAGTATTGAGTGGGTGGAGGTATGCCTGGTGGTACAGATTTGCGCGCAGCATCCATACATCTTAGGAACCATATACCACGTTCCGCACTGTACGAATCTAATGCGTAACATTCTCGTACTAGACGTTCTTGGAATAACTGGGAAAAATATTATTTTGTTATCGTTTGTCTTCTAGGGTTAAATGTGATTAAAGCCCGAAAGTGGTGATTATTGGTAAAACAGGTAGGTTACTGTTTTTAGTTTTTTAGAATACGCATGGTTCAGAATACATAATATAAAATAACTTCATAATATTAGGTTTGGGGGCAATCATTTCAAAAATGGATATGAATCTTATTTTAACGAAAATAGAGTTGAAAATATGAACTGCCTTATTCATAGACAGTCTAGAAACCTATTTTAGCTATCGAATATTTTGTCTTCGTCGCTCTAACTGAATTAAAAAGTCGTTCGAAAGGGACAAAATATTTTCTGTATTAACATAAAATTAATTTCCAAAGCAAAGTCAAACCATTTTGTGGATATTTTATTTTATACCTTATGAGTTGAAGGTTTTAAAAATATCCCACAGGAAAGAAGGAAAGTTTCGGCGCATTCCAACGCCGCAACCGCTGCCTCATCACTGGTTTCTTCAGATCTAATAAATAAAATGTATATTATCTAATATATATAAATGAATAATGATATATAATCTATGAGGAACACCATGTATTTTAAGAAGACAAAAAACATTTTTTTTTTGCTAAATTATATTTTACCAGCCAAAAATTCAATATGCCTTCATTTTTTCGACTTTTCAAACCTTTTTTTTTAGTTATTTTATCCTAATAGTGCATGAGTATTATTCTTTTTATTAATTTCTACTTACACGGTAACTTTGTTTTTCTCACTGGGCATGTGGGCGGCGATGGAACTCTCCTGAAGCATAGTGTTTGCCAATTTCCTTTTCGCTTTTTTGCTCATATTCTTTGTTGGTATGGCCGCGTTTACCTTTATAGCCAAAGATAAAAGATCAGTATATTTATTAAGGAAATAACAAATATAATTTTTTATAAATATCTTACCACAGTTTAGTCATAAAATAATGATGTAAAACAATGGACACCAAGTTTGCAATTATAAATAATATAATTTATTGCATAAAGAGTCAGTTAAATATTTTTTATTATGTCCACTGGCTTGGGGTAGTAAGAACTTTTTAAACAAATGAATAAAAGATATCACAAGTTTGTTTTTTACTTATTTCATAACAAAATAAGTTATAATTATTTTTATACTTACATTGAGCTCTATAACTTGCTTGGGAGGAGTGATGTCGGCTAATATGAATTCAGTGAGCTCATCTTCCCACAGCTTCCCTCTACTGTCCTGCGATGGTTTGTGTACATGGAGCACTTTCAACCATCTTACTAAACTGTTGTATGCGGCACACCTTATTTTCCTATTTAGAAAAACATTATTTTTAGCATTTTAGTGCAGTATAGTGACTGGACTTCACCCGATGGAAAGCGCAAATGCCGTCTAGACATAATATCGTATTACATGAGACGGCAATCCAATGCCAATTAATATCATTTCAATTATCCCGGCCTGCTGAGATTGTTCCTCAGAGTTATTAGACTGGACCCAGAAATATAGGAAGGACACAACACATGTTTAATTTTTTTTTTCTCATTATTACTTTTTCCTCTTAGGTTCAAAAATAACCAAATGGCTTGTTTGGTGGTTACAGCCTATGAACTGCTAGAACAGTTGGACCATGGTTGAATTACCTGCTTCTCAAGATGGTACGAGAGAAGAAAATAAGTAAACGGATTTTGGAGTAGGTAGCTCTTCTACTTATCAATAAGGTACCAAAGTATTTGGGATTACTACATTGTCAATATACAGGCAATTTTAAGGCTACTTATTTCCTTTCTCTCAGACTATAAAAGTTATCTATATCTATATATCAGCCCATATACGTCCCACTGCAGGGCACGGGCCTACTCTACAATCGAGAATACGATTGAGAGTGGTTAGGCCATATAGTCCACCACGCTGGCCTAGTGCGGGTTGGCGGACTTACATACCATAGATTTTTTTTTTTTTTTTTTATAAATCCTTATGGTATGCAGGTTTCCTCACGATGTTTTCCTTCACCGTTTTAGTGCGTGGTGATTGATTATCAATACACACATGACTCCGAAAAGTCAGAGGTGTGCCCTGGGATTCGAACCCGCGACCACCGTGAACATGTAGGCAGCCGCGTCTAGTCCGTTAACCAACAGGCCACCACGCAATAATACAATAAAAGTTATGTTAAATATAAATAATGATACAAGATACTTTCTTAGAAAAAGGCAGGGATTATCATACTTAAATACTAATTACTTACTTCACCTCTTCCGTATTGTTTTCGGAGCTCCATCGCAAAGTCTGCATTACTAATCTGAACACTAATGCCGAAAATGGCACCAGGTTTGGACCTAGGCTGAAAACAGATTTTTAACTTATCCCGTTTTTGATCTTGTATGATTAACAAACAAATGTAGAATAAGAATACATGTGCATAAAGATATAGATACATTCTGACAGTATGTACATATATAATGAATAAAAAATGCAATATCACGTCGCCCGACCCGAGATTCAAACTCGCGACCTCGAAATCGCTTTGTAATTGTACCATTGATCAACTTTATTAATATAAAACATTCTTACCATATAACAAGAGCATCCAAAGTCCTCAATGCTTGCATTTTAACAACAATTAAATTATCCAAAGCCTTTTTGTTTGCGCCATTGGTCACACTCAAAGCTTGTAATATAACTTCTAACACAGCCTGGGGCCGAATAGGTTTTGCTACTGGGTATATTTCTCTGTAAAAATAATAATAATGGATATCTATACATCTATAAATATAAATAAAATTGAAGTGTCTGTTTGTAAAGTGAAAATAAAAAAAATACCAACTATATATAATTATATACACAATACCTATAACGAAAATGACCTTAGATTTTTTTGTCTGTCTGTCTGTTTGTTCCGGCTAATCTTTGAAATGGCTGGACCGATTTTGACGGGACTTTCATTGTCAGGTAGCTGATATAATAAGGAGTAACTTAGGCTACATTTATTTTAGAAAAAATCTTTTATTTTAGAAAAATAAAGCTTTTTGTTAAATTCCACGCGGACGAAGTCGCGGGCACAGCTAGTTTATAATATAGACAGTCTCCCACGTCCCAGTGAATGAGACTTAGCATACAAAAACTGTATGAAGTTACTTATCAAATTGGATTTCTTTTTTTTATTGCTGAAGAAATATAAGTAACACACATAATATTATGCAACACTGAAAGAGAAGAATTATATTTACATTACTTCTTATAATACTTACACAAGCATAGCTTGAAGGAACACGAATACATTTCTTAATCTAATAGAAACTGCTGCCTTTTTTCCCTGAGAAGTATCGGAATCTGTTTTGTTTGCTTTAGTAATATTTGATAATGCTATTGTCAATGGAGTGTCTGCCAACACTTGTGTCTCCTGCCGCTAAAAAGGAATACTAGTGTAAGCTTGATAATCACTTATTTCTACAATTTGACGTAGGACATTTTAAGATAAGTGGAGCAAAACTTTTACAGCCTTAAAGTGTAGATAATTTAAAAAACCAATTTTAATATTTAGTCTTCTTCCCTCATACTGAATTCAAAAGTTGTTTGTAAGAGATAAAACATTTAATAACCAAATTTGGTTTTAAAACTTTATATGAATAACATTGTGTGATTAATATTGCGATAGCAATATTTATTAAAAAAAAATTTTATGTACAATTAATATATGAGTTCTTGAGAGTATCCTCAGTCATTCAAGCATTTCCCCATTCTGTTGTGTTCAATGCACCAACCTCCGTGTGTGAACAGTGAGCCAGTAAAACTTACAGATCAATTGCAAAGTTACACATTATCACATATTTGCAACAATATTTTCAGGGTTTTCTCTTATTTTAATTAACGTTTTTTGTATATCATTTACAATTCATTTATGCATTAACTATCACCTATTTGATTGGCCTTCTCATTCTTAGAGTTGTGACAAAAATATCTTACCTGTGAATTGCTAGACTTCTTGTGTATACTAATAGAGTTGGCAAACAGAGTCTCGATTAATGCATGAGCAGCATTGCATAACATCAACATTTGTTCACGCCAACATGCTTTGGGAGTTGCCGCTTTGTCTAGAGATGGTCGTACCTAGAAACAAAATTTTATTTTTTTAATACATTAAAATGTTGAATTAACAATGGTTATGGCATTATTCGTTTATATAATAGACAAAATATGAGTGGGTTAAAAATTCCAGTACTTTCAAAAGCTTGCTTGATAAGATATAATATATAAACTTATTGAATTTCCACCAAAAATTAGTAGATTGCCTCTGGGGTCTTAGTTTAAGTTTTGGATTTATATGTACATATAGTGATACAGATTATTTATTTATATTATAGTTGAATTGAATAACAGAATTATAAAACAAACTATTGAAATGAATATTGGTAATATTACCTGCTGCAGAGAGTGGGCACATTTGGCTGCTTCAATAACATTTTTGTAGTTACTAGAGTCCAAGAAATGGACTAGATATTTTTCTATCGTAGGCCGATGAGGTGCGCAGAATTTTGGAAAGCTAAAATTGTTTTTTTTTTAATAGAGAGGCAATATGATCTTTCATTTGAGATACATTTGTATAAAAACCTACCATATTTATTGATTTGTATTGTAATTAAATGTTCTGTTTTCTAAATGGTTTTGTACATGTATGTATAGTTTGCTGATGATTGTCTGAATTGGAAATTCATTTTTTTTATGTTAAATAGTTATCATGCATAGAAAATAAGGAAAGCGTTATGACTTTTTGTTAGATTACCAGACAAATACAGTTAAATTATGGATATAGGAATCGCAATGCGTTTGCCACTAGCCTGTTAATATCGGATACTAGTCGCACTAAATACCCATAACGTAATTTGGTCAGAGCATTCTTCATGCCACGTTACAATAATAATTACGAAGACAGAAATATGGTAGGAATCTAAATAGGTTATTTACCGGTTTAAAACTTTTCCTAACGCGCTTAGCCATTTAAAGCAGTCCGTTTCTGTGTAATTTGGTAAATTACTGAAAAATGTGGAAACTGCATCTTTCACCGCTTCACTATCATTGGGATTTACATCTTGAATTTTATTTAAAACTTTATCTAGAAAAAATATTTATTATATTAATCATGTGGTTAACACATATGCTTGTGTATCTTCTTGTTTCTTTAATTGTATTAGTACTTACTCATTTTGAAACCTTTTATTGATTTTTAAAGAATCTTCTAACTTATTTCTTTAATATTTTTAGGTAAACAAACCCACGAGTTTTAACCATTTGACACATTGAATAAAATTAAACACGTTATCATGGTGCAATAGGATATTTAACATGTGAAACCATTTTTACCAGCTTTTTTCAATAATTACTTATTATGTTCATGCTAAAAATTGTAATAATAAGTAGGTGAAACGCTGTTTATTGATCGACAGCTTGTCGACAGCTGTAGAAAATTCGGGTACACGTCCAAAAACTAAAATGAGTGTGGTACACCAGTGGGTATACCTCTCTTTTTTGAATAGTATCATAAAAGTTGTTCCTAAGGTAAAATAAGTATTACATATTTATTAAGCAATAAAACTAAGACTAAATATATAGATTTTTATAGAAGATACAAACAAAAATTATCTAATCGAATAGACCCCCTGTCATAGTCCCTGGGGCAAAAGAACCCAGAATACTGTAGGCATTTCCTCTTTGGATGGCAATAGTTATCCTTTACGTAAGAAACCACCCATAGCGATAGTCCCCACCCAGATCTCTAAAACGACGGCCAATGTCCTTAATATGTATGTATTGCAATGGGACTCAAACAAACATATTTATTTGAGTCCCATAACAATCCATTTAATATAAGTTTTTCAAACTTCCACGCGTAAATGTAAGAGCCGCCTTGTTTCGAATCCCGATGTCAACGTAATGTCTATTTCTCCCGTTAAATAGCAGTGTATATGCACTGTTGTATCCTGGTTTGAAAGTCATTGTAACCAGAATAACTACTAAGACTAATGTTGAGTCTCAAGAATGGAATCGTGGTCGCCAAGCATTTCTTTGTAGTTTGGTTTTGCTACCGTCCATGAGCGGTCGTATCTAAATCAGCCCATTTGCCAATCAAGTGTCTCTGCAGAGCACGGGCCTCCTCCATAATCGAGAATACAAGTGGATTTTATGGTCAAACCATTCCCAATCTATACATATAAATAAAATTGAAGTGTCTGTTTTAAGAGTGAAAATAAAAAAAAATGTCCTACTACATATCGTTATATACACGATACCTGTGCCGAAAATGATATTTTAAATTTTTTTGTCCGTCTGTCTGTTTGTTCCGGCTAATCTCTGAAATGGCTGGACCGATTTTGACGGGACTTTTTTTTGTCAGGTAGCTGATATAACAAGGAGTAACTTAGGCTACATTTATTTTAGAAAAATAAAGTAACGCTGCAATGTTCAGTGCCGCGCGCAGCTCACGCGCATGCCACCATAGGGCCGTCACGTCGGGCGCCTCCCACCACTTCTCCCACCAACGAATCAATATCACAATTACAAAATATTGTATATAAAGAAAATTTTCAATAAAGCTAATACAAAAAACTGATAATAAATGATAATTAAAATTTCATCATGGGACTGAATGAGACGGGACATAAACTGGATAAAACGGGACGGGAAATACAGTCGACGGCGCGCGGGAAATATAGTTAGTACACGAAATAATATGTTGCCAAATCAATACTGGACTCGAAAGCTATCTGCACCCGGGCGAAGCCGGGTCCGACCGCTAGTCTTAAATATATTTTTATTTATAATTGTATTTTTCGTTCCAAACATTTACCATACGCCTGTTGAAGATGAAGTTTAATTTATAAGACAAATTGATTATTTGTAGGTTCTTCTAATTAATAAATGATTTCCCTGGAATGAGGTAAATATTAATTTAAGACTATATTTATATCTAAACCCGCATCTATCCCACTTCACATTAGGCCAATGCAGCTTGGTGATCTGGCGGTGAACTACAATAGAGTATAGTAATACACTGAACTAATCTCAAAAGGACTCTCGATTGTAGAGGAAACCCGTGCCCTGTAGTGGGAGGTATTTGGAATACAGTATATCTAAATAATGCGCATATTTTATGATTTTGTAAATTATTTATTAAGGAATTTAATAAGAGCTGGTTTGATATCTTCTAGAAATGTAACCAATTTTTGTTGAACTTTTAATGTATCTCTTTCTAATTGAGCTCGAACCTTCTCCCTTTCGTGAAGATTCGTTTCTCGAAGTTTTTCTAACTCCAGTCGTTTTAATTCCAGTAGCTGTTGATGTTGCAATTGAGTGTCTTCTTCGGACTTGGTTTTATTTTTCAGGCTATTGTTTAATGAAATATTTGGTCGTTTACGTCCATCTTCCATAATATTGACTTCCGAAGAATAGAGTCGTTTTCTTTTTATTTTAGACTCTGTAAATAGATGTTGTTCATTATATTTTTAAAACGGAAAGCTAGACAATTCGAACTGAATAAAATTGAATATTTTTCATAAAATGAAAAATGGTTGTTATAATTGGATAGTCCATAATATACATTATTAAATTGCGAACCCGTAAGCGGCGGCGGTGGTGGTGAAGGGTTTGGTGAACGGTTCGGTGAACAGTTTGGTGAACTTTCTTCTTTAGGTATGGGTGACAAACTCTCTGTGTGATCAATAAATTCAATGAACACTGGATCTGCACTTTCGTCGTTTTCAATACAATCTTGTCGATCTTCTGCTCTTCGAAGAATTTCGTTGACGTCCTGTAACATTTTAAAGTTATTTCTACTAAATAATATTAAATACAGAATAAGCTTTCATTTTGTTTGCCATAATAAAGAATTTTTTTTGATAATTAAAATATTTACCATCTCCAAACCTAATCGAGATTGTTTATTCCGGATTACTTTGTAAACTCGTTTTTCTATTTCTGTAAATTCCAGAGCTTCACGTGCACTGCCTGTGGTTTCTTGCATTTTCAAAGCCTTGTACTTTGTCCGGTATTTTATGTCTGTCCAAGTCTGAAGCAAATTCAGCAGCATTACAATAAATAAACGGCTTTTGCCAATGCCCACTTTTTTTGAAAATAAATTATTGTTTTAACTAGTGTAGCGAGTTTTTTCTTATGCGTTAATTATTATCTCTCAAAGAACTCCAAAATACAATTTTTTAAATCTTGTGGTTACATATACAGTAGGAGATCAGTTTGTATTAAACACGTCCACGTTACTATATTGCATTAAATTAGTATAGCCTTATAGACTATCTACCCTCTAAAATACGAACTTTCTACACATAATTCATGAAATTTCATTACTTCAAGTTTATTGCTGGAGGAGAAAAAAATAATAAACCATATTTTATACATAACTAAGCTTACCTTTTTCCATTGCTCAAAAGTTTTTTGGGGGCCGACACCAATCTGATTAAGTATACCAATTAGTTCACTCCATAAATTTTTGACTCTCGGTGTTTTTGGATTTATATTCAAGTCACCATGTCTGTAAATTAAAGTGTTATGTTGTCTCTAAACATATATATCGTATTTTAACATTTGATAATATGCTACGTACGTAGAATAGTTCAGTAAATTCTACTTGTCGATTATAATAGTAAGATACATACGTTAAAATTTACCCTTCACTACATGACAGATTACAAGTCGCTAGAAAATATTGCGTAAAATCTCAAAGCATTAATGTAGATGTTCAAACAGTCTTGTATTACCTTTCCATAAATCCAACTAATGTGGAGACTTGTTCATGAGTAGCAGATATCTTCAGGTAAAGAGGTGTAGGTGGCATAAGTAACGATAGATACACGACAACAACACGATAATAAACACGACAGTTTCTCTCCTCTGTTGTCAAATTCTGTCAATAGTGAATAGTTTCTATCCCCGGAAATGTAGAAAAATATCTATGGTATCGACTATCGCGTCGAATCGCGTTTACAATATTTACTTACCACTAATTTAACTTATCATTGGGTTGAAGAAATGTATAATACCGAAAATGTTTTAATTACTTGTTTACTATAAGCTTATTTACGTTATACATGATTATTTTGCATATAAAATAACAGAGCCATTGCCTGATAAAATTGCATTACTATACCATAGACTACGTTGTTGTCAAAATTCTGACATTTGATGTATTTACTTTGCTCGGGAGAGTGGTGTTAGCTGTAATTATTTTAATCGTTATAACTGTATTCTTCCCGATTTTCTATTTCCTGCCATAGTTTTCTGTAGTTTTACATTCTTATGCTACAGTAATGGCCACGCTAGACGATAAAATTTTAGGTGAAAAACTGCACAACTATTGCAGTAGTAGCGAAGATGAGGGTTCTGATGATGAGAGGAGCGGCGACGATGAAGGAAATCCTGTGAAACCAGATGCATCTAGTGCCGATCCACCGCCCATCAACAGTTGGACCGGAACAGCGAGCAACACTGGCCCAAAGGGAGTTATCGAGGACTGGCGACGCTACAAACAATTGGAAGCCGAAAACCGTGCTGAACTTGAAAAAGAACGCGTTGCTTTAGCAAAGAAACTCACACTGACAGTCAAACCCGACCGGGAAGTACAACAGGATAAGACTACCGAAGAACTGGAAGACGAATTGAACGACTTGATTGACGAAGAGTTTCTAATGCAGTACCAGAAACAACGCATGCAAGAACTGATGACGCAGCTTCAAAAAGCCCCGAAATTCGGTAAGGTCATCATTTTGAACACTAAAGACGAGTTTTTAAATGCCATTGACAAAGAAGACTGCAAAGTGACTGTGATTATTCACATATTTAACAACAACACTGTAGCATGCGAAACTATGAATGGTTGTTTGGATGTCTTGGCAACTGAATATCCAACTACAAAATTCTGTCGGATATCAGCAGAGATTACAGGATTGAGTAGGCATTTCCGTATTGAAGGAGTGCCTGCTCTGTTGGTTTACAAAGGAGGTCAAATTATTGGCAATTTTGTACAGTTAGTTACAGAGCTTGGTAATGATTTCTACGCCACAGATGTGGAGAGATTTCTCATAGAATATGGCATGTTGCCTGAGAAGTAGATAAGTGATGTGCTTTAATTTACATTTTATATTCATCTATTTATATTAAATAGGCTAGTAAATTGGTGACTTAATACCTGATATCTTGTAATGCTTTTACAAGCATTGAATTTTGAAATGTAATTGGAACTCAGATAAAAATAGGTTTATTTTTAATATTTGTAATGTATATTATGTTTATTATTTTTTAACCAGTTATACAATGCCTGCAATTTAACAACATTATACACTGCAATGGAGGAATTTTCCTGTTACAAAGCTATTTTGGTTTTCAGCATTCACTTTATTTCATAGCAGTACAATGTGGAGGCATTTGTTTATTTATTTTGTATTAAATACCTCACAAGAAACTAATTATTTTAAATTTTGACTGGAACTTATTGATATTTAGATTTTAAAAAGGCAAAATTCGTATAAGTTTTATTGTCTACAAGTATTTAACCAGTGTAACAAATATTTAAATACACCCTTAAATAATGTATCAGTTTTTTTTACTATTTCAACTGCTATAATTCCAAACTTCAGTATTACAATAAATAATAATGATAATATTACATGTTTTATTTATTTTCTTACTTGTGTTTGTTTTTGTTTTAATCACAGCTGTGATTTTGTTTTTTGTGAATTTATATTTTCAATACATAATATTCATTTTATATGTATGAATTATGATTTTTGGTAGTATTGCTTGTATGCTTCAATTAAATTATTTTAATGTATACTAATTTCTGGTTTGTTGCGTTTTAAAATGTGCTTTGTTATTTACAATACAATGAATGATTTTTTCTGTTCAATGCTTGTTGAATTTGTCAAAAATTATTAGTTTAAGAAGAAAGCTAATTTAATTTGTAACTGTTGAAATGGCATTTGTCTCACAACCAAATAAAATCTCCACCTAAAATTTATGGCTTAGTTTAGATTTATTTAATTTATAAACTGCTTATGTTTAATGTTCAAATGGGTGGTAATCCTTATTTTTAATCATAGGCTAAGAATTTATAGACCTGAATAGGGGATATTGTCCAACTACCTCCTTATGTTGATATTTTATTTTTGCAACTGACAACCCAAAATGTTTCTAAAATATGAAAATTGAGTTTGTATTCCAACTTTTCCATTGTCAACATACATATTATTTGGATTGTACAAATTGAAGTGTACTTATTGATCTGTATTTTTTATAATTCAATATATTTTTTAAATTCCATTTGTTTTTATTAATTTCATAGAGTATTTAAGTTTCCTTCCTACTTTGTTAAAGTTTATACAATTTTTATTTTTTGTTTTGATGATTTGCTCTACAAATTATTGCTTCAACTCCCTTTTATTTCGCATGATTACTTATGTATTAGTAAATAACAAATATTCCCAATTGTTACAAAAAAAAAATAAAAAAAACTAGCTTAGAAGCAATCTGAAAGTAGTCAGGCAATCTTTTAAATAATATGTAATGAAACTGTATTAAATAAATATACCCACAATAAAATGCTTTTAAAGCGGGAATTGATATCGTGATCCCAAATTTCACGGACGGATTCTTCACCATTTACGACACATATTTTTTTGTCGTAATTGTTGGTACCACAAAGACATTACTGACCACATAAAAAATTGTTTTAGTGCGGGGATTATAAAATTATGTCTTTTAATTTAACTTAATGATGTAAATAAGTGACTAACCCATTGAACTGGCCTTTCCTGTGTACAAGTTGCAGTAAATTGAGTTTATCCTGTAATTCAATTAGGGCGTAGGTTGTTGCAAGTAGCGAAGTTGTGCCGATGCACGTTCGCCTACTTCAACTAACAACTTTAAACAATCTATCTAAGGGATATACGTTAAGTGGTGCTCGAATTATCTAGAAGTCTCTGATTCAATAAAGAACACCGGTATTAGCAGTAGGAAAATATTTTCGTACCACGGATCACCAATAAATAATGTGTACCTAAGTCATTGACGTAAATAGTGTTTAAATCAATGACCTAAGTGCCTATTAAAGTCACATAGAATCACTTTTACAATATTTAAGACGTATTTTAAAAAAAAAAAGATGTGCGAGGGAACGGTAAAGAAATCCGCAAGGAAATTTTATTCTGAGGCAGCTTATAGAGATTAACCGCTAAGGCCTGATAAACGTTTTAAACAAGGGTTTATGCTGTGTTGTGTGTAATAGAGACTAAGGTAAACATGGTAATTGCCGCATAGCATATCTACTGGGTTCGGACGTATGTAGAGTTATCTCATGTAAGTACGTCACGACACAATTTTAAACTTTCGTTACTGAAGTTAAGACAGGGCGCGGTGTATTAGGCGACTGCAGAGGGCGCCTGGAATGATTCAAATCTTGTTTTTTAAATGTATTTAGAGTGCCAAGGAGGCGCTGCAGTAATGCCACTTAAGTCATAGACTCACACCAGCTATCTCAACTAGGACACTACCAATCTAATCCAAAAGGAGCCAGAAGTGCTAAAACCGACTTTGACTCTCACGACACAAAAATGTTAGTAATGTTGGCAAATGCTTGTTAAACCCATTAGAATTAATGATACAGAAATCTAAAAATATTCTTGTGTAAACCGCCTCATGAATGGGATGAGCACCCGACGCTTACTCGCGTAACTACGTTCACGTACTTAAATTATCAACACGTTAGACGGTAAATAGCTGATTATAAATAGCGTTTAACTCAAGATTATTACAGCTGATTGATGGTCGCAGATCAAAGGGAATGAAGTTCGCTTGTTCGCTTGTTGTAAGGGGATTAATTGGGGTTAAGGATCATGTTCACGGCTCATCCCAAGATTAAGAAATTCACAGAACACGATTATTCAAGTAATGTTTTAGCGAAATTAGCGTTTCTATTCAACAAAGTACCCTGCGAATGGACGGTTCTGATAAATAAGGAGGATTTGACGGAATGCTATAGATATACCAACTAATAAGGATATAACAAAATAATAAGAAGGGCGTGGTGGCCTGTTGGCCTGTCGGAGGCAATCTGCTGAGACAGTGGTCGCCGGTTCGAATCCCCGAGCGTAATTAGCTCTGGCTTTATAGTCGTGTGGGTATTGTCAAACAAATACTATGCTAATAGTGGCTGGGAATGGTGTAGGATGGACTACTAGTCGCAAACATTTCATGAAGAAACTTTATTTTAGCCATGAGTGGCTCTTTTACCACGCTTGGCTACTCATTACCAAAGTATACCGTATGAAACGTCACAAAATGAGGCATTGTGTACAATGCGTGTACATTGATTAAGCCGTTAGCATTATCTTTTTTTAATTTATGGTCATTTGTACCGACGACAAGATAGTCAAGGTTGGGAGGTTTAATGACTAAATCACACTTAGTCCGTTGCACAAATATTTGTTACCGCTACTGTTGTTATACGAGTTTTATTACTTGAACTAATTGATGAGTAACATGGTTAATTATTATTTATGATAGGGAGCATGTCGCTCTATTTCGAGGTCAAATAACCATGGGAAAGATGACCGCGCTATTAACAGTACATTTGCAAACAAATTGTTCTCGCGACTTAAGTTCTGCGGCTTGTGAAAGTTGTCGGCAACATTGTTACAGCTCGAAACGGTTTTGCATTCATTACCTCGATGATGGGAAGCTCTTTGGAGATATGTGTTATTTACTGCTCATTGTTTAGTTATGGTGCATTGTTTAGACACGTTTCTTGGTAGATATAGGTGCTAATGTAATTTGCCGCCAACGATGCGATGATACTAAATTGGTTGTGGGTTAACGTCATCAGTTGAACTGTTTTTTCGTAGTACGTCAGTCAGTGGGAGTGGCAAAAATGGTGTGAATTTTTTACATAAAATATTACATGGATAGGTACTTAATTTTTCGCCATGTCTATCATGTATTTTAGTACCGAGACACACTCATGAAATTTTTAAATAAAAAACTTACAAAAAGTAGCTTTCCAAATCCAGGGATCGAAACTAGGACACCACAGCTTACAGCCCATATTAAGTGCAGCCCAATGAGACTTAATAAACTTAGTGGAATAAATTATATCAACTAAGTAGGTACTTATTACTGGGATCCTTAAAACGAACGAAGATGTCTTAAAAATGATATAAATGTCTACTGTGAACTGTCTTAGAAAAGAAAATAGCTGAATCTTGGCAGAAAACAATGTAACTTCGGCAAGACCGACGAATTTAACTACTGTCCTAAATTGTATAGTGCGATTTTACGCTTTCAGCCTTATTTTTATGTTCTATTTTAATCGCATGTTGTCCACCTGGCCTTTGTTAGATGTCAGACGATGTTTTAAACAACCATCAGATGCGAGACATAAAACTACATAAAAATAGCATCCGACAAATAAAACATTCCATTGGTCGACTTATAATTTATTTACGAAACGCTATGCTAGAAAGATAATATACTTAATCTAAACTGAATTGTTCTTAATATTATCACTCTTTAGAGCTTTAAATAGTTACGATTGAGTCAAATATTAAGTTATTCGTCTTGTATATAAAAATACAAGAAGGCAAATCACGAGTAATGGTTTGAATATAAGTAGGTTTTTTTATAAAGTTACAAACATATTAAACATTTTATAAACTTCATTTCTTATATAATGGTACTGTTATTTTTACATACAAAAAAAAACTACAAATCTGTTTTTATGGTATTTTATAGGGCAAAATTTGAATATGATTTTACTTAGGGTATCATAGTTTAGTATTATGTAAACTGGTACAGGACAATTCTATATACTATTTGCTCATATGAATATGTTTTGTATCAAAATATTTAATAACTAAGCAGGTAAACATTATATATTGACAAATAACTAGTTGATACTATAGGTACATTCTGCAAGTTTCCTCCTTTACATATTAACATCTATCAAACCGTTTTATTCATTTGCAGCTGATATGCAAATTTTTATAATATTATACCATATCTAAAACACAAAAAATGAAATAAGGAATAAATCTACTCACATTTTTTTGTATGTAGTGTGACCACAAATAGTTTATTTAAATGTGAGTATTCTTTTTCTTTAATTTTATAATTTCGCATCTCGGATATGGCGCAGGCTAGTTACTTTTTTTTTAATACTCTCATGTAACGTGGAAATACACCTACTCAGTTCTTGAAAAATATTAGAATTTATAATATGCTTACGCTCGAATACTAGAACGCCATTCAAATAATAAGTTGCTCTTAACAGCGCACGGCCCACTTAGCCAGTACATTTAATCGGGATTAACGCAGTTAAGCGCCACTTATTTTTAAGTTGCGTTCCAGTATTCGGGCGTTAGAGTATTTATTAAATAGAGGGAGAGCTGGTTCTTCAAAAACTTAGTTAAAAATGGTGATTCCGGCCACCTTTTAAAATCCTATAACATTTGACAGTTTGTCCAAAATGTGCGAGTTATTTGAAAAAGAAAATAGTTTAGAGTTATAGAATTCCACTACAAATAATTTTAGATAGATTATACCTAAAATATACTTTCGTTTATCAAATTTAAAGAATTTTTGTGTTAATTTATTGAATCAATTTTCACTAATATACCATCGTTACGAACAAAAAACACCGTTTTTGAAGACGCAAATGTATGAAAACGCTCCCTCTATATTTTAAATGCTCTAAGAACATAAGACCAGAAAAAAATGAGTTCAAAGATTACAAAAGGGAACATCTAAATTTTATATGCTGGAATAAATAAAGTTTTTGTTTCCTTATAAAGATTTATGTCTATCAGATCCATGTATGTAAAAGTACTAATGGATTAATTTGAGACTGTAAATCAAGAAAAGTTTTCAAACTCAATATACCAAAAAGGATAAGGAATTGAAATATTTTTAATTCTAATAATTGTAGTTAACTTGTTAATACAGGCTAAAGTGACAATTCCTGATTATAATTTACAAGAGTGTACTAGAAAAAAACCTTAGTAATTCTTTGAATCCTTTCATGAAAGGAAAAACTGTTTATTTTTAGATAGTATATGGTATAAATAGGTTTTGAGAAATCTGCAAATAGTCTGTTATTCGAAAGATTTTAATACAGGTTTACATTGGGTTTATTATTAAAGTTATGATTGTATGAACAGTCTATATTATTGCTTGTATTATATAAGGCAGCCAGTAATTTCTCGAATTATATTAAATGTAAATAATTTTATCAGTATTTGAGTGACCAAATTAATAAAGATACCCTTTTTTCCAACTAGGTCTTTGCTGTTTTATTTAAATTTGAGAACTTGATTCCATTATTTGACTTTCTCTGAGATAAAACCTCCCAAATAGAATGTCACAGATGGCGGTAGAATAAGGATTAAGATGCATCTAACTTCATTTTAATTTTGGTCACTGCAATAATACACTGCAATACACGAAACAGTGGTATGTATATGGGCTGATGTAAATTATCATGTACCTCAAAGCACCGGGAAGATCAGAAATATGTAGATAAAATCAGCAAAACATTAAACTTCACAATACAATAACCTGCTCTAAATGTCTTAGTATTTTAGATCATTCAATGCAAGGCTTTTGGTACCATTTGCATTGATGTTATCACTAAATCTCATCTTTGCATTAAATTACTTTGAATGCGATAGTATACGTCGTAGATATAGTATGCTGTAACTAAAGCGCGCGAATTTATATTTTACTTAATGCCTTAACGAATAAGACTATCTTTTGTCTATGAATAAGGCATACAGGGTTATGAAACATGATAATAAATTACAAGACAATTACTAATCGAAAATACTTTGAAATTAATTTGATCTTTAATTAATGTATTAAGTCTATACCATCCTGTATATATAGTTTGAACAAAGATACATATTGTATAACTAAACAACTTTCTTGGAAATACTGTTTTATAGATTTTATACTGCAAAATGATTTCTGTAAAACAAGGAAAATAATCTTAACAGGACATTACAGCAGCCGTTTTGTATTGTGGTCAGACAATATCACGCATCATTGAATATGAATACACGCTTTAGTTACACAACTATACACATACCATCATACCATCACTCACTAATACCCTAACTCCTAGTTAACATAGTTCAACGACCTCATCAGTCATTTCCGTGCGCCTGCGTTTCGGCGGCTTCATTACAGGTTCGTCATCGTCTTCTTCAATGATTTCCATGTCACTGTCACTATCATCACGAGATCTTGACGGGCCAGGCTGGGGTTCATTGGCCCCGTTGGCCCCATTGGCAGATTTCTCCTCTTTAGGAGCTGGCATGGGAGCATCCGTATCCGTCACTATACGCCAAGATTTCTCCTCATTCTCCTGCTGAAGACGTACCCTCACTTCATAGTTTTGAAGGAAATCGTCCACTAGTAAAGCACAGCCGTTGTTCAATCCAATTTCTTCTAAGGTTTTGTCGTTGTTGCGGTCTGTTTCGCCGGGCTCTGATGATAGGACCACTAGGCCTTTGCCCTCGACTGTAGCGTCCGGCGCTTGCATGTTGAGACCATCTTTCAATGCACTCTCTAGTTCTTTGAGTGTGAGTCTGTTGAGGTTACAGACGAGCGCCACTTCTGGTTTCGGGGCGCATACGTAGCATTTCGGGTTGGGTGGTGTTAGTGCTGAAATTAAAATTATACATTAAAATGACCATTAATGGTATTTTGGTACTAAAGACATCTGCATGTCTAGTTATTCATCTTTAACAATGCTCGTACATTTTTTAGCGGCAATTCTTTGAATAGGGATTAAAACAAAAACAATCTGTTAAATATGTTTACCATGTCACCAAAACAACGAAGTTTACACAATTTTAGCCCAGTTAAATGGAAACGTTATATTACAGCAAATGATGGTCGTAAAGCGCCTTATGCTTGAAGAAACGTGTGTTCATAAGAGTTTTTGACTTAATGAAACTATCTAGAGGTTTTTAACTGGTGGTCCACAGAGTACTGTTGGTCCTTGGAAGCATGCCTAGTGGTCCACGGACTTATCCTAAGGCCTATCTTAAAGTAATTTTTGCATGTTTTATTTATAGATAGGATATAAATACAACCTAAACAAAAAAAATGTCAAATGGTCCTTTATTGATTTATAGGTCAAAACCAATGATCTAAACTATCCCCTATTCTATCCTACAACATCAAATAATGAAACTTACTCTTCTCCGGCACAAAGAGTTGTCCTCGGTGGTTGACTTTGGGTCGGAGGTACACACTGGTGCAATTCTCTATCTCTCCGCGCAGTATGGCCTGAGCTCTGAGCACGGCCAGTCCCGCAACAATGGCGTTTGCCGTTGCTATTGCTGGAATTATGTTGCCGGCCATTGCTGTAACAAAAAGTATTATTATTAGGCTTTCTTTGATAGCCTTTGTGGCGCAGTTGGTTAGACGCCGGCTGTGGAACGAGGCCGCGGGTTCGATCTCCGTACCGATACAAATTTTTGTGTGAACCACAATTTGTTTTTGTGAAGAATTGGAGAGCTTCGTTTCGTTCATGGCTAATATTGTGATCTTTGACCACTTCACCTGTGTGGTTCTAGTCAGGCGAGTTGTTAAAATACACAAAAACAAATCTTATTAAAATGAAGGGAATAAACTGTAGGTACAAAGTAAACATAATATTCATCTATTAGAAGTCAATTTTGTACACTTTAGTTTTAGAACTACTACCATATTCTAAAATTAAAATAAATATTATTTAATTATTTTTTCAAAACTACAATAATATATTCCTGTTACTAATTACTCACATTTAATCTCGAAACGAGATTTCAGAGGTATGTTGAAGATATGTGCGCGAATGTTGGCGCACGCCGTTACAAAGTCCATGGCGCTCTTTTCGTCTTTGTCCCACACCAAGTGATCGCCTTCACCACGACTCTTCAGATCTGCTTGCAGTGCCTTGCAACTAGTGGCAAACACCTGCGATAAAAAAGGTTTTTTTTAAAATGTAATATATTATTTTATGATTTATATATGTAATTTTTTCCTTGCCAACCGGTTCATAAGGCAGTTTTCGCTAGAGAAAAACAAAAACTTTAGTGTTGGTCTTTTCAAAAATAGTTTAAAATGTAGTGGCTTTACAGGTATAATGTAAAATTATAGCAAAAAAAGGAGTTATAGCTACAACACATTTCAAAGGGTTTAAGAAAACTTTCGATAGAATCTATTTGTAATTTTGTTGATAAATATTATGAGAAAAAATATAGTAAAATTGCCTACTGTACTATTTTACACTTGATCAATTTTATAATATAAATAGTTTGAATATATTGAATAGCTTATGCTGATGTAATTTTATTATGCCACAATAATAACATACATTCAATTTTATACAGAAATTGGTATGTTGTAGCAAGTAATATGTTATATTATTATTGGCCTACACAAAACTTTTATAATAGCCATTACATTAGCATGGAATAAATTGCTTACCTCTGCACATTCTTGGACTGTCCAAACACGCTGATCAGGCAATCCTGAGTGCTGTTTAGGTGGATCATCTTTTCCAGGTAGATTATCCCATGTCAAAGGGGTGGGGGGTCGCCTTTTCTTCCACAAATTCTCCATGGACAATAAATAACGGATATCATCACCAAATAGTTTAGAGAATAGTTTCTCTGGATCATAATTTGTTTCAGCTGCCCATGTTCTAGTGCTTTTTCTTTCAACATTACCGGTGGCAGTACCTTCGGAGGATAATGCCGATTGTCCTGCATCACCAGCTGCTTCAGGGTCTGCTGTGTCTGGACTTACATCCTGATCAGGATCTTCTTCACCAAATAATTGGTTGAAGAGGTGCTTTGCCCAAACAATGCAGTGAATGGGCTCAGATGGAGTGTTACGGATTGTGCAACCAGGAAAACTCTTCTGAGGTGCTTTAGGTTGACACTCATAGCATTGAGTTAGACCTTTTTTGATGAGTTCCACCTGTTGACAAAAAGGAACAAATTATATTTTTTTTATTAATTTTTTTATAATTATTTTAAGTCTATAAAACACTGAATAAGAAACTGTAAAGTACTGCAGTACATAAATTTACAAATACATAAATATGACTGTAGTTGTACGAAGTTATGGTTACAAAGCTGGGGTCTCAGGTTCGAATCCCGGGTTGGGCAAAGTGATATTGGATTTTTCTATTCATTAAAAGTCCAGAGTCAGGAATTTGTGCCCGATATTAATTTAATTTAATTGTTTAATTTATAAGACCATATTTATTATAATATTTTATGTTTTTTAATTTTATTATTTGTTGCATTAATACAAATTTTGATTTTGATTTTAATTTAGTTTGTTATATGTTTAATTTTGATTCTGATTTTGTTTTTAATTTAGTTTGTTAATTTGTTTTAATTTGTAATTTAATTTCACTTTGTGGTGAGCATACTTTGAGCTTGTTGTGATTTCCTATAATTGAGGAAACACGCTGATTGTCTTATATGTGATGTTATTATATTAATGCTATGTGTATTCCTTGTGGGAAATCCTTTAATAAATTAAATAAAATAAATACGGCAATAGGCTCGCCACCTATCACATTGTGGGACAGAATATACAAGGTGAAAAGTGGGTGTCCTGGCACCTCTACCTACCCCTTCTGGGATATAGGTGTGAGTTTAAGTGTGTATGTATAAATATGATCAACTTTCGCTGACATATATTATTAGTAACTACAAGATAATACCCAGTCACTTGAGAATATACTTGAGAATTTACATGTATTTATTTTAGAAAGGTAATTGCACATGTGGCCGCCTGTTTTCCAGTTAGCAATAATCAATTTGTTGTAATTGTGAATAGATTAAAATATTGTTGTTGGTTAATTTTAAAGGTGTTGTAACTCACTCATGTGAATGGTTATACTTAAAGATAATATTACCTGTCCAGCATAGCCAGCTGTGCCGGTTTCAACAAGAGGAACGTTGGCAGCAAGGCACATCCTATTCACATGGTTACGAGCCACACGGTTGTCCAGGGCATTCATTACAATATTGAACTGTTGAAAGTAGCTCACTCCATAATCATTGCTGAAAATAAAAATAATGCCTGCATTAGCATGGTGTGTATAAATGATTTTGTATTGCAATGGAGTACCAAATTGTGAGCTTTTTTGGTAAATAAATTGTTTAGTTATTGAGATTTTTTAACTGCAAGTCCTTTAATGTTTTTAATATAATTATGGATCATTTGAAATAAGAACATCACACAAATCATAATCCTGGCTGTGAGTGGAGTCCTGGAGTGAAATAGTGAGTATTTGGGCTTGGTTCTTTTGAATTGTGTGGGTTTTTAGGTGGTATGAAATCTTTAGTATACTATTTTGGCGCATACATTTCCGTTTTTTATACTGGCACGGCTAAGTGACCACATCCATATCATATTTTCAGATGACTGTAGTAAACAATAGCAAATAAATTAAATGAACAAAACTAACCTGATAACACTATCATGATGTGCAATAATATTGACATTCGGGTTGAAGCTGAGAGCGCTGTCCCGCGCCACACGAGCTTTCGACTTGCCAACATGCTCTTTGTGGAAGAGAAACTGACGATTCAAATTACTCACGTCTATCGTATCAAGGTCAATCTGCAATGAAAAACACCGTTAGAATTACCTTTTGCACCAAAATCTACAATTTCATTGATAATTTTAGTGCCACATACGATTTCAATGTACGGGAAGCCGGTAAGCACAAGATTTTTCAGTATTTCACAACCTATACCGCCGGCGCCCACCACCAATATCTTAGAATTGGCAATCGCCTCTGTTAACTTCTCGTCAAATACACCGGCTACTCTCGCAACCATTTTGTATGCGGTTAAAAACACCAACCAAATACACGATGATTATTTGCAAGTTTTATTTTATATTTTTACAACGTAAACGCATCGAGGACTCATTAGACAACTGTCAAATCTGGCGTCAGTTCCTAGTGCGTTCGGAAATCGGATGTACCGAAATGATATTGAGTATTTTCTATTTGGATATTTTTGTAATAAAACAAAATGTATTTTAATTTACCTATGGCATTTAAAGTTTAAATTTATCAAATTATCTGCATATTTAGTGAGAAATTAAAATATTTAACATGTAATCCATTGTTGATATTTCTAATTGGTCTGTGGTTGATATAAAAGTGAAAGATTTAAGATATTATGAACGTCCCTTTTCGTAGCGTTTTATTATTGCTACCAGATTGTACATACATACATGATCAAGAAGCTTATACCCAAATGGAGATTGCATTCCGTATATAAAAGTGAAGCACAAAAATCGCGTGACAATGAATGAACAAAAAGTCATTTTCATTCATTGTCACTCGAAAGAAAAGGATAGCAATCAGTCGCAACGTCATTCGAGGTCAAATTTTTGTGCTTCACTTTTATATACGGAATGCAATCTCCATTGTACATGATCGTAGCCAGCCGTGGGATCAGGGTGGGGCAGCAGTCTTAAATCATATGTAATTAGCAAACTGTACCCACGGTATTCTTCTATAACACCCTGCATCTGTGTTTATAATTCGAATGATCCTAAATACTTTGTTATTGCTCACCTGCCTAGTACTTAACCTAGAGAATTTATTTTTTTAGAGTTGGTTAGGTACCTGACAGGTCAAAGCCAGGGTGGGGCAAGCGCCCCACTCTGCCTCACCGTGGCTACGCCCATGCATACATATATAAACTCACGCCTTTTTCCCAGAAGGGGTAGGCAAAGGTGCCAGGGCACCTACATTTCGCCTTGTATGTTCATTCCCATGATGTGATAGGTGGCGAGCCTATCGCCATATCGGGCACAAATTTCAGACTCTGGGCTGATAATGAATAGAAAAATCCAATATCACTTTGCCTAACCCGGGATTCGAACCCGAGACCTCAGCTTTGTAACCGTACCGGAGTACAACTACGCCACCGAGGCAGTCAACCAGGCTATAAGATTGTTGTACTTAAATAATGTTACAAATATACCCAATTTTCATCATTATAATTCAACAATATCATAAAATATAATAGAATATCATAATATAATGTAAAGTGTTTGTTAAAAAATGGCATGTTAAAGCATTCAGAATGACTATCATAATTAAAGATGCATTTAAATAATTGTAGATATATCTAGGTCCTACAGATCTCTTTCTTGCTCCTTCTCTCCATACTTCTATTTATTCCTATATGAGTGCCAAAGATGAAGATTGCTCGTTCTTCTTACCTATTTATCACGTACTTTGTGAGTCTTCTTAAGTCTCGTATTGATTTTCTTTAAAGCAATGGTTTGTTATACTTGACTGACATCATCGCATGTCCACTATTCCTGTATAAACATGTTCAAGCGAAGATTTAGAATTAGTTTCGTGGATGAGTTTTTTTTTATAATTTAATTTTAATAACTTTAATTAAACAAAATAAAGAGTCACATACTGATGTATTACAGAACCCACGTTAAATGTGTGTTGTGGCGTCAGAATCTATTAGAGACTAAGATCCTTTTCGGTGCCGCATACATTCAGATTCGAAATAAACATTCTATGCACAAGCCACAAATGTGCATCGTTTAGGTACGGGGTTCGATTCCGCGATCTTACGTTTTCGATCACAGAATTGAAATTTATAAAGGGTTCGGAACAGGGAAGCTTTCAGCAGTTTGAAAAGTAGAAACATAATGTAGAGCTGTCCATGTGAGTGTGAAAATAATAAGAAGGAGCCAAAGAAGACGTATTTATTAAATGTTAAAAGCTTCTTAATAGCTTTCAATTATGTAGGTGCCTACACAATGCCTAAAAGTATAGTGAGAACCGAAAGTAACCCATGTGGTAACACACGCTAGACATAAAAGGCGGTTTTACGCGATATGGATTTACATTAAAATTGCTTTTATCTTTATGGAAAGGCTCTTTGCGTTGTATTTATAAACTGTAATGGACAATGGAACGCTATTTTCTTGTAAATAATACACAATGTACAACCATTTAAAAAAAGGCCACTAGATATAAGCAAAATTTCGAAGCGATTATTTTCAGATACAACAGCGGGCAAATTTGTCGTCATGCATGGCAAAATTCTGAGTTACTTAAATGAGGTTTTTCAATATAAGTTACAAAATGTGAGTTCGATTTTAGTTAGGTAAACTTTGAAAACGAATTCAGAACCTCACGGTTAATCGTCCATACATGCTAGACTAATGAAATGAAAAAAAAACTCTGTGTGTGATTAGCGGCATTGGATTTTGCCCCACATCAGTTCAATTTAGTACTGAACTTTGGATTTTGGGTATCGGTGCAGTCCATCAGTTTCCAAAGGCTTTCAAATATCCACGGATAGTTAGACAGCTGAACACTGAATTAATGGATTAGAATGGGTTTGCTAGTGTATAATTTAGGTTATTTGGATTGGATTTAAGCCACATGATCTATTAGCTCTTTGATAGCGTAAACACTAATGGAGCATAGAATTATTAACGGACCATTGTTTTAATGGAATCATGTAAATAATTGATTACAATCGAAAACGAAACGGGTATTGATTTATCTTTTATTTCCCTAGAGTTCGATTAGTATTTATTAATTATATTTTTTTGATTTTAGTTTGGAACGAAGAGATCATCATAGATTACCCCAATAACAATTTTTGAACATCATTTAGCATACCAATATTGCTTTCGCATAGCACGATATTTTATTACTTACAATGCCACTTTCTCGTAATGTTTCTTTATTCAATATTTTGTTTAAAATTTTAACATTAAAGCCTAAACGAGTGTGTACATCTGATTTAAAGATAAGTTATACCTAGTGGTGAAAAGTCTCCATGGGAATTAGTTTAGTAGTTTTATTATTCAATTATTACTACATGAATGTTGAGACGAGCATGGCATTCGCCTGATGGTAAGCGATACGATTATTCATGAGCAGTAGCAAAACCAAACAGCAACTTGAAGTACAAAGCAATGCTTGGCATTCTACTGCGCTCGCCATCCTGAGACATAAGATGCTAAGTCTCAATCGCACCCCCGGTGCAACAATGTCACTTTTGCAAAAATGCAACTTTTCAGGAAAAACATTTGAAACTTTGACATTGTATAAAAAATATGTTAATTCAAGACATAGACAAGTTGAACAGCTTCTATCACAATATCAACTTTTAATTTACCGTTAAAAAAATTATGACTACGTAATATTCTAAAAAATATAAGATTATTCCTTTATACCTTCCAACCTTGCAATTTTTGCATAAGTAACATTGTTGCACCGGGGGTGCGATATGTCCAGTAGTTACTCTGGCTACAATATCCTTCAAACCGAAACACAACAGTGCATGTACACCGCTGTTTGACGCGAAAAATAGACATTGCGGTAGTACCTACCCAGGCGGCCTTTCACATATGAGAGACCTACCAAGAGTTAATTTTTCGTGAATGTGCAACATACATCTATACCTAGTACCTACATAATATATCTTAACAAGCTTCCCAATCCCGTGTTTACATTCAAAAAAGACTACGAGACAAATCATTAAGTATTGTGAGCAGCAAATTTTGGGGTGAAATTTAGTGGAACGCGGCAATAAACTCGACTCTGGCGTCAAATTAAATGTTATTGCGTCAGGAAGCGCTATGATGAGTCGTATACTGGGAAATAATCAAATGATTATTATTGTTCATAATATTTTTTTATTAAATTCCCATTGCTGATGACGTAATGTTCTTTAATTCGACATAAAGCATTGCTAAGACCGTAAATGCAGTAAGACATACATAGACTTTACTTGGAAGAAATATTAATTCTTTACCTATCGAGTTTGTAGATGAAGTTTAAACTTCGATACTAGTATTAAGATCATGAGATAAGTGTTGATTTAGGCAACGAAGCCAGTAGCCACTTTCATAACTATCTGCTTGATTTTTTTTAATAACAGTTGAGGCAGATTTTTTAATGTCTTGTGATGTTTATTGATCAGGACTACCTATAGGCTATAAGTATTATTTCGTACTGTTGATGATAGTTTTTATAATTAACATTGAATCTATAAATAGTATATAACAACTCTATAAATAAGGGTATTTGACTTCATTTGTTATTGTGTTTATCAAAAGGTATCCATATCAAAAATGTAACAAACAAATAATTTAATATGTCTATTCAAGGTTCCATGCTAAAACTTGCAAGTATTGCAATATGCAAAAACACATCTAAAATTTGTAAGTATTGCAATATGCAAGTAGCAACATAAATGAAAAGCCATCTGTAAATCAAGTTTCTGATCTCACTGTTAGATTTCCCGCTGAAGCCTAATCTACAAACAATTCACTTAACGGCTCTGGCCTTCTAAATAGAAATAGTGTTCAAATAGGTTGTCATTAGCATACATCAGGACAGGTGTTCGACAATCGCCGTCGTTTTCCGGATCACTTGATCGCGCATGAGCTCGCATCGCGTTTTGGTTCCGTACGTAATACAATCATTGGTATTATACCAGAGCGGCCAATGCTAACTAAATCTGTGCGCCATGCCAGAGAGAAAGGGAAGATATTGTTACTCTGTAGGAGGGAACGAGAGAAGCAGATATACCGGTGTTTGTACCGCTCTTTTTGTTACACTTTATTTCACTGTGTCTCCTCTTTATTATTTCAATGAATTCGATTGTCCATAAGGCACAAGTTGCTATTTAGCTAAATGTGTATTGAGGGCGGGAATGTATTTCGTTGGTTATTTGTCAGGATTAGGAATAGATGTGGTGGTGCATATTTGGTTTCTGTTGTTCCCGTTTTAATTGTTCGCTTTGTTGTTTTAATTGTTTACTTTATGTGTAGGTACGCTTTAAAGGTTGTTGTTTCGGAAGTTTCCTTAGCAATGTTAGGTATGTTTTTTTTCATTTCCTTTTGACCTAGTTAAATAATGAGTAAATATTTTTTTATTTGTATGTACTTTGTATTTTTAGTAGAATTAAGATAATTAGTTTTATAATCATATCGTTTGAGTGATCTATACATGTGTATAAAAATATTGGACCTAGTTGATCCTTTCAATTAAATTTATAGTTACCTACATTGCTTTTAAATTGTAAGTTCTAGTTAATTTTCTGAATCATCATTTAACTAGAGAAAGTGCGCCAATCGATTTTCGACATACCGCATAAAATAAATTAAGTATTTCCTAGTACTAGTGGTCGCCTAGTGATCGAAATTCGACCAAATCAAGAAGAGAAAAAGTTTTTACCTGTATGATGCTGTTGTTATTCTGATAATTCGTGCACATTTTTTGTACCTGAATGTTGTTATTGCAGATTGCTGCTACAAAACTTTCTTTATGCATATAATGATAGTCCGTGTACATTTAAACGTATCTTACTGCTACACAATTTGTATAAGCGCTCAGTATTTCACGTAGTATTCATCAAATAAATATTTTCTGTTTGACTTTCAACAAAACCACAATAAACAAATTTTTCTGATTTTTTTTTTTTTTTTTTTTTCTTTCTTTCTGGCTCCGTACTTTAAGTACATTTAGCCAATGTCGAGTTATTAGAAATTGGTTATCAGAGGACTGGGATTAAAGGTAGGGAAACTGTTTATTTAAATAAAAAGAAAGCGGGAATTAATCATCTATCAGGAGAGTTGGATATGAAAAAGGAAATAAAGCCACACAACAAACAAAATAAAACATAAAAAATATAAAATAAGTAAAAAGTTAATACTCTAATTATAACGTATAAAATATTTACACTTTTATTTTGTTACTTATAAAAAATGAAGATATACATTTATATACAGACATATCATTAGTACTAAGAAGAGTGGAAATAGAACAAGGAAAAGGAATATGAAGGAGAGTTAAAGAGTTAATAAAGGATGAGTGATCATATTTTACACACGAAAACAGGATGTGATTCAAGTCGCCGACATCTGAACCACACAAACACATGGAACTGTTTAGAATATGAAGCCTTGCAAGATGAGCGGGGGAACAAGTATGACCAAGTCTACAGCGGATTAATATAGAAGTTTCCATCTTACCCAATGTAGTTCTACAGAACCACGGTCTCAAAGGAATCTCTGGCTGAATAAAGGAGTAATAGCGGCCCTTCAGTAGTTTACTAGAAGACCAAATTTCACTCCACGATTCCCGAAGATATAATTTCGGTAAAGATAAAAGGTCAAGGCTATAATTTTTGAAAGGATATAAATCCCCACAGAACACCGCCTCCCTGGCAAGCTTATCAGCAACCTCATTGCCATGAATTCTTGAATGGCTTGGAATCCACCCAAAAAGTAAAGAGTATCCCTTGGTGAAACATTCGTATGCTAATTCTCTTATTTGGAAAATAATCGGTAATAACTTTTTATATTTAAATGGAAATTTTGCAATGGCTTGAAGGGAACTAAGAGAATCTGTAAAAATAATAGCTTTATTAAGTTTAAAGGTAAGTACGTATTCAACGGCCTTCAGCAGACCAAGACATTCACCTGAAAAAACTGATGACTCCAGAGGAAGTTTAACCTTTTGAACGATATCGTATTGGGAATGGAAGACACCAATCCCTACACAATGAGAAAGAGAAATTTTAGATGCATCTGAGAACAGATAATGGAAACCCTCAAAATTTTCAACAAGATAATTATTGAATGTACTTTTAATATTTGGGGAGTCTTTTTGAACACAGTTAAAAATAATTTGGGGAGAAAAACAAAGAGAGTTATAGGAATTAGAGAACAATGGAAGTTTATTGGAACGGTGAGTAGGAGCGGATAGGGATATAAATTTTTGATAACTTTTGACAAGACATGGGGTAGATTTACTAGAAGATTTCATAAGTATTAGGAGAGACTCCAGTAAAGGAAAAAGAGGATGATTCGACCATTGTAAAATACTAAATAAATATCTATCAGAGAGATATTGTCTCCTAAGATAAAGCGGAGGTTCTCCACACTCTACTTGCAGAGCGTTGATTGGGCTAGATTTCATGGCACCTGATACAATTCGCAAAGCTTTTGATTGGAGGCGATCTAATTTTTTAAAAGAATTAATATTACCTGGTTCTAAAATAAAGGATCCATAATCAAAAATACTTTTGATCAAAGCATTATAAATAAGTTTTAAGGAGCATGGATGGCCACCCCACCAAACCCCCGATAAACATCTCAGCATATTTAATTGGCGTTCCACCCTTTCTACTATATACTCACAATGAGCAATTCCAGAGAGTCTGGAATCTAAGATAACCCCTAAATATTTAAAGTTATCTCTAACAGGAATTGGAACATTATTATAAACAATGTTTAAAGCAGGTGAGTTTCTACTACGAGTATATAAAACTGTTGCACTTTTGGAAGGAGATAGTTCTAAACCATTATCGTGGAGCCATAACTTCAGTAAATGTAAAGAAGAATTAAGAGTGGAACAGGAATCGTTAATGTTATTAGAGGAGCAGTAAAAGAGTACGTCGTCTGCATATTGCAAAATCTGGACATCAGTATTGATAAAAGAGGCAAGATCGAAAGTATAAATATTGTACAGTAAAGGGCTAAGCACTGACCCTTGGGGCAAACCTCTCCATACGACCCGATTTAACTGTTGATTGTCTGAACACAACATAGTAATTGAACGTTCATTTAATATATTTATAATAAAATTAGTAAGTCTTATTGGCACTTGGAGAGAGTGTAATTTACTTTGAAGTACAGACAGTAGTACATTATCGTAAGCAGCCTGAATGTCTAAAAATACAGCGACAGTGGAGTGACCCTTGGAAAAGGATAGTCTAATATCAGCTGTCAGGATACTCAGACAATCCATGGTACTTTTGCCTTTTCTAAAGCCGTACTGGGAATCTGCCAGTAGACCCTCATTCTCAACATACCACTCTAGACGGTTTTTTATTAAATGCTCTGCTAATTTCATTAACACAGATGACAAAACTATAGGACGGTAAGAGGAAGCATCAGACGGGGATTTCTGGGGTTTGAGAATTGGCAACACAAGTTGATGTTTCCATAATGGAGGAACGTTTCCTGTCATCATGACAGAATTGATTAAATTCAGATAATAACCCACAGTATTATCACTGAGATGAGAAAAGAACGAGTACGGAATACCATCCATACCTGGGGCTGAATCTACAGCATTTGTTATGATACCTTTCAACTCATTTAAGGTAAAAGGCATGTTTAAATATGCATGCTTGTCAAGGTTATCAATTTCAAGTGAAGGCAGCATATTAATATTTTGGGGAACCCAAGGAGGAGCAAGTCTGTCTAAAAAGCTACATGCCAAGGATTCCGGAATTTGAGGCGAAGAGAAATTAGAAAGAGCAGACCTAAATCTTCTGATATTACTCCAGACAACTGATGGGTGGGTATTGGGTGATAGAGTAGAACAGAAATTATGCCATCCTTCAATCTTTTTCTTTTTGAACAGTTTTCGTGTTTGAGCAATTATCAAGGAAAGGGATTCATAGTTTTCTGGAGTCATATTCAAGCTATAAACTTTTTCTGCCCTTTTTCGTTTTTTAATGGCCTCTGTGCATTCCGAATCCCACCAAGGCGGCATGGGAATTTTCCTATGTTTGCCATTATGTTTAAGAGGCAAGACTTCGTTGGCTGCTGTTATTAAAATAGAAGCAAATGCCTCAGCGCATTCATGCTCATTGCTCTCAGTCATAATGGGAAGAGACGGAAGGAGACTTTCAACTCTGCTTTTGAACGCAACCCAGGTGTCACTCTCTCTGGTGGGAACTTTATATTTTAAATATGGTTTTTTGGGCACATGTGAACCAACTGTGTTGAAAAAAGGAAAGGAAATTTTTATAGGAAAGTGATCACTGCCGAAAGAAGAGGGAAGAGGAGACCAAGAAAGAGAGGATGCCAGGTTAGGAGTGCAAATAGACAAATCTAATGCGCTTAAATTTGTATGGATGGGATCAGTACGCCTAGTTGGAGCGCCTGTATTTAAAACACATAAATTGTGTGTATCTAATAAATCAAGTAATGTTTCACCATAAGAGTTTGAAACAGAGCTACCCCAAGATTGGTGATGGCAATTAAAATCACCCAGAAGTAAGAAGGGTCTAGGAAGAAAATTAAGAAGGTTATTTATTTCCTTAAATAAAGAGGAGGAAGGATGAGAAACATAAATAGAGACAAAACAGGTATTATTTACACTTACAGCTACAATAGAGATTTTATCACTATGAGAAGGTAAAGAAATTACAGAGAAAGGGACAGAATCTTTAATGAGTAAGGCGACACCACCAAACCCATCAGATCTATCTTCTCTCACAGTTATGTACCTTTGTATTTTAAAAACATGACTGTGTTTTAACCATGTTTCAGATAGTGCAAATACAAAGGGCTGATATTTATTAATTAAGTAAATAAGATCGCATTTTTTATTAATGATGCTGCGGCAATTCCATTGGATTATGTTGGACTGTTTGTCCATTATGGAGTGAAAGTGTGGATCTATCAAAAATAGGGGCAACGTGGGACGGTGAGATATTAAATTTAGTCATAAGACTGAACAGAGCTGTAATAAACTCCTTAAGATTTATTGGCATTTCATTTTGATTTTCACTATTGTTACAGGAGAGGGCACAACCATTAGAAGGTTCCGGCATTGAGAACTCACGTATTATTGCATTGTGGTCTTCTTTGTTATATCCTTTGTTGAGGATAGGAGGGGGACGGGGTGGAGTAAAAACTGTTTTTTTATAGCTCATGGATTTTGCAGAAATGGATTTATTGATATTTGAGGGTTTAGGAGAAATTACTGCATCTGCAAAGGATTTTGTGACAGGGGGTAGTAGTTTGCTTGCTTCCATATAAGAGATGGAACTCTGAGCCATATGGGTTTTAATCTGTTTCTGCCGTGAGAATTCTGGACACGCTTTACTAATCGCAGAATGGTGACCTAAGCAAAGGCAGCATGAGGCATTTGCTTCCTCTATGTCACAAGTCTGACCAGAGTGATTTTGGCCACACTTATAACAACGTGGGTTTGATCTACATTGGGTTTTAGTATGTCCAAACCGGCAACAATTGAAACATTGTATCGTTGGGTAAATGTAGAGATCTACTGGCAGAGCGTTAAAGCAAATGAAAATACGTTTTGGCAATACTTGACCATCAAACGTCACAACCACTGTTTGGGAGGGTTTCCATTCTACGGTGCCGTTATCAAATGTCTTATAATTCAATCTACGCACTTTAAGTATAGGGCCACAACCGATGGGAACTGTAGTATTTTCTATTACTTCCTCTGGAGACCATTCAGATGGAACGCCTCTAACTATACCCATCCTAATAATGTTAAAGGATGGGATAAATGCATTAAAATTATTTTTTTTCAGATTCTCATTTGACATAAAAGAGTTAGCATCAATATGGTTATTAAAAGAAAGAGAGATTTTATTTCTTCCAATACGCTTCACGCTACCATTCACAATATTTTTGATATTGTGGTGCTTTAAAAACTTGCCAAAAGTCAGAGGGTGAAGAGTGGTGGAGTTATTTCCAATATCCTTTTTTTGGACGTGAATTACATACGGCGCACTATCGCTCCTGTCATAAATTTGTCTTCCCACCGTTTGCGCGGGAATTTTAGTTTGCGCGGGAATTTTAGTTTGCTCGGGAATTTTAGTTGATGGTTCTGTAGGATTTTTTGCAATTATAGGCTGAGCCTGCGACAAAGTCGGCAACAATGGGTCTGCTTCTACACATCCGCATGTAAAAGGCTCGTTTGGTCCTAGTTTCCGCCTTCTCTTATTGCAAATTTTGCAAATATGTCGGCGACTTCTCTTCACTGGACGAGCTGTCGATGAACACGAACCGTCCGTGTCCATACCAGACTCAGAAATAACTACCTGCATAGCATCAGGATTCGAGTCTATTGTTACAAAACAGCCTGCCGGGGGGACTGAACCCCCCGGATCAGGCGGATCATTCATTTCTAATTTTATTAAGATGTATGTAAAAACTTACCTAATACGAAGAAAATAATAAAATTAAATAAAATACTAAAGAAACTACAAATATCTACAAAAAAAACTCCACTGATAGAAATATTTACAAGAAAATTATCATGAAAAAAAATTTGCACAAAAAATTACGTCCGCCAAGATCGAAGTTTCCCGCGCTTTTTCAAATTTTTCTGATTGACATTCAACTATGTCTATAATAAACCAAAGAAACAATTTGACCAAAGAGTATGTATACGTGTACAAATTCTTGTGTATGCGTGTGTCAAATGCATGCTGGTTTATTTATTGATTTAATGTACTTTTTATGCATTATTATTAAAATCTTTTTTTATATATTCAATTTAATATTAGGCCTAATATTAATATTATTGCCTCATTTAAAATTAATATTCTCTTTTAATATTAATATTATTACCTCATTAGGCGAATAAAACCTTTTTTTTGATATGTCTATGTCAGAAGAACAAAATGAAAAAGAAAAGAAACAATTTGACACCAGAGTATGTATACTTGTGTATGGATGTGTGTGTGAAATGCATAGCAGTGTGTGTAATGTTTTATTTTTTGATTTAATGTACTTTATAAGCATTATTATTGAAAAATATTAGCATTCTCCACTTCTCCTACACATAAACTATAAGTGTGCCAAATTTTATGCTCCTGCGTCCGCGCAATTTTCGTAAAAAGGGATCCAAAGTTTTTGCATCACGTATTAATATATTAATATTATTACCTCATTAGGCGAATAAAACCTTTTTTTTGATATGTCTATGTCAGAAGAACAAAATGAAAAAGAAAAGAAACAATTTGACACCAGAGTATGTATACTTGTGTATGGATGTGTGTGTGAAATGCATAGCAGTGTGTGTAATGTTTTATTTTTTGATTTAATGTACTTTATAAGCATTATTATTGAAAAATATTAGCATTCTCCACTTCTCCTACACATAAACTATAAGTGTGCCAAATTTTATGCTCCTGCGTCCGCGCAATTTTCGTAAAAAGGGATCCAAAGTTTTTGCATCACGTATTAATATATAGATAAATGGCTTTGCCTAAATAAAAAAACCTTGAATTGAAACTTTCAAAAGTTGAAAGTAAATATCAAAATGACGCAGTCACACCACATCACAAATTGAAATATACAATGTTTGTTTCAAGTTTTTAAATTAAATTATAAGTAAAAATAAAAATGCCTCCAAAGAAAGGTAAAGGTAAAGAAGTAACTCCGGCGAAGCAGACCGGCCCTCCGCCCAAGATCAGAAAACCACCGCCTCCACCTGCCTGCTTCTCCAATGAGGACATCGCCAAGTTCAAGGAAGTCTTCAAGGCCCATGATGAAGATAACATAGATAAGGTACAGTATCATTTGTTTACTATCTACGATAAAACATATCGGACAAAGAATTAGATAAATGTGGATTAACCATTGAGCTTTGTTTGGGTGCCGTAATAATCATTTTTACTCTATTATGTTTAAAGGGCATGTTTGCCTCTTGGTAAAAGTCGTGGCTGCCAGCATGTTCACAGTGTTTTCTCCTTGTATGTTTCGTCCCATGATGTGATAGGTATCGGGCACAAATTCCTGACTCTGGGCTGACAATGACTAGATAACTCGAATATCACTTTGCCCAACCCGGGATTCGAACCCGAGACCTAAGCTTTATAACCGTACTCTAGTACAACTACGCCACCGAAGCAGTTCCCTCACTTCAGTTGATTCACTCGATCTATTAAAAAAAACCGTCTCAACATCCGTAGCTTAGTTTTAAAGGTAGACATACATAGAGACAGACAGACGGGAAGCAGTTTTGTTTTATACTTTGTAGTGATAATATGGACTTACAAAAATATCCCTCGCCGCTTAAATCCTCACAGCACCAAAACCAAGTAACAGTAAATAAAATTTTCTTGCAAAAATATTCATTCTTTATTCTATACCATTAAGAATTGCCTCTCAAAAAGCGCTCATACAGTTCTTTCATTTATATAATCAATTAACTTTTAATGTCTTTAACTTTTAACTAAAACATTTTCATCCCACTACCGAATATCCATGTAATTGGATCCCTATGGATTTTTTACTAACATAGGGTCTAGGGATATTTATTTAATTTTACTTAAGTAAGACATTTCTTGAGTTTTCGTGCTTTTCGTAACCTTCAACCTAACAAAGATTGAACGTAGTTACTGTGACGTCTTTGCGTAACGATGTACATTTTATAGCCGAAGATGATGTAGTTGGAATATTTCTTTATGAAATGATTTCTGGAGCAATATCATAGGCTGATGTGTATTAAACAATATTGGATAATAATAGAAATGAAAATGATATAGTATCTCAATGATATTTTCGTCCCGATAATTAGTTAATGTGCTTTGTACATCAGTATTGAAGGTTTTGTTCTGATTCATTTGGTTCTTTATGTACTGACGGGCAAAATTTAAATGGAAATAATGTTAGGGCTTCTGCAACAATACACGCACGTCTATTTTGGTACATCTACATGCGTTGCTATTGAGAAGCGCTCAACTGGTATTATCTATTATGAATTGTTGCAACTCTATCACGCTAGGTTTCCAGTTTCTAAATGCGTTGAAATTTGTATGTGACGGACGAATTGTAACAGTTAAAATGAACACTAATTTGGTCTGGAATGTGAGTTTCACACGATATGGTTGGTAATAGTGCTAATTTTGGCGTAGATTTGGAGCTAGCAAAATGAAAATTAACAGTAAACGACGATTACCAGGCTGATGTGGTTAGCTCTGCTGTTGTCATGATATCTGAAATTGTGGCTTTATCAAATCAGAGCTGGTGTAATCAGCGTTAGCTCATGATGTTTAAGTACACAATCGTATCAAATTGGTTTATATTGATATATGTAGGTGTAAAACAATAGTTTGTTGCGTTTATTTATTCTTTATTTTATAGCTAATTAATTGACTAGCTCTGAAGTGTTTATGTTATCAAAGCTGATAATAATAGTTATTAAAACTTCGGTAGTTTTTTGGAGAGTGCTGTAATACCAAATTAAGATATGAGAGTTAAGATTTTAAACCCAAACATATTTCCTTCAGTAATTTCTTTCTTTTTAAGTAAATAGAAATAAAGAATATTTAAAATACTATGATGAGAAAACATATACTGAATGACTTTTTTTGTTTAAATATTTTGTGACGTTTTTTTCAGGTACCGATAGAGGCAATCCCGATAATGCTTCGAAAACTAGGTTTTAATCCGAAACCTGAAGAAATAAGTCAACTGTATGTGATGTTTCTTGAAGATGAATTGGTTGACACAGTGGAATTTTTCGAATGGCTGTTTATGGTTGAAGCTAAAATGAATTGGGGCGATGATTTTGAACTGGCTGTTACTAAAGCTTTCGCAACCATAGGTCACGACGACAACGAGACAGGTTTTGTAGATTTTGAACTAATGAGAGAAGAGTTAATGACCTGGGGTGAACCTTTAACGGAAATAGAATTCATGGATTGGATAAAACTTGCGTTGAAGGATAAGACTTATAATCAAGAAGATGGTTTGTTCAATTATCCGAAATTCGTTGAGAATATGAACAACAAGGACGAGAGATATGTTAAGGAGCCAATAAACTTCTTCAAGTTGGATCAGAAAACGTTAGCTGCGATGGCTATAAAGAAGGCTCAGGAAGAGAAGGCAGAACAAGACAAGAAGGACGCAGAGAAAAAGGCTAAAGAAGAAGCGAAACGGCAGAAGATGATTGCTGAGGGACTAATACCACCGGATTAATGAAAATTAGCGTACAATTGTTGGTTCATGAGATATACGAGTACTACAACAAATAGTATTTTTTAAGTGTTGGCTGTTGTAAATTAAACAGATTATCCTAATTGCTTTTTAGTATCACTATTGGGTTTATGTTAGTCTCCTTACTCAGTCGTTTGTGATAGGGATGTGTACCACATCTTAAGTCTTAATAATCCCTGAAAGTGCAGATAAAGCTTTTAAAGCTTATTGTGTAACCCATTTTAGTTCTTCAAGATTATTCTGTCTCTTTTCAAGTATATATTTGAGAATCACATTTAATTTATTTTTCTAGGAACAAAGTTGCTAGATTGATTAGAAAAAATAAAATGCCGTCTACAAGGTATAGTCTACGCTTTTGTAAGTTGGATTTTTGCCAGAACTTTCAAGTTGTGCATGATAACATGGTTATACAGGCAGTGTCATCCATAGATACCCTAGAGCAGGGTTTCTTAAACATTTTGGAGCCACGTACCGCTAGTTAAATTTAAAATAGTTCACGGAACATATCAAGTACATTCAAGCTATAGCGTATTTTTTGTCGTCTGATAAATTAATAAAAAATTAGTGCCTACGAGTAGGTACTCTGTTTTAAGGACTTTTCAACTTTTACAAATTGCTGGACTATAACGTTTATTTCCGTTCGTACGTTCGTTGTATGTTTATTATAAAGTTTGTCTCCAAAATAGCGTACACTGTCTTCTATTTGTCATGAAATATAGCGTCTTTTTACAGCCACATAATAAATATTTTCTAAGGAATAATTAAAGACTATCATCAACGATAGTTTTTCTGAAACATTCTAGAGTTGACGTCAGCTGTTCCTGCGCGCTGTGTACTAAGATGAAAATGAAGCGAACATTTCAGAGATAAGATGTTATCTATTAAAGCAGTCTAGCCAGAATCATTACCAAGTGTACATAAGAGAGTAAGATAATACATATTCATGTTACAGCGTAGGTACAGCATCTACATAATTTTTACCTTCAAGTGTAATAGGGCGGGAATAATCGGGTAATGTTTTCGCATGAAGTGTAATTTACTTTTAAAATATGGAGCGGGGCGTTCAAAGTGTAATTATTTAGACATGCCTGAAGATTGCTTTGATAAATTATGATTATGTTAATGTATTGTTACAATGTGATTAAATATTGTTTTAAAAGTCGTTGGTACTTGGTAGTAAAGGCGAGTTTGGTATTCAATATCTTAATTGTTGTTGCTCAGGTGAGTCAGGAGTCTTCAATTAATTGTCTGATGGTTGTGATATTGAATGAAAAGTGGACGATACAAGGAATTTCTAAAAATATAATTTATTTCAGAAGGATACTTGATATTTTAGACGTCTTGAATCAACGGCTTGAGTTTATTTAGGATTGTTGATTACAATTATAAATACAAAGGCTATTTTGTAAAGTTTAGAGACAATTTCGTTTGTTTAGTATACTAGCAGCCTGATCCGGCTTCGCTCAGTGTCTGCACTTTTCTAGTTCAGTTCATATCTGACTCATATTATCACGAATAATTATAATACTTTTTATGTTTAAACTAAACGTGGCTTTCGTCCTATGTACAGCTTTACCCGTTCTGACCCGTTACATCACATTCTCTCCCGTCTCAATCAGTGCCTAGACTCAAGGCATGTAATCTTGTCCTCTTATATCCCATTTCATCCGCCCTATCAACAGATGGCTTGAGATATAAACCTCAAGCCATCTGTTTGAGTTTGAAAAAGTAAGAAATATACATACTTGAATTCCATGCTCATCCTATGGGATTTGGGAACGTTACATTTTCTATACAATAATTAGCTTATGCATTAATCCAGGATGTCAGCTATCTTCATATAAAATTTCATTTGCCGTTTGAACGGGAAGATTCCTTGATCATCTCATGGAAACACTACATTTTATCGGTATAAAAATTTGTCTTTGTGTAAGTCTACGGTATCAGCTACTTCCATACAAAGTTTAATCATAATTCATCCTGCCGATTGAGCGTGAAGAAGTAACAAACATACAAACTTTCCCTTTTATATTATTGGTAGTATCTCTCTATAGTAACATTTTGGATATGCAAATTCAAAATAATGAAAATGGCCACGCTTTTGTAAAATTTTATGACACTTGTTAGCTTATCCTTGTTACCTAATACTTGTGAATTTCAAAAAGTCACTATTTGTAACTTAAAATTCGACATTAAATATGAATCCTGACATACCTCTGTATTCAAACTCAGTGTAGGGTACAGGCTACAGATGAACACGAAGCGTTGGTGAAAATTATAAATGCGATGCGAAAATGCAAACTAAAGTGGTTGACTGCATAGATGTTGACTATATGATAATGTCTGAATACATTTAGCTAGATTTTAATGCATGGATTAGTTTACAAATGCAGTTTTTGTAGGTGATAACTACACATCTACATTTTGGACAAATATTAGGGTTGTTAAAACCCGTTTTATCTGACTTATCAAATATAATGTGATAGTTAATTAACAAACAAAATGTACTAGAGACAGCGTGAAATCAGTTGGTGATAGCAAGTTTGAAATATGTTTTATAAAGTTTTGGAGGTATTCCACGATAGTAGCCAAACCATCGTCCCATCTTGTACCATTGAGGTATAATAGAACGGACTTCGGAAACAATATCTCTGCGTATTATGTTGGTACATGAGGGCGCTGATGCACGCACATGGAAGCACAGTGAAGCGACCAGCGGCCAGGCCATACATTCTACATTCACTCTGGGCTAGTGCGGTTTGAAGGACTAATAATAAAATAAATAAAGATAAAATAAAATATTTATAATTACAGTAAGTAATTTTGTTCGATACTAATTAATTTGTACGTTAATTTATTGAGTATTTCAGGTAATATACCAGTAATTAATTAAAACAGGTTTACGAAGCTAGGTCAGTTACGATGACTGCTAATATAATTAATTAGAGTCTTACGTTCCTATATTAATTTATATTTAGTATAAAAATTATATGTCTAATTTGAAACGAAGTTGTAAAATATTGCGAGAATATTTTCGTGTGAATGTAATTATAAAATGCAAACAGAAGAATATTGACTTTTTTCTCTGAAAGTTTTACATTGTCTGCTGGCAAACTAGTTTTCTACTATCTATTCTACACCTAGCATAGGCTTATTCTGGGTGGCTACCCAGCTTGAAAATTCTAGTATTTCTTATTGATCCTACGAACGTACAAAAGGTTCGTCTGGTCATAATTATAATCGCTTATGGACGTACGTACGAGGTTTGTGGATGCTTTCCTGGCGTCACTAAATGTGAAGAAAAAAAGTGAAAAGCAACAATGGCTGTGAAATAACCGAGTCATTGAATATCAGATGTCTAAAATCACTATATTAGAGGTACAAAATACATTTCAACTCTAACAAAATCAGTTTGGTTCATTACAGCGCGCTAAGCGTCTCAGTGTACCGAGATAATTGACCAAGTTTGTCCAAGTGTTTCGTCCACTGTCCTGCACTTTGGAAATTGTCTTGGCCAAGTTTGTTTAGCTTAAATTGTTAGTTAGTAACGGAAGCGTTTCAAATATACAGAAATTTCCGGATATAGTATAATGCCGGTAGTAGTATAATTGCTTTGTAGATTTTGTCGTCTTTAGCGGTAAGTCCACTGCTAAAGATAAGCCCCTCATAAAGGTTTACAGCGATGTGTTAGAAGTGGCCGGATTTTAATGGCTTATCTTTCTTGAATAGTCTGTCTTGTGGATGTAGTATGTAGATAGGACTTAGGAGAGTGTTCCTTTAAATTAATTAAGCAAATGCAATGCATGCTGTCTTCAACGGATACTTATTGAAAGGCTTGGGGGAGGTCTGCGTTAAGTTAGCAGAGAACTTCTTCTGGTTGATAATGATTTAATTTATTTATATAAAAGTAGCACAATAGGATAAATAACATGTAAAAGACAAGTTCGAATTTATAGGAACAAGTTATTAGGCGGCGATAATTACTTACCGGTGGTAGGTCTCTCATATGTGAGAGGCTGCTTGGGTGGGTACCACCGCAATGTCTATTTCTCCCGTCAAACAGCAGTTTAAATGCACTGTTGTGTTTCGGATTGAAGGACATTGTAGCCAGAGTAATTACTGGACATATTGAGACTTAACATCTTATGTCTCAGGATGGCGAGCGCAGTGGAATACCAAGCATTGCTTTGTAATTCAAGGTGTTGTTTGGTTTTGCTGCTGTTCATGAGCGGTCGCATTGCTTACCATCAGGCGAACGTCATGTTCGTCTCGCCATTCACTGCAAATAAAAAAAATACTCACCAAGATTATATTAGATTAGAGATCTATGTAATAAAAAGATACATTTTCAAAAACCGTACTGGAGTTGCATAAAATATAGATATTAGGAATATAGAAATCAGCCAGAGTTTTTAAACCAATTTTTTTGCCCCATGAAACGAGTTTATAGAGTGAACTAACAAAGTTATATTGGTTAATAGCTTCGTACACAAAAACACGGGATATTTTCAGTAGAGTGAAATATACTCTTTGGATAGTCCACTTTTAACTCAATTTATTCACCCCACGATGTGATAAAACTATGCTTCACTGGTGTGAATTTGAAACGAAAAAAGGATGCAGTAATTAAAACGTAGCGTCGTAAAGTTAAAATAAACCAAATAAAATACATTTAATTTTTGCTTAAAAAAATAGATCCGAATTGAAAATCTCCTTTTTTGAAGTCGGTTGAAAATTGATAACCATAAAATAACATGTAGAGACCGCATCTCTTTTTTATTTACTTTTACTACCAGCTACATATTGTTCTATTACATGCTTCACACAAATGTATACAACTAAAATTTCTATATTTTCACGTGTAGGAACACGAAGGCGAAGTTTTCAAAGTGCAATGTGTTTTGTGCCGAACTCAGCTCGCAATTGGTTCTGCGGAGCTGTTAACAATCTACGTAGACTAAAGCGTGGCACAACTTACAATCAGTTTCTCTTATTGACACTGAGTACTTATTTGTAAGTGGAATTGTGGTTTTTCTTAGGTGATTTAAGACTTGGTGGAAGATTTTAAAAAGATGTAGAATTTTAGTTCAAAGATTAAATGGTACGTAATGATGCTTTCGTCACCGATTTGCAATAAAGTAGACTGTTTACATTTTCTTTATTACTTTTAATTATTTGAAAAAAAAAAAAAGACTTTAACTGATGTCTTTCGTATCTATTTTATTATAAGTATCTTTAAAAAATTGTCAAAAAGAAATACGACGTAATAAATTAACAAAGAAATAAAAAGAACATTTAAACAATCGCTCCGCATCGTAAAGTTCAGAGTTCTTTCCAAATGTTTAATGGAAGTGTCGAATATCGTCGGCGACGCCCCTTACTTGTGACGCTGAAAATGCAATAACGATTAGTTCGCCGTCATCCCCGTCGTCTGTTTACAGCCGCGCAATCGTTTCACTGGCAGTTTGAATTTAGAATTTCAACAAAAGATACTGTTGTATGCGGAATTCGATTTTCAAACGCAGCATTCGTAGTTTAAAATTAAAAAACGAACTCGTTCAGCCGGAATTAAAAATGCAATAAATGTGTGTTAACTATGCACGAATGGGCAGCAAAAATGAAAAATTAAAAGTCGTATTTTATCGTTTCTGGAAATACCTACGGCTAAAATGGATTTAAACGAAAAAGATAATGTACAGGTAAAGCCACATTCAAACGGAATCGACGAGACCTAATTTCCGTCATAAAATTTATCGTAACATAAAACACAGGAAATGTATTTTTAAGAAAAATGTTAAAATACGTTTTGGTAAGTTCATACATCAATTTTGGCCTCTCTCCAGCCAAATAGCAGTTCTCTAGAATTAAGTTGCCTGACGTCCGCCATTGTACCGATAGCGATTTGAAAAATCGAAAAATATAAATTATGTATGTAGATAAATTATAGGCATCTCCGGGCCAGATTGCTGTTGAAATATTAATGAGTTGTGGATTAATTGGGGTCGCTGCCTGAAAAACTTCAACATTTACTGTTTTTAGACAATAACAATTTTGTATGTAGAAAAATTCTAGGTAGTTTTGAACTTTGATTGGTGTAATTATGTTTAAGGCCTTTAGTTGTCAATTCTTAGTGAAAAAGATTCACAAAAGTAAGGTTTTTTGTCTAGAGATTTCAGGTGATAGTGGCTTGGTAATATAAACTGCAGAGTTCATATTATTATAGGTCAAAAAGTTTCGTTAGTAGATACTATAGTAGATAATATATATCGTAGCTATGTGTACTAGAGTAGTTTTGTGATCAGGCTCTATTACCTGTCTCACCTGGGGTGGCGACAATGTGCATCAGGGAGCTAATTTGATGCTTTGCTGTCAAATTTTTGAATTCAGTGTAAAGCTGATATCTCGTCTTACTAACTAATGGTAGTTTGAGATTACCCAGTTTACATTTGTCAAAAACAGAAAATAGGTCTGTGGCTGGTCATTACTGACATCCTCAGAAAGTAATACACTATTCTGAAATTTGGCTACGACAATAAAAAAGGTAAAATAGTTTTCCAAGGCTGATAATTTTTCTAATCCATGCATTTCAATATATCCCGCAGCCTCCCGTTCAAAATGCGGTGGGATTAGCCAGCGGAATCCAAATGCGGCAGTTGTAAACTGAAAACACATTTGGAACGAAACTACGAGTGTTTCTTTAGCTATTTGTACGGCCAGGGTTGCCAATATAACTTCAGATTAATTTATTTAAATAAAAGCTTGAAATGGAGTATAAAATACTATTTGCCACAGTATTGTGATATCAAGTTATTTATTTTCAGTAAAATGTAAGTTTGCAATATTTAAAACAACTTACATACTAATTAATAAATAATGAAACATAAACTATCTTCATATTGATTCCAATTTATTTTAAAGGACATTTAAATATTCTTTAGTGAAAATGAATAAAGATTACAATTTGTTATACTTGTGAGATTTAATAACCTTAATCCTTTCTTTATCATCATTGGGGGAGGTCTATGTTCAACTATGGATTTTCTGTGGCAAAAATTTCAAATATATATAATAAGTTATAGGCTTATTTTAAGTGCTGTCTAATATTTGAAAAGGTAGATTTCATTACTACAGCTGTTTTAAAAGACTATTTTCTATATTTCGTTCAGCATACACTATTTGGCAACCCTAACTAACTTTAGAACTAAATTCTTGTATAATACTCCTATTATAACAATGAAGGTATTTATTTTAAAATGTACAAAAACTTATTGTTTAATTTTAGATTGCACTTTCGGAAAATATTTCTATAGAACTTAACATTGCACTTTGGGGGAACAATGCCGATATCCTTTAATTAAATTATATTACTAATTTATTATATTTTATGGTTAATATTAATGTCTTACCTCCAGTATATTTGTTTGCTATGTTTTGAAAGAATCCGTGGCGCTGTTGGTTAAATGCCTGCTGATAGCTTCAATCAAATTCTGTATCAGCCCATATACTTCTCGTTGCAGGGCACGGGTCTCTTCTACAATCGAGAGTACGACTGAGAGTGGTTAGGCTATATAGTCCTCCAGGCTGTCCTAGTGCGGGTTGGCGGACTTACATACTATAGAATTTTTTATAAATCGCAATGGGATGCAGGTTTCCTCACGAAGTTTTCCTTCACCGTTTGAGTGCGTGGTGATTGACTATTAATACACACATGAATTCGAAAAGTCAAAAGTGTGTCCTGGGATTCGAACCCACGACCACCGTGAACATGTTGGCAGCCGCGTAATCCGTTTACTAACAGGCCACTTCGAGCACTATCAATCAAATTAATAGCATTGTTTTATTAAACTTGGTTGTAATGCAAATAAATCCCTGCAAATGCATTATATAATATTATTTTTCTTTTCATTCACATCACTTAGTTACATGCATTTGTAACAATCCAATGTTCCTGAAATATCTTTAACTTCAATGCCAGTTGCCGCTAACACCTACAGTCGATTAAAATCAGCACTGACGGCTCACAGTCAGGGTTCCGTCGAAAATGGATTAATACTCGACGTCTCTATCGAGTTCTGATAAAGTAACAGGTGTGCATGATTTGTATCGATGATGGATCGGTTAGTGTATAAATATCACCAGTATGGGAGGTATTTTTGTTAGACACCGCGCCGGCATGTTAGACCACAGGTTCGATCCCCGTTCCGAGATAAATATTGTTTTAATCCACAGGTATTGGTTCGCTTCGGGGTGTTGGTGAGACCGAAAAGTCCCTCGTAGTTTCTGATACCCACGACTTAAAACTCGATCTTAGAGTGGGATTAGGCCTGTGTGTGTGACTGTATTGTACATGCTATCGATTTGAAATTGATGTACATAAGTTAAAAAGGCTTATTACATTCTAATTGGAAATCTTTGTGAGACGGCTTCTCAAGTTTAGCAAGACACACCCATACCTGGAGCTAATTCCAATAAAAAGCCTTAAAATGCCCCCAATTGTATAATTTAATATAAAAACAATTCAAAATATAACGAAAAACAAAAATAGTTAACAACTAAGAATACAGGATTAAGAGTAAATGATACTCTAAAATCTGGCGTATGAAGGGAAACACAAAACAAGCGACAAATTAACAAATGTAATCTGCACGGCGAACAATGAGCCTCAGTTTGAGTACGTCTGCAAGTGAGGTGTGCTTTGTTCCGTCGTATTTGGACTTATTATAATCTTAGTTATATGTGTATTCAGGGATGTTATTGTACGGCGATCTACGAAGTATTTTGAAGTTTCACTATGAAAATCAAATTTAGCTCGCATTGTTCTTATTTCATAGTACTTTATTTCAAATCACGTTTTGTCCCTCGCTTTTCTATAGAAGGAAAAGGTTAGTTACTTACTATCATTGCTTTGCTTCTAATGAATATGTCCTTTGTTGAGTTGAGACATTAGTAGCGCTAGCTTTTTTTATTGCAATGAATGGCGAGGCGAGCATGCCGTTCCCCGATGTTAATCGATACGACCGCTCAAGAACAGTAGCAAAACCAAACAACACCTTGAATTACAAAGCAATTGGCATTCTAGTGCGCTCGTTATCCTGAGACATAAGATGTTAAGTCTAGATATTTCCAGTAGTTACTCTGGCTTCAATGTCCTTCAATTCGAAACACAACAGTGCATTTAAACTACTGTTTAGCGGGGTAAATAGACATTGAGGTGGTACCTACCCAGGTGACCTCTCACGAATGAGAGGCGTACCAGCAGTAAAAAGCTTCGTAGTTCATTGTGAATTTTATACTGGACATCGTCGTGCTCAGCTCAGGAGTTTTGGAGAGGATTTTTTCTCTTTTGTAGCTTTATAGTCTCAAGTATCTCAACTGTCACACTAGAATTCACTTATTTAAGTTACTTGCAAAGTAAAAACGTTCACAAAGTCGTTTGCAGTAGTGACTTTTTCCTAACTTTGTAACTGCGATAGTAAAACTGCCAAGAGAACCGTTTGGATAGGTAATGTAACTTAGAATCTCAACTAAACACACCTAACAGTCACATACATGGTCCTGACCCCACACTAAGATCGAGAGATTGTGCATCACACAATTAATATTTGTATCAGTGCGGCAATCCAATCTATGGCCTCACGTTTCACAGCCGGTGTCTAACAATGATTTCAAGTTGTTGTTGTTGCAATACATTTTAGCATTTTAAGCCTAATCGCCAACCCGCACTAGGCCAGCGTGGTGGACTATAATGGCCTAACCACTTTCAATCGTACTGACGATTGTAGAGGAGGTCCGTGCCCTGCAGTGGGACGTATATGGGCTGATACTGAAGCCTAATCGACTATAGGTTGTAAATTAATTCTGGGTCAATAAAATATGCCCATTGTAATAATGTCATATTTGAGTTGCAGTACTGTTCACTTTCTTTACTTCGTTTTATATTTCTATATCAAATCGTGGCCGCGTGTGAAACGTTTATTAAAATTCACGTGTCTGTTGTTCCATGAAACCGTATTTGAATCTTTTGTCGTATCAAATATATTTTTTATATTTGCTTTTTTTTATACAAAAAATAATGTAGTAGAATATTTATCGCTCGTTTGTTTGTTATTGTTATTTCTGTATTTTAATTTTTATTATTTCATTGTAGGGATTTTTATGAATCGGTTATATTTGGTATGATAATTTAGTTGCAAAAAAACTTTTCATACCTACTGAATGGGTACGAACTTTTATTGTATCTACTGTGACGTCTCGGCGTGTGTTGGGAATAAAAAAAACAAACACAGCCGTTAGTCAACAAAAAAAAAATATATAATTAAACATTTAAAGATTTAGGTCCATTACAATAAGCCTGTCACTATTCACTTCCTAGAAGGTGCGCAATTACTCTCCTGGCCTGGTGTCCGGGAATGCGGGAACTCCAGGTTTCCGAGGATTCGAAACCGTCCGGGAGCTTGCAGGAAACTCGGACGGATGAAGGTTGTCGGTGGCCGAAGGCTGAAGCGGCTGAAGAGGCGAAGAACTAGCCCAAACTTCACACCCTGGAATTATTTTAAATGCTCGGTCTTAGCGAATGTGACCAAAGTGACTTGTCCTCTGATTGTAACACACGGAACCGAAGGCAAGATGAGAGTAGCGCTAGCCAAGGCATAGTGTGTGTTTTACAATCAGTATGGAATGCACAATAGCGGGATAATAATATAAAGCATGTAAAAAAATAGCAATTAATTATGCAAATATCGACCAAATAAGCTGCAGCAAGAAGCCAAGGCCGAAATGCGGTGCAATCGGAAAACGACCAGTGCAATAACAATGAGGCTTCATAAAAAAAGAACATCGCTATGCTTAACACCAAAATTCAAATTTATAATCTAACGTTACAACGGTAACTACTTTCAAATATTACCAAAACTATGTCACTGTGGACTAACTAAATATCGTTCAACACTTACCCAAATGGGGGGTTTTATAGCACGTATAAGAATATACAAACACTTATACTATTAAATGAAATCGTAAATGTCACGAATCACCAAAATGGCTGCGATACTAAGTGCGTGATGGTGCAGCAAAGCAAACGAGCGACGTGCGTCTGCCTTCACAGCCACAGTCGTTCTGAGGGGGGAACCCGCGCTGCCGACACCGGGTCTTCGTCGAGCGAGTTCAAATTTAACCGTTGGCAGGGATCGATAGGCGACGCAAAAAACTGTATGAACGCGTTCAAATACGCGTGAACATAACTATAGATAACTATTTGTTTTTTTTTATATTATTTATATATTTATATGTTGTGAATTATGGGTGGCATATTATTTTATTATTTTTATTTTATTTAAAAAAAGTAACAGATATAATAATAAAAGAAGGAAAAAAAATGTTGTGTAACGTTTTACGTTACACTACGTAATATATTTTGTCCGAGCGAATTAGTACTTTCTTTAAATCCTCGTATTCATTTTGTTGTTTTTTTCGCTTTGTTGTGTTTTGGTAACAGATATGCTAATATACACGTGTATATGTATGTGTAATATACACGTCTGAGTATACACGTGTATTTCTATTTATAGATTTAATTTGCAAGAGATCGTTGGCCTTCTGTTGGCACGTGATTGAATCGGGCAATTTATCATAGTCACATAGCCTTCTTAATGTAGACATTCAGTAGACGAATGAGAAGTATTATATTTTTGAGTAATAGCTGTATATAGCATACTGTATATGGTATAAATGACTAAGGTATAGAGCTAGTGGAGTAAGGACTTATAGAGTTAGGTGGTGAAGAATAATTACCTTGGCTCTACATGGAATCTGATCATTTCTTGTCAGTGCAAGTCATATGGTCTCGTCTTGGCAACATTTTACATGTCAATTTCTTTGGTGGGATTTTATTTACTGCTTATTTGGTCACTGAGATGCGCTGTTCTACAATCCGCAGAGAAAACCCTTTATTTGACTGAAACGAGGATCCTTTAGATTCATATTTATGACAATATTACACTCAATTAATTACAATGTAAATTACACATAAAAGTTGAAAAAGATACAGCAGGTTTTGAAGTATCAGTCACATAACCATACGCGCAACCTGTGCACATAACCATGTAAATGTTAGTTATTATGGCAACATTTTTATTTTTTCATTCTTTGTCGTTATAAAAATAAATTTAAGCTGTATTTTTTATTTTTGTCGACCAGGTTTTGAAGTATCAATGGCCTCTGTAAAATCATAACAGAAAGGTCAGCGAATGAAGGAATGAACAGTGCATGTGCGGATATTAAACGCAACTAGCGACGATATTGTGCCAACATGTCTGGCTGGTGTTGCAGACGCAATAGCACTTGTGCGATATTAAAACTTGAATTGACAAATGATAAGTGAAACTCATTATTTTTATGTCTTTTGAGTGGAATAAAAGTGGTATTCGTTCTGAAGACAGCTTTAATTTTGTTGATGAGTTTCGAATAGTTCCAATGCTTCATTGAAAGCCGATATTAAGTAATAGTTTCGCTTTTTATATTGACATGATAAAGTGAAACAAAGGAGAAAGAATACTAATTTAAGTGCTCATAAGTCATAACGTACAAAGAGGTACATTTTCAGCTGCCATTAAAGTATTATGTTAGTTTAACCTGGAATGGTACTGAGCTATATCTGATCCACGCCCTATGAAGCCTACGTAAAAATAATTATATAATGGAAACCACATAAGGCTCAAAGACGACGTGGTAGGTCCAACAAAGATGCCAGGCCGCGCTAGATTAATATTGAAAGGACTGACAGAATAGACTTTTTATAAGATAGGAATATGAGGACAGTAGAGAGACCTTAGTCATGCAATGGATAAAAAATGGTAGATATAGTTTTATATTCATTATTGGTATTATGATGCATAAAGTGCATCCCTTAATTTACCCTTTGGCCTATCGCCAAAACTTTGAGTCGTCTTAATTTACCAACACAACTTGTAACTTGCAAATATGTAATTAATACTAACAATATATCAAATAAACCATAAATTATGATTTTGATTCACAAATATCTGCAAAAATGTATATTCACATATTCTCACGTTTCTTTGTAAGGTATCTTGAGTCCGCGGGGAGTATAATCCGAGCCTCTTGTGATCGAACAAGAGGCATTGACGAGCGTTTTGCGGAGTTTTCGGCATCATTCAGTGTAAAAGCTATTTATTTTTCTACTAAAATATCTCCCGTAGCCTGTAGTTGGAAATCGATAATTTTCTGGAGGTAGAACTTTTGAATTATAATTTTATTATTATTTGATAGCAACAAAGATTTTGATCAAGCAATATCAGCAGCGTATTATTCTTCTTAATTATTGTTGTTAATATTCATTTATATAAAAATATACTGTATTTTTATATAATACAGTATACTGCCTCGGTGGCGTAGTTGTACTACGGTACGGTTACAAAGCTGAGGTCTCGGGTTCGAATCCCGGGTTGGGCAAAGTGATATTGGATTTTTCTATTCAGTATCAGCCCAGAGTCAGGAATTTGTGCCCGATATGGCGATAGGCTCGCCACCTATCACATTGTGGGACGGAACATACAAGGCGAAATGTGGGTGCCCTGGCACCTCTGCCTACCCCTTCTGGGAACAAGGCGTGAGTTTATGTATGTATGTATGTAAAAATATACTGTAAATATACAACTTATTAGCGGCCAAGCTCGGTTTCACTCAGATTAAGAGGTTTCTTGAATCATCTCCATACCATAGACATCTTATTTCCCGTGTTAGCTATGTATAATTTAACTCAATAATAATAATAATAATAACACCCAACAGTCACATACATAGACCTGACCCCACACTAAGATCGAGTCTTGTGTCGTGGGTACCAGAAACCACGAGAGACTTTTCGGTCTCACAAACACCCAGACCCGAAAGAAATATTTGTGGGCCGCACAAACATTTCTCTCGGTGCGGGGATCGAACCCGCGGCCTCTCGTTTCACAGGCGGCATCTAACCAACTGCGCCACGGAGGCTGTCAATCTAAACACAATACCGAGATCATTACTGCCTTTCCTATCTTGAGCGGTGTTTTACAATTCATAAGAAACATAATACTCTTCCGCTTTAGTATAGAAGATATTGGGAGTCGATTTAATGGATTGCAAATAATTTTTTGTATTATCTTAATATTTACGAATATTGGAAAATTACATATTGGTTACTTATTAGCGTATACGGAATTTTATGGAAAGAAGTGGGAATGATGGAGTTGATAGTTTCTATTCACTAAAGGTCTGTAGAATTCCCAGATTATTTAGAATAGATCATACCATTCTTGGTCTCAGATAATAAATCATTTACTCCAATATTAAGATATACAGTAATGGAGCGACGTAAACACGCTCCATTTCTTTACGACTTGGACGAGCAATCTATAGATGCATTCGCTTAGAGATTGTACCGCAAGGCAGTATAAGTTCAGAGTGGATATGGTATTGTGACCAGACTTTTGTTGTTTTCCTGACCTAAATTAATATGTAGGTATTATTTTCGTACAAATTATAATTAAACGATTTACACTCAAATTATTATTGAACTGCCTAAGCAACCTATTAGTCAATAACTGATGGTAGATCTGTCATATGTGAGAGGCCGCTGTGGTTTTTACTAACTCATTGTCTATGTCGCCTGTCAAATAGCAGTATAAATGCACTGTTGTGTTCCGGTTTGAACGACATACGACTTAACGTCTTGTCTCTCAAGATGGCGAGCGCAATGGAATGCCAAGCATTCTTTGTAATTCATGGTGTTGTTAGGTTTTGCTACTGTCTATGGGCGGTTGTATCGCTAAGCATCAGTCGAATGACATGCTTGTATCTTCGTTCTTCGCAATAACATATTCCTATTAAGTGACGTGATAGGCTGTAAATAATCTGTGACGGACCAAAGAATAGTGTTAATTGGTACACTACCGAAGTTTTCTCTAACAACAAGGAAAAAAAAATACCAAATATAATTTTGCATAACTCATCGTTTGAAGCTGGTAACAAATATTCATACTTCAATTACTCTGGGTTTTACCCAGCTCAAGGTATTTTATTGTAGTTGACAATATTGTTGCATCTAATATTTCAGCATTAAGAGACTCCGAGCGTAATCTATGAAACGGCGCTTCATCCATTGTGTACGTTCGTGTTATAATCTAGGTATTAAGAGCGCTTTTATTCTTGATTAAAACATTATGTCTTAGCTGGTGATTGTTGTTCGTTGTGTATTGGATGTACACATCTGTAAGTATAAACTGTAAGTATACATCTATCATATTTCGAGATACATAATAAGCTGGGCGGACTGTTTGCGGGATTCTGCCTATCCCATTGGGAATACAGTAGTTAGTTTTTACTAAAAAAATATTTTGAAAGATATAGCATACTTTTGTGAATTGAATTGACCGTTTAGTCCGATCGTGCCTCTCTATCGCTTTTTCTTGCAATGTGTGCTTTATCACGTCGTGTTTGCGTGAAAAAGTAACAAAAATCCATCCATCCATACTCATAACCTTTCGACTTTATAATATTAGTAAGGATAATATTAGTGAGCATATACAACCTCCCTATTTGAAGTCGGTTATAAAGGCTATTTCAAAGGATAATGTAGGCATGCGAAGCCGACAAAACTCGCACTAGGTTGGCGTCACAGCCTAATAAAATAAATACACACCCAACAGTATATACATGCAGTGACATAATGACCAACCTTTGTCAATTACACAGAGGTTTGGAACGTTTATGTGTCAATATACCCATAAATTAATCGACTTCAAGGGATTGTTCCTATTTCCGTATGAAGTGTGGCCAACCTACGTCAGCTGTAAGCCTGTAACGTCTCCAGCGTGGCAAATTGAAGTTAATGAGATGAACAGATTACGAGATGTGGCCGGGTATTCCGCTGACAAGCGCTTCTGTTACTTGTTCGGATAACCTCAATTACTGGGCAATTCGGATAACGTCGAGAAAAAGTCCGTTTGACCCTAAACGCTATGAAATAAAACACACTACTCAAAGATACAACGATTCGCGAAAAAAATTAGTACGCGTTCTTTTTTCAAACGTTCTGAAAGCCGTATTTTAAATAACCCATGTGTTTTTAATTGGATTGAAACAATAGGCTGTACGTGCGATCGAAAATAACCATTTCTAGTTTTGCTTTTCCACGGCAATAACTCAGACGTGAAAAAGCAATCGCTGCCTGAAAAGCTATCGAAATTAGTTAATCGCCGAAACAACCGGTAAAAATGGAATTCACTCTTGACTTATTGGTTTTGTTTCTGCAGTGGATATTGCTTTTTATCGATTTTTGGTTTTTTAGTTTGATGTTGAGAAAAACTTTTAAGTTGGTTTGAAAGCCGGATCGTTTTTAACACGCTTTTATTAGCTTCGCCTGTATTTACATGATGGTACGGGCTTACAACTATAACCACAAACCAAGCACCCATATTTTTAAACGTTACTTATACATTATTTATCCAAATTTCATAAAAGTCCATGCTTTAAGAATCGTTTCTATGATTTACGCGAATGTTACTCATTGAAATGAAACTGATATTTATTTGGTTTAATTTTTACATTTTTAATTTCCCGACATTTCGATTACTTTATAGCGTTCGTGGTAACGGGCGGAATGGAAGGTAAAAAAAATACGTAAAGTAAATCTGACTGAGAAGTTAAAAAAGTAAAAATGAAACAAAATCCGCGATAAAATCGTAAAAAATACTTTTATTTCAATCCATAATTTATATTGCAAAACAGCAAACAAAATAGACATTATTAAATATCTTTACTTTAAATTCGTTTTAACTTATTAATGAGCAAATCTTGAAATTCATGCGAATGAAATAATCCAGTATTCGTATATTACGAATTTATAATGCGCTTAATGCAGTGACAGCGTTTACATTTTCTCGCCATTAAACACAGCCCTTTGTGAAAGCATTATCGCGACGCTTTTAGAAAAGGTCGAGATTGGAGGTGTTCTAAAGGGCTTTCTAAGGTACGGCGACCCATAACTAATATGTCGGGTACTTTTGTATTTTATTATATATTTTTAAGTCTTTTGGAGGTAGATTTTTCTCTACTTATGGATAGCTAGTCAAAGTTTTCTATTGCTATTATCAATTATCAATTACCGGAACTTAGAAATGCTTATTTCCCTCACTAAACAGCAGTGTAGATGTATTGTTGTGTTCCAGTTTGATATTGTAGCCAGAGTAAGCACATATTGACATGTAACATGTTATGTCTCAGGATGGCGAGCGCAGTGGAATGCCAAGCATCGCTTTGTAATTCATCCTGTTGTTTGTTTTTGCTACTGACCATGAGGGGTCGTACTCTTTATCATCAGGTGAAAGGCATGCTCGTCTCGCCATTCATTGTGAAAAAAAAACTGAAAGATTTTTCCATCTTATCCATCGTAATATATTAATTATCACGTGACCTCTTAATATATGAAGAAAAAATATATTGTTAACTAAATTTTACCTTCTTAGTTTGCTTACAACTTTTTTCCAACCTATTAAGTGTCGATTGGCAATAAGCAATTATTTGTTGTCATACATAATTCTACCTATTACTGTTATGTAGTTTTTAGAAGTCAAATAAGATGTGTTCTTTTCAAACAAGGCAAAACTCAATTTACAACATTAAACTATCTTACAAGCCACATGTGTTCAGCTCATTGCGCCATTGGTCCAATTTTTACAATTACGCCAAGTTTAGTCCAAAGAGCCAACTTAGTAAAGAAGTTTCAAGATCCTAGCTACAGTAGTGCGATTCACGTAACTTTTTGACGCACCGATCAAGTTGCGGTGCGGTTACAATTAAGTTTACGTTTTGGTACAAAATGGTATTCTTGTAAATGTTTAGCTGCGCGTGAGCTGCGCGTGAGCTGCGCGTGAGCTGCGCGTGAGCTGCGCGTGAGCTGCGCGCGAGCTGCGCGCGAACTGCGCGTCAACTATACGTCAGACGTATGAAATTTGTTTGACATTGACATATAGGCGCAGCAGTAGAATAAACTAAAGCGCTCGCGTGACGCGAACTTGACGCGAGCGTATTACGAGAATACGAAAAGGGCTGTTTTGATCGAAACTTAACCACAACTGCACTGCAGCTGAACTTATTATATTACGTGAATCGCCCTACAGAGCAGTTGCAAATATTAACTTGCTCCGCCTTAGTTAACAGTCCTGTTTATTCTGTATACGTTATTAGATCGTCTGTTATTAGAATATGATCCAATATCAATGTAATTTTATAGGAGGAAATTGGTAATCATTTTATTAATTTACGTTTTATATACAAAGTATATAGACGGACTTAATACCTCAGGCATCTCTCCCAGCTAACCTTTCGCTGCTGCTGCTGGTGTAGAGGAATTTACGTAGGCGCACAAACAATATTTGCTCGAAATATTAAAATTTATGTCTCAGAATGGCGAGCGCAGTAGAATTCCAATATTGCTATGTAATTCATGGTGTTTTTTGGTTTTGCTATTGTACATATCTACTCTACTGTACATACGGTCGTATCGATTACCATCAGGCGATCAGAATGCTCGGCTCGCATATAAAAAAAAATTTTTAGCTTTTGATGTTAAATACTTGACGAGCAAATAGATTTTTGGTCTGTGAACATGGATGAAGAATGGGACAAAGAATAGAGAGGATTGAAGAACAGGGTATAGCAGAGAGAGAAAGCGTTGCTGTCCTCTAGCAATCATACTAACTGAAAAAACAAAACTATATTGGATCGTTTCTTATAGATTTAATGACTGAATCTCGGCTTTATCGCTATATTCTTTCATAATTTGGTATCAACAAGACATCAAACCGCAAAAATACTTTCCAAACGACCATTTACCAATAAAATAAATTTCAGTGTCCATAACTCAAACAAAATTTACCAGGAAATCTATGCAGCGGTTTCAAAGGCACTTTAACTAAGACTAGGAACTATCCATATTTACCGATGAACCGATTACCGTCGATGGGGCAAACTATTTCCCCACTGGAGATCGTATTAGCAAACTTAAGACGTGTTTAACTAGACGAACTAAGCTCTAGATTAGATTTAGAGCACATTCCGTAGAAGCAATTAGTATTAATTGATTTAGCCGCTTGTAGTACATGAAAAACAATTGAGTGAAGTATTAACAGTTTAGAATAGCCTCCGTGGCGCAGTTGGTAAGACAAATGCTTGTGAGGCTCAGAACAATATTACTACAGACATATTTTATTTATTTATTTAGCGTAGTTAATGATAAATTTAGTGTAGGGCAGACTAGGAACAAAAGTAACGCGGGACGAAAGTAACAAGTGGGAAAATATGTTATCTACGCTGATATGTTGTATGACGGATATATGTAAGCATTGAAATCAATGTACGTAGTAATATATATCAATGTATGTAAGTAGAATCATAACACCTACAACAATTATCCAACTAAATACTCATTAGTAATACCGCGTTTGTGGTACCATTGGGATATTCAGATCATGTATATCTCGTACATTGCTATGACAGCTGACGGAAACAATACATCACACTAGACTACAATATCTGATACTGTCATTGTTAGGAATGTTGTGTTTATAGCGTTGCGCATTAGGATCTCAGTATTATGAGCACAATATTATCAATAGGTTACATATATGTACAACTTATTATACATACATACATATATTCATGCCTTTTGCCCAGGAGAGGTAGCCAGAGGTGCTACCAGAGAACCCACGTTTTGCCTTGTGTGTTCCGTCCTATGATGTGATATTGAACAAGTCTAACGCCATATTGGGAACAAAGTTCTGACTCCGAGCTGATACTAAATAGAAAAATTGAATTTCACTTTGCTCCACCTGTTTTAGACTGAGACGTGAATTTATTAAATCTCAATAGCTAAGTTATATCTACGCGTTTTTCAGAAATTGATCGAAATACTGTCATTAAATAATAAAATGATTATTACTGCTTATTAATTTGGCATGCTTTATCGATTTGGCTTTACACGTTTCACTTTCTTAACATTTTTTTTGGAACCCGTTTTTTTTGTTGCAGACTGGTGAGACGGGAATGCCATTCGCCTAATGGTAAGCGATACGACCGCATATGGAAAGCAAAAAAAAAAAAACAACACCATGAATTACAAAGTAATGCTTGACATGCAACTCTAATATATCCAGTAGTTAATAATATAAATTAATTTAAGTATATAATATAATAATAAATAAGTAAATACACCCAACAGTCACATACACAGACTTGACCCCACACTAAGATCGAGTCTTGTATCAGACAGTGGGTATCAGAATCTACGAGAGATTTTTCGATTTCACAAACTAATAATAATAACAATATAATCTGTTGGCTTAAATATTAAGCCTTTGGAGCGAACTCGGAGTAAGAGCTCATTTCAACACTCGTATTTGGTGTTTAAAATTCAGGATAAATACTGTCAACAGCTTTCGCTGTGGTAAGTACACTTCGGGGATACAGAGCAAACATTGTAAAACTCTGGGTAAACGTTATAGTGGGAATTTAAAGTTCCCTGTCTGGTTTGACTCGTCGTTGTTATTTATAGTACTAGTATATGGTTTTAAAAAGTCGCTTTGTTAGTTTAGTGACGGCTTGTAAACGGTGAGGTTTTTGGTTCGACCCCTTGTTCGGAACTGTCTGATTTAACTAGAATTATAACTGTTAATTAGTTTGTTAATAACATTTTATTGCTATTAATTGCTTAAGCGGAACATTGTATGCCGATTCCGCGTTCTGGGCTATTTTACTATTACAGTATAAATTGACTTAACCAATACTATTGTTAATCAATTAATTGTTATAATTTTTTGTACTGCTTTGATTTAAACTAAGCTGCAACTCTTAAACCAAAGGGCATTGGAACACACATTTAGTACGTCGGATATCAAAAAAATATGACCAGAAAGAACTTGATAGAAAAATGTGTGTACCTCAGCGCTGCATTCTAGACCGATTACTTTGAGCGCTTTTGGTACAATGCAATCCCGCACGTTTTTGTGTCGCGGTCGGTTCGCTTCCTCAGTTAATTAAAACCTTTGTAGTCTTCGGGAAATGGTGTGTGTTAAAAATGGTTTCAAAATAATTAACAGTTAAAAAACACATGTGCGGCAGATTTACAGTTGTACTGTACTGAAAAAAAGCGTTTTCTTGAATAGTGTACTTTTTTTGTTATGGTTTTTTAAGTAATTCTATCTCGTATCTTGACATCTTTTTTGTATCCACTAAATTCCATTTACATGAAAGTGTAATATTTATTTATTTATTTATTTAAAACTTTGTACACATTAATAGCACAGGCGGACTTAATGCCTAAGGGCATTTTCTACCAGCCAACCTTAAGGTAGTGCAGAGAGACGGAAGCAGGTGCTTATTAATTTGTAAAGAAATAAATGAGAAGAGAATATACATATATATATATATATATATATATATATATATATATATATATATATATATATATATATATAACATAAATAATAATATTTATACGAATATATATCAATTTAATTATTAATATTTACCAATATTATACAACTAAATAAATAAATACCTACATTAGTGGTGAGAATCTGCTACATCGGCGAGGAGTAATTGCCGAACCTTCATCTTGAAAGCCTGCCGTATTGTGCACGACCTGATTTCGAGTGGGAGTGCATTCCAGAGAAGAATGGATTGGATAGTAAAGGAAGAGTGAAGGAAGTCAGAACTATGCGGAGGACATTTTAGAAGGAGATTGCTAGATGAGCGCAGATTTCTAGAGTGAGTATCACTGAGGTAAATGAATTCGGGAGACAGGTAAGAAGGAGGGGAAGGAGACTTTAGAATAGAAAAAAGGGTAGTGAGGGCACGCAACGAACGGCGCTGGCGGATGGGAAGCCATTTTAACTGCGATCGGTAGGAAGAGATATGGTCAAACTTGCGAAGATTAAAAACAAATCGATTGCAGTTATTTAGAAGACGGTCGAGTTTGTTGAGTAAATCTGCATTCAGATCAAAATAGCACACATCACCATAGTCGATTACCGGAAGGATTAAGGTTTGCCTTGGTTTTAAATGGTAGGAAATTCTTCAGGCGATACTATTGTTAATATAATATTGTTACTATATTAAAAATATATTTTACACGAACGAAGTGTTTTGAAGAATTCTACATGCGTTTTATTAGCGGTGAAGTCTTTTTGTTTTCGAACAGATCGTGAAATGAAGTTACTCTATTAAACAATAGGAACTTCGAATGTTCTGATGTTCGACCTGCAGTAAGATATAAGTTTTCCACTTCTTAAAATCAATACTATTCTCTATTATACTCATAATTTTCTACGAGCTTAGTCGTTAGACGTGCTATAGAGGATTTCCACGTTTTGTGGAGTACCTAGGCACATTTGTGAAGTTTTACGTTTGGCGTCCGAATATTCGAATTTCAAATTCGAAGTTCGTATTGTATCATAGGGTAACCATCCAGGTTTGCGACCACGTGGTCTGCTTTCCTCGTGATAATTTATTTATTTTAAAAACTTGTGTGACGTGTAACCCGCTAAATTTAGTCGGTAAGCGGCTTTGGCACAAACAGAGCTTACACTGAATAAATTAAACACAGGGATGTTTGTTCGCGAATGTTTGTCTCGGAATAAATAACATTGTTAATGAGACTAAACAGCTTTTAGTGGAGTTGATGTTTCATTATTCACGATAATTCTCCCTACATTAGGTTTAACGGTTGACGTAATAACAGTACCTGTGATGGAAAGTTTATTTGTGTGATAGAATATGATGTGAATTCTTCGGCTCATTTCTTAAACAACAGCGTATAGTCTGAAAAACTTAGGTTCCCGGTTCGAAAACAAGGCTGGACAATAACGCTGTGGGTTTCGGTTTGCAAAATATTATAAATTACCAGAGATTAGGATTTATGTCTAGAATATTGATAGACTCGCACCTATCACATATTCACCTTTTTTACTTTTCTATAATGTTATTTCTTTAAGTTAACTAGTTCTATGTATGGTGCAAAAAAAGGATACATAAATAAACATACATAAATAAAATAAATATTTGGTGGAATATTTTTAAACTGTGTGTGACACCAGTCATAACTCTACCTCCACCATCAAACATACAGGCGTTAGCGTATTATTTTATAAATGTACAACGACCATATTTATCATGCATGCTAAGGCTACAAAAAAACAAGGTGATGATTTTATTTTAATATAGCAATAATCGTACTGTCGATTGTAGAGGAGGCCCGTGCCCTGCAGTGGGACATATATGGGCTGATACAGATAACAATAAGTCCTATTTGTAGTATAGAAGCTAAAATACACACTTATTTCAAAACACGAACCCTCGAGTCCATATTTACGCATGCATGGAAACTGATTTCCATACACACATCCGCATCATAAAAATGAATACCCGTCTGCGTACCGCTGCAGCCACATTGCTGATCGGGTTTTCAATCTGAAATGTAATAAGACTTTCCGCTACTAAAATGCTTTCCTCAGTGAAGCATTGGACAGGAATATAAAAAATATTGATCGTAAACGATCCCCTACTACGTACTGCGATGAATAGATTCGAGTTTCAGTGGATTCTTTCAATTTGTATTCATGGATTGTGCTGACTTTGACGGTTAAATAAAATACCGCGAGGATACCTTTCTTCGCGATATGTTGATGCTTATCCACAAAAATATATAGGGATAGGGATGGATGTAGGGATAAGTAGGGATGTGAAATTACCCCGTCGCGTTGGGTCGTACTAGGTTAGTAAGGTAAAATCGTCATCATCATTTGTCGGGAGCCTCCGTGGCGCATTTGGTTATATGCTGGCTGTGAATCGAGAGCTTTCGGTCCCCGCATCGAGACTTTTTTTGTGAGGCCCAGAAATATTTGTCTCGGGTATGGGTGTTGGTGAGACCGAAAAGTCTCTCGTAGTTTGTAATGCCCATACATGCGTATCACATTAGGATCTTAATGTGAGGTCAGGACTATGTATCTGACTATGGGATGCATTTATTTTTTATTATTATTTATATATATAATAAAAAATATTATATATATAATTATAAATATATATAATTTTTATATATATATATATATTTATGGAATGCCTATTTCTAAAATTAAGCGTCGGTCGGTAAAACGTCTACAATTCCGCTGGTGTTAAATATGGGCTACTGTGATTACTTTTAATAAATCGCTTACTCGCTAACCAAAATATTTATTTACATTTCTTCGCACTTTGAACAATAGAATAGAAGTAAAAAAAATTAAAGGCCATTCATCCAGCTGATTAGAATATAAAGTATAGCCTAATCTATGACCACTTATCGAGAAAGACGTTTCATAGCCTTTTCAAAATAAAGAGATTAGAGTGGGCAAGTACAAACGCAAAATACCAAAAATTCGAATGCAAAGCAGTCTACATTCAAATCCAGTTTAATGAATCCTTTCCGCCGAGAATTGAGACCAGTAGGTTTAATTTTACAAGTAAAGGAAATCACTAATACGATATTCGCGGTTTTAACATAGAGAACAGTTTAAACCCTTTGAACTTTCTGAGCTGAAATGTTTGATATCATTAAGCATTGTCACGTTTGCGGTGAGCTGACACGGTGGCCTATTTAGAGTAAAATGTTGGGAAATGTTAGATATATTTGGTTCTTTGTTCTATAATTACTAGGAAGTTTATTATAGTAGTAGGAATTAATATAAGCTTTAATAATCCCAATTCAATTATTAACCGCAATTGTGGACTGGATTTTGAGATCATATCATTAAAATCCATGTCTCTAACACCTAAATAGATATCTACTTAACTCAATAGTTTACATATTATAGTTTGATATAGACTGCCTTAGTGGCACAATTGTACTACGGTATGATTCTAAGGCTGGGGTTTCAGGTTCGAATCCCAGATTGGGTAAAGCGATATTGGATTTTAATTTTGGGCAATATATGGGAAATCTTATCTATGGATATATTAAACCTGTAACTGCCTCGGTACGGTTACAAATCTGAGGCTTGAATCCCAGGTTGGACAGTGATATTGGATTTTTATTTTCAGTAACAGTAAGGAGGCAGGAATTTGTGCCCGATATGGCGATAGGCACAAGGCGAAATGTGGGTATCCTGGTAGCACCTTTTCCTACCATTTCTGGGAAAAATATGTCAGTGTTTACCGGGTATCTCAAGACTGCTACCGAAAACGAAGCCGGGTGATAGTTTTAGTGACTACAAACACAATGCAACTAAAAATATCGCAAAGAAACGTGACAATTATTTTTTTATGATTTTTTAAATATCGTCATTTTTGCGTGGTAAATCCATAGTTTTTGCTAAAATAATAAATCTCTTTTATACCTTAGATTATTTATAAATAAAATGGTATATTATTTTAGAAAAAAATGTATTTACCACCCAATAGGCTAGTTTCATACATTTTTATTTTTGTTTATAACGGAAGGTTACGTTACGCATAATAGGGTTGTGTCCATGATTTTATTTGAGCAGGAAGTAATCATTCCTTAAAAGCATCGTTTATAAAAACAAACGAATTTGAAAACAGCATCAAAATTGAATGTAAAATGACTGAGATATTAATACATTTAATAGTACGGTGGGGACACTCGTTGTCTTTTTCGCACGCGTGCACCTTATGGAAGATGACGTCACCCCGTGCATGTTGCATCCTTTTCTATCACTCCTACCACCAACTTTCATATATTTGTAACTTGCTTATTACTTAGCGGATTTTAAAAATTCTTTCTGATTATAATTATGCGTAACGTAACCTTCCGTTATAAACAAAAATAAAAATGTATGAAACTAGCCTATTATAATCAGAAAGAATTTTTAAAATCCGCTAAGTAATAAGCAAGTTACAAATATATGAAAGTTGGTGGTAGGAGTGATAGAAAAGGATGCAACATGCACGGGGTGACGTCATCTTCCATAAGGTGCACGCGTGCGAAAAAGACAACGAGTGTCCCCACCGTACTATTAAATGTATTAATATCTCAGTCATTTTACATTCAATTTTGATGCTGTTTTCAAATTCGTTTGTTTTTATAAACGATGCTTTTAAGGAATGATTACTTCCTGCTCAAATAAAATCATGGACACAACCCTATTATGGTCATAGGAAAAAAATAACCAAAAAAAATTGTCGCTTTTTTTTGCAACTTTTTCTGTTGCATTGTGTCTGAAGTCGCTTAAACTACCACCCGGCTTCGTTTTCGGTAGCAGTCTTGAGATACCCTGTATGTGTATGTATTGTTTAATTTTTTGGCAACTATCACAGTTTGTGCGTCAAAAATATTAGTTTTGCTGTCGACTAAAAACCTATGGTAGCGGTTATTTTTATCTTAACGCTTGAGCATCAGCGTGTGTCGAGGTGGATATGGTCTTCTCAGGAGGTTAGTAGTGGTTGTAGAAGTGAAGTACACTGTTTAGTGTTATGGCTGGTCATGAACCCATGTACAGGGTAAACCCATACATTTTTAAAAGCGGACGTATCACGTAGGTTTGTCATGTATCAACTCCGTTGTGTATTGACTGCGAAATAAGTCGAATGTTATATTAAGTAAAGGGTCGGGTTTTTTTTTAATATTTTTATAATTGTGTGTTAGATTTAGGAGAATGTCACACATTAAAAAAATGTTTTTATCGATATTGTCCCGGATTTGGATTGTTACATTTTGTAACTTATCGACATTTCAATTAATTTAGAGCTTTCGTGATCACGGGGCGGATTTAAGTATTAGTTATCCGCTCAGTTACTGTAACTTTTTTTTGTATTCAATTTATGATGGGTACCTAACATGTGGATACCCGATTTATGAAACTGTTATTTTAGTTCATCTATGTATAACATTTTAATTAAAAATCCGTAAAGGTTTGGGAGCGGTGAATAAATTCATGTATCTACTTCGAGCGAGGATTTTGAATAACAAAAGAATATCACACTTAAACTATACTCCATCGGTTTAGGTACTTAACTAAATGTAAACAAACCAGAACACGTGACGCATGGTTGTTCAACATTTTATTGCAATGTCCAATTTACGAATATTTTCTTAGTCAACCAAGTAACACAAATAATAACTAAAAGAGAGTAATGAACAACGATGAACACTTACAAACACTACACCACTTCACGAAAACGTTAAGTACATTAACGCAATGAATAATTATTGGCTGCCATATGATGATGCTTAGTTACCCGACCTAACGCATTATCTTTCATTTAAATGGTCGCATTACGGTAAAGTCGTACTTCTAGATTTTGTAGCATAACATTTCTTATAACTTTTATGAAAATGTTTTGGATGCCTGACTGTTTGGGTCTTTTTTATAGACAGATTGCATTATGTAAAATTAGATAATTTAATTATGATCTTACATAATTTAATTGTTTCCAAGCTCACACATTCATAATTATAATCGTTATAATAAATTTGAACATGCAATGTAGTTTTACATTTACGTAAACATTTTTTTGTCTTCAATTAATTTAGAAATGAGAAATGGCAATGTTAAATAACCTTTTTTATGGTTTGTTTACATTTAGTTAAGTACCTAAACCGATGGAGTATAAGTCTTTAATAATGGAGAGTGCGGTAAATACTTATTTTTAAACTTCACTAGATAGTGAAAAAGTATTGGCAGGCCAGTATAATAGACAAAATTGTTGAATATCGTCCATCAACATTGCAGTATGTCTCTCTCTCTAATTTAACATCAGCTTAAAGGTTCCAGAGTTTAGGCAATATAAATAAACAAGGCAAATGCTGTCATGAAACGGAGCAAGTTTTATTGTCTCCCAGCAATGGCAGTAACTACGAGATTACTAGTTGAACGTGGAAGGAAGTTAAACTAAGTTAGAGAAGCAACAGTTTCGTACATAATGAGTTCCTGACACGAGTGCGTGTCTTAGCTTAGTTTATTTATTATTTATTTAAATCTTTATAGGTGTACAATAGACAAAAAAACTTAAACCACTATACAGAATATATACTTTTTTATTTTCTTCTTTACTCATAATTATTGTACTCCTGTCTCCGTCTCTCTGAACTACCTTAAGGTCGACTGGTAGAAAACGCAATTAGGAATTAAGTCTGCCTGTACTATTTAAATAGTAAAACGTGTAAAAATAACTAGAATAAATAAATTTAAAAAAGTACAAATGGCGGTTTCATTGCTCTCAGCTTTTCAGCTTTTTCTTTTTCAACTTTGCTTGCAAAGGATCTTTATGTAACGAGGGACCATTGGATAAAGGTTCTGTCTAGCTATTGACCGACCACGCGGTTGGTTCACTGGTTTTGGTTGTATGTTAATAGGTAAGGAAATGTAAATAAAAAAGGGTCTTTCTATCTGTGAATAAAACAAGCAAAAGATATTTTAAGGATGCCCTTAGGATTCCTTTGCGGACCGCTTGGGATGCTTCCAGGGACCACCAGTTAAGAACCAACGCTCTACAGCAGTATATTACAGACAACCATGCGATGGATTTAAAAGAAGAAAGTTTAATTGAAGAAGAAAAATAGAATATTTGATTCCGATAATTGGTAGGATTTTTGTGTGTGTAGTTGTGATGTTGTGTCAATAGGAATATATGTATTTATAAATTTAAATTTTTAATCTAAGTGTTATTTTCAATCTAAGTGTATTAATTTTTCTACAAAATTCGCCAGTTTTCTTTGTTGATTAAAATTGAATTTCAATTTTAACCCGAGGTCGATAACCCGATAAAACATCCCAAATCAGAACATACAAATAGATATATTGGTTCGCAAATATTTTGACTGTGACTAATGAAAGCTTTCCCTTGTCCCTATATTTTGATTTCTCAAATAAATAAATCTCAAACGGAAATAAATGAAAATTCACGCAGACGTGGCCGATATGGAGGTAATATCGTCGGGAGCGTGTTATGTAATAAACTTTTGGAATAAATGTAATTTATGCTTGAGAACGCATGATTTATTGAATGTATAAGTAATGATTTTAATTTTAAATGAACGTATAAATTAATCACTTTTAATACCACAAGAGCTTCAAAATTATCGGGTATTTCCCGATAGGTTCGTTGCAAACAAATGAAGGAGTCAAAACTTGACGACTTTATTTGTTTGCAGGGAACCTTGAGGGAAATGCCAGATAATTTTGAAGCTCGTGTGGTATTCGGGGGATTATTTTTCCGTCCCAAATTTTAATTTCAAACTCATTTTCATGCAAAATCTCCAATTTTCACAATTGAATTCAACCTGTCAGTTTGACGTGTGGTTAATTTGACTGGATCATGTTTTGTTTATTATATATAGCAACTACCAGAGAAAATTTTCAAAAAATTATCAGTATAATACCATGTAGGTTGTACCACGTGACGTCGAATGGTGCAATTCTATTGGTCGATATTTGGGTCGGAAAAATAATCAATAATATTCAGGCCTAATATTGGGAATATAATAATTAATTAAGCACGTGTTTACCAGGAAAGTATTAAAATAATGTTCGTAATTGGACCATTATGACTGGGCAAAGGAATGGTGCATCAAATTCGCATCGGTGGACAATAAGATATTGTCTATCTATCTATGACTAGAGATTTTTTTCATTCATCAGAGTTTTTGAGGTCGTCTAAAAATAATTAACTGAAGTTACAAATGATTTCATTTACGTCAAATTAAAAAGACGTATAGCCGTGCGTCTTTGTCTTGTCCAATGCTGGATAATTTATGACGTCATTAGTCTCAAATTTAGACACTAATGGTTAAGACCAGTTTTATATGACCTATTTATTGTATGAGCCTGTATGGTAATAGAAGGTCTTTGTTCATTGACGGTTTTTCGATCTTTCGCTCAGCATACATGTCTTTGCCACATTATGAAGTTGGTGTGCCAATTATTTTTCCTCTTCCAAGAATTGTTATTTTTACGTGCATTTTATTTGTATCCCTGAAGTGAATAACTTCTCGGAGGAATATTTTCAGTACAGGACAATTTATAACTAAAATTTAAGACAAATTTTCAAGACTATGTTAAAATATAAGGCTAGGATAGCTCTTGCTTGTGAAATAATGCTAGTTAAATATGTGGAACAAACGAAAATATGTTAGGTTTTAAGTTATTGTTTAGTAAAATTTACAGCGAGTGCTATCAGTATTTGGATAGCCGCTGCACTTAGCATAATATTTATGAAGCTAATTTATTACAAGTAGTTTTGGTATTCGCAAAGATTTTGCTGTTTATATTTATCTATTTATATAATAGGTCCAGAAAACTAGCAGACAATTGACCTGATGGTAAGTGATAATTGCCAATAAAACACCTAGACCGCAACGTTCCACGTTTAATGCAGAATTGTCAAATTTCATGTTGCGTTACGACTGCCTACATTGCCTATCTACACTACACCCCTGCACTTATTCTATGATACATAACTATACCATACAGAAGTATGATGTAGAAGAACAATGCATTTTTCCTTTACATTAACAATCTTATGTCTACATACAATATAGGTACAAATAGTGTAATAATTTTCCTTAATTAATCAAACTAACAACGGTCAATACATCATGGGATTTCCATAGCACTTGATAGGTTTAGGGTTTCTTTTGGGCCTATTTAGCAACCGATGGCAATGGAAGGATATTTCCATTCCGAGACTCTGGGACCCTTGTAGTACTGCATACCATCCATCCATCAGCCAAAGGAAGTCTATTGCTGAACTGCCTCTCACAATGATTTCTACAGTAATCTGTTGCAGGCATCCTGCAGCCAGCAACGTCCCGCGACCTTTACCAAGTCAGTCAGTTCTCCGCGCTATGTGCCCCGCCCCTTGCCATTGCACTGGGTACGCCAAGTGAGAAATGGATTAACAGACATGACCTGATCAATGTCTTCTTAAGATAATTGCATTTTTGAGGCGAGAAATTCTCCCGTTTTAATGGGGGTTAAGTATACCCTTTATATAACTAATTTGTTTTCTGTATAAAATCGCTTGTTTTCATATAATGCGCCATACAATAAAGCAATTTAGAGAGAAGACGGTGCGAGTACCTACATGTATAGATTTTTTACATGGATGTATTTGACGGAAATCAATCTGTTCATATTTCTGCGTTAACGCTATTAAATTATATTTCTATGAAAAATTGAAATTTCCGATTACACAAAAGGAAGGTATTGTCTCTACAATTCAAGATGTGGAACAAATATTTTTTTCGAAAAAAGGAGTTTTCCTATGTTACTTCTAATACCTCCAAGAATATGTGTACAAAGTTTCATGATGATCGGTAAAAGTAGTTTTCGCGTGAAAGTGTAACAAACAAACTTAGGTTCACATTTATAATATTAGTCAGGATGTATGTACATCTTAAATTCGCAAATAGTATCGAACTGATGGATTCTATAGTATAAATTACATTTAAATATGGAATGAGTGTACTTTGAGTAACCAAATAAATATGCACACACGTGTCATTTGAAGCTATACAAATTCTATTTGAGTAAGTGCAATGTGTGTTCCTGGGGGCACGTCTCACCCCAGCGGCCTGCAGTCAGCTTAAATGGCTAGTAAACGACTTAGATATATTGCGGCGTCTTAAAGAAATTTATTACTTTAAAGCTCTTGCATTTGAATGTTTTAAACGGAAGAATAAATTAATGTTGATGCAAAGCAATAGTAGTTTTGCACTTAGGCCCGATTGTCAAGGAACTGTCCTTCTATATTTTTTCTTTATTTTGCTTTTTCTTTATTTAGGTTATTTTCCATTATAGAAACCCTAATTGTAATTTAATTGTTTATAAAACTGCATTGTTTTAAAAATATAATAGTTTACACTTTACAGGTTGCAAAAGACGACACTATTACGATAGATTCTAAGAAAGAGAAGCGGCAAAAGTTTTCCGATCGATATTTTTTAACTCTTTATACTGACGGTGCAGTAATGTAAGAGTAGAATTACGAAGTATTATCTTGAGATAATACTCTGAGATGTGATTGATCACACTCTTGGTTATAAAGGAGATATGAGCCTTTCAGTAGGACGTATATATGGATTAGTATAATAATGTTATATAATGGTGACTTTTAAACCGTAATGCATCCAATTAGGAAACTGCATTTCACATAGAAAATCCACCGGCAAGTTTTACAGTTCTTTGGTCGAGAATGTTATGCAATTTGAAAGATATATCTCTGAGCACTACATTTTCGGCTACGGTGGTTACTATTCATGCAAATACGAATATTTTAAAGCCTGCATACGTGACTTTAAAGCGAAAACTGTGAAGAGAAATTGAGAAACCAATCCCTAGTTCCAACAATTCCTCATTTTTAAAAACTTGACGTAAAACTGCAAAATTGGAAACGAGTCAAATTGATCGGAACAGTAACTTCGAACAGATTCTATCGTACGAGAACGCTTGCAAATCGGTAAATCAATCATATCTGTGTGTAGTGGGTGGAGTTTTACAATATTTCACATATTTATGAGCACGGCGCAGTGCGGCGGCTCTGATTGCCGTTGAATAATTTATATACAACTTTGAAATGTTTGAATTTTGAGTTGACTTCGCTTCCCGCTGCTTTGTGGCGTTTGCGACAAATATTCCCATTTTTCTCCACCTTTTGTTTTAATGAATTTATAAATAGAATGTGTTTGAATTTCATGGTCATCATCATTCAACGGTAGGAAATCTGCTGCTGAATTTGGTTGGAAACCGTAAAATGAAATACATCTTGGATTTTTAAATTATATGTAATACAGGAAAGACTAACAAGTTTCAACCGATATCATCAAAAACTGAGCTAAACTACACAGAACAGAAGAATATAATAAAAATGGTACTGATTTGCTGAACGGACACAACTGCTATCCAAGCACATCCATCACACCAAACAAAATAAATAAATCTTAGAGAAAAAGACAAGGGGTGTTTTGATGTTTGAAGTTCATAACTTCAACAGTCTTCGAAAACTTTACTAAGTGAAAAATGCAATATAGACAGATTAGATAGAGTAGATGCAACGTTCAAGATCGGTATAGACATCTCAAAAACACACAGTAGCAAAAACAAGATAATGTAAAACTAAGATGAATACAATCTTCCTTTACGTGCGTACTGGCGACAAAATTTTAAAGACAAACAGATATTTCTGTTGACTGTACTTACCTTGCCATGTTTTTTGTTTTATTAGATTTGTTTACTGTAATATTGTGAACAGAAGGCATTTGGTTTTAAGTATTTATGACCTCGGGGATTTTTGAGACGAAACGTTCTTTACCCCCGCTGTGATATTAAATTTTTACGTGTTCTTGTAGCGCGAGTAATTCAAAGAATGAATGTGATTATAGGAGAGGAGATACGTGCGTTGAGTATATTATGGAATGTTGTCTTCAGCCCTTATTGTAACGTGCTGTTCTTTGAGTCTAGACTGAAGGTTGTTCGATGCTTACAGTGAATTTAATTACCCTTGGAACGTAGACAGCAGGTAAGGATTAGATATCTGTCATCACAACCCCGTTTGATAAGCTTATGCGCATTTGTTGCAACAGGTTTTACATACATACATACATATATACCTAAACTCACGCCTTTTTTCTCAGAAGGGGTAGGCAGAGGTGCTTGAACACCCACATGTCACCTTGTATGTTCCGTCCCACGATGTAATAGAGGGCAAGCCTACCGCCATATCGGGCACAAACTGACTCCGGGCTGATAATAAATAGAAAAATCCAATATTACTTTGTCAGACTCAAGATTCAAACCCGAGACCTCAGATTTGTAACCCTACCGTAGTACAACTACGACACCGAGGCAGTCACAGGTTTAATATATCCATAGACAAGCTTTCCCATATATTTTCCAAAGAGTGGGTACTTGACATCTTTCTTTACAGCATAAGACTGGCAAACGAGCAAGTGGCTCTCAAGAAACGCTAATTATGCCACTCGGTACAGCGATGTTTCGCACGAGGATTGAAAGAGTATGACGAGGTCGTTGGCCTTCTAGTCGAGTCTCATTTAAAGAGGTTTTATTTCGACTGAATTAGAAGATTACGACTGGTCTCTCATATGTAAGAGACCGCCTGGGTAGGTATCACTGCAATGTCTCTTTTTCCCCCCAAACAGCAATTTAAATGCACTGTTGTGTTTCAGTTTGAAGTACGTTGTAGCCAGAGTAACTACTGGATATATTGAGAATTAATATCTTATGTCTCAGGATGGCGAGTGTAATGGAATGCCAAGCATTGCTTTGTAAATTATGAGCGTCGGCAGTCGTATCGCTTACCGTCATGCGAACGGCATGCTCGTCTCCCCATTCATTGCAATAAAAAAATGATTCTGATCTAGAATTAAAGATTAAAAAAAGGAATTCATTCACACTTCTTAAAGTTTATCCGAAGAAGGAAATAAAAAATTATATGATAAATAAAGTTTACAATCTTGAATCTTTATATGCAATTTATATGCACTCGTGATGAAAAACGTGCCAAGACTGTGAATGGCCATTTAATTGGGTTAAAAGCGCACTCAAATAAATTATAGCAATAGTACGAATGTTAAAGTAGTGCTTGAAAATTCATTCCTCTTTCGACGCAGACTGAATGGAGCATGCACAGAGGTAAGTTAGTTAAAACTAGGTTCCTTCCGTCAAGTTGGGTTGCAGTGATTCACAAGAAATAACGTCTGGAAAGTTATAATAGGCTACATGAGTGCAGTGAAGTCTCGGAAAACACGTCAATTGAGATTTGAGTATATTTTTATGTTGTGGTAATTGTTGCTCTCTTTGGGAAAGGAATGTGGAAACAGAGTCAGCTAAACAATTTTGAAGGTTTTAGTTTAGTAACTCGTACTAGGCCAGTTATTATGATTTAGTGTAGAAATAAATAGTAATAGCAATCACAAATAGCAAGTGAAGTCGATAATAGATAAGGATAGTATCACTTGAGTTTTGTATTGCAGGAAGCCACTTTTCTATTTCATTAGAAAAGTGTCTCTAGATATCCTTGAGAGAGGTCAATATTCAATAGTAGAGATTTGTAGCTGAATGAAATTATGCGAAAATGCGTGCACAATATGCATTAAAAAAATATCACAGCTGATAGACATGATTCGGGTTTTATTTATCTTTTCTAACAACACAGATTCACAAAAAAATCTCTGTAAAAAGTTTTACACACAGAAACTGAGCTTCGTTCCATCAAGAATGTCGATCAATTTCCAGACAGCAACAAACACTGCGGACGGTCTTTGTCGTGTCCGGTAGTGGTTTCCCTGATATAATAACTCGCTGTGACTTCAACGTCGCTGTTTGACACTAGCCGAATTACTATACGTTCGCCCAAGAAGCTTATACCCAAATGGAGATTGCATTCATTTAGAGTGACATTGAATGAAGTTCACGTGAAGTTCATTCATTGTTACTCCAAAGAAAAGGATAGCAGGCAACAGCGACGTCATTCAAGGTCAAATTTTTGTGCTTCAGTGTTTTATACGGAATGCAATCTCCATTTGGGTATAAGCTTCTTGCGTTCGCCACTCAACAGCGTCAGCTTTTTTTGAAGCCATTTGAAATATTCTTTTGATGGATTTAAAAATGGAACATAGAATTTATTCTTTTGTTCGGTTTTTGAATTTGATTTGTATTAGAGTAAGATCCCAGGCCCCCCAGACGTTACTTATTTTCTCATAAAAAATATAAATGGGATAAAGTAGTGTTAGTACGTACTTTGAGTGTGTGCATACCTGCTAGCTTGTGTCGACGGCCAATTCATAGGTACCAGGCGCTAAAGGTAGATAAATACAGTACTGATTTTTCTTAAATTCTCAGAGCTGATTTTTACATATGTTTTAGATAATTTTGTTAAAAATTAATAATAATTATTGCCAGACACTTTCCATCGGCGCTTATCCTTAACAGACGCTTTAAAGCTTCAAAAAAAATAACATATTTTTACTTATAATCTCACTCTTGATTTTTATATATGATACTTAGGGAACTATTTGAACACCCCTGGTCAGCAGCCAGACCAATTGGAGGGGTCAAACATCCCCCCAGACACACATAAAGTGTCGCTATGTGTATGAGCGTGAGGTCATTATTTGTACGCTTGAGTGTGAGAGAGATATCTATTTATCGATATCTTTCTTACTTAAAAATGCAGAGTACCAGATAGCATTTATGAAACTCGGCGATATTCAGTGACTTAGAACTGGAGCAAAATGTGTTTAACACTATACAAAAATTTGTTTGTGAACTGTACAACGTGGCCGGAATAATTGACGTAGATGCTGCCCGACTCCAACTCTTCATCAACACTTATATGGTTTGTAACGTAAATGAAGAGTTCAATCGCAAAAATGTGAAACACTTTGATGCAAGTAACTTACCACCATGCAAAAGTGAGCTTTTACAGCAGTTTGGACGAGCTAATTACATCACTAGTCTCTGGAAGAAAATTAGTATTTTTAGTCCTGACAATAATGGGTGGACGTTGGAAGACAATAAATATATATCTTAAAATTACACAAAGCTATACATGTCTTTCTTCTTTCGGATTATTTGTAGTTTGAACATTTTGCAATTCAGCGTGATCTTTACTGTCATCATCGTCTAAGTTTGATAAGTCATCATCAACCCAATGTTGGCATTGACTATCTTCATTATCATCCTAATTAATTTCATTTTCTGTTACAAAAATAACATAATTAACAATCAAAGAGTTACACGGTTATATCAATTATTCAAAGTTAAAGTATAATACCTGATGCTTCTTGAAGCGATTCACTGACAAAGCTCGGCAATTGGTCCCCATCGAACCAGTTAAAATGATATTTATTGTCTTCCAACGTCCCATTATTGTCAGAACTAAAAATACTAATTTTCTTCATATATTACTGGTGGTAGGTCTCTCATATGTGAGAGGCTGCCTGGGTGGGTACCACCGCAATGTTTATTTCTCTCGTCAAACAGCAGTTTAAATGCACTGTTGTGTTTCGGATTGAAGGATATTGTAGCCAGAGGAACTACTGGACATATTGAGACTTTACATCTTATGTCTCAGGATGGCGAGCGCAGTGGAATGCCAAGCAATGCTTTGTAATTCAAGGTGTTGTTTGGTTCTACTACTGTTCATGAGCGGTCGTATCGCTTACCATCAGGCGAACGGCATTCACGTCTCGCCATTCAAAGCAATAAAAAAAAATGGGCATTCTTCCAGAGACTAGTGATGTAATTAGCTCGTCCAAACTGCTGTAAAAGCTCACTTTTGCATGGTGGTAAGTTACTTGCATCAAAGTGTTTCACATTTTTGCGATTGAACTCTTCATTCGCTCATACACATAGCGACACTTTATGTGTGTCTGGGGGGATGTTTGACCCCTCCAATTGGTCTGGCTGCTGACCAGGGGTGTTCAAATAGTTCCCTAAGTATCATATATAAAAATCAAGAGTGAGATTATAAGTAAAAATATGTTATTTTTTTTGAAGCTTTAAAGCGTCTGTTAAGGATAAGCGCCGATGGAAAGTGTCTGGCAATAATTATTATTAATTTTTAACAAAATTATCTAAAACATATGTAAAAATCAGCTCTGAGAATTTAAGAAAAATCAGTACTGTATTTATCTACCTTTAGCACCTGGTACCTATGAATTGGCCGTCGACACAAGCTAGCAGGTATGCACACATTCAAAGTACGTACTAACACTACTTTATCCCATTTATATTTTTTATGAGAAAATAAGTAACGTCTGGGGGCCCTGGGATCTTGGACCATATACTCTATAGTCTGTTGCTTGACAATTGACAATGAATTCAAATACCGAACGTCATCTATGTTCCACTTAACATACATACGGAATTGTTCTAATTGCACAGCCATAAGAATAAATTGGATTGGAACGTTGATTGAAGATTTTTTGGCAGGGGAGGCAAATGAACAAGCGGTTCTAGAATCGTTCAAGAGTTCACGGGAATTGAACTGTTGTTGGTATTTAAATAGTTAGAATATATATTGCTTAAGTTTTCTAGTAAATAAAAAGCCCGTAAATAATAGCTCTACCACAATCTGCATGAAGGCGGTGCGAGAGTGAAAATTATTTCGATTTTAATAGGGAATTCTCTGGATCTGGGATTTGTAAACTCTAGGCTTTATTGTCAGATAATTTCAATTCAAAGAAAAACTCTTTTCGGCCGGTATTCGAAATTTCTGCGTAGTGTTTGATTTGCAACATGCTTTACACACGTCATTTAAGACCAGTGTCACCCACCTTTCGTCAATCTTAGCTATCCGAAATTTGACACAGGTGAGTCACTTGTTGTGTTCGAAACAAACTAAGAAACTTCTTACAAAACAAATGATATAGGATTTCTCGAACGAATCATTTGATTTCTGATCTAGAGTTTAAAACAAAGATTTCACGGTTCATATCCATTACACAACAAGCTAAGACTGACTATGGCTAAACATGTTTTCCGGTAATCGCTAAAATATTGTGAGAAATAAGAAAACAGAAAGCATAGGTTTTAAACGCCATTATCGCTTAAGTACAATTTAATATTTCACGTAGCTCCCCTTATTTATTAAACAAACATTTCCTTTGGGGGTCGTAAAGCCGTTTTCCTCAATTATTTAAAATAGCCGGAGGGCATACGGCAATATATTTTTAGCCTAATTTTAATAACGTACTTTATTGTAATGAAATAGCTCGTTTGTGAACCAATAATTTTCCGTATAAAATTCATACGCGATTATGGAATGGTTCGAATATTTATCCAATTCGCCTCCGGCTAGATGCCGCTCATAATATATAGAGGTTTTATTTAAATCTTTCCAAATAAATTACTGCCCGAAACATATTGTGGTTGTAAGTAGGGTAAGACGTGTAAGGTAGAAACTACTTTATAGTTGTGATACTAAAATTTAGTTTTGTTACAAACAACGTCGTGGAAGAAATATTCAGTATAGAAATCGTGAGTTCTTAAAATTATGTATTAAACGTTACTAATATTCTAGATGAATATGCTGGTTTGGGCGATGATAATATATTCAATATTACTCATATCAGCATTGTATGTGGTTACTTTAAGTTTTAATGCACAATATTAGTAATGTCTACGCCTGTGTACTTGAAGGAGTAATGAAAAGTGTAACTAATGCCACCCACAGTTCGCGAAACTTATTTCTATCATTAGATGTGAAAGAGGGTCAATGGACTAATTATAGAGGATGTCGAAGATCGGGTGAAATGAAGGAGAATTAGCCGGAAAGCGGACCCTCGCACCGGCCGGTATAACGCCAGCTAGAAGAAGAATATGTGAAACAGGATTCAAATGCTTAAGTCCCAAATTTTATATGAGATATAAGAAATGACACGAATTGCCTTTCCCAAGTTAGGAATCAAATTTAGGACTTTATGATTCATAATGGATGGAGTAACGAGGATCGACAAAGGAATGTTACGATGATTTGGTTATGTAGAGAGGATGGATGAAAGTAGACGAATGAAGATTTTTCAATGCCAGTGTTGATGAAAGAGTCGGTAGGGGTCGACTTCACCGAACCTACATCATCGAAATCGGTGCCGTCTAGGCATATCTCACTTCATACAGTAAACTCATAATATTTTCCAAAGAAGTTGTAGGATTTGAAAAGACCTTTTCAATGACATATCTCTCATTGTTATGATGGGATGCATCTTCTCCATTCCCCTTATTTCTTCTTCTTTCCTTCTTTTCTTTAATTAGATTTTATAATATAAGCAACGAGCATTTATACTCGTCATCTAATAGGACTAGATTTTAAGGATATGTCGGGACTAGGGAATTATTCCTCTTGTGTAATATTGTCCTTGATTTAGTTTATTCTGTCAGCATAATTATTCCTCTTTTTTTACGTGTGTATACTTTATAATTATACACCTTTAAGTGGTTTCTATATCAGAATGTAACTAGCAAAGAATGATAAAGTTGTAATGATCTGTTAGAGAATCTTAATTGAACAAATCATTTATCTATCTTTAACTGTTAATAATTTAAATTTAATCAACGCATAATAAATTAGTACAGTAGATACGACTCCGATCCTCGGGGTATAATTAAGCGATAAGATTTACGCCTAAATGTGAAATGATTAGTAGAGCTTTTAACCAGGGATATTTAAAAATATTTACTGGTATTTCGCAAGATGCTGAATTTTTTATTGGACTACGAGCAAAAATATGTGAATAGGAACGTTATTTTTTATGGAAAATAACAATAATATTAAATTGTTATATTTAGACAACAAAGACCCATTTAAAAAAAATATACATTAACTATTAGACGCATTATATTATATATTTTCTTCTCAAAGTATACCCGTCAGAGGAGCAATAAGAATTCCCCTACATCAAGATATGTATTGAATGTTGGACCAAAGAAGCATTATTCTATAATATAAGCAATTCTGCCTTCTATCATTTTTAGAATGTCGTCGCTTGTTCTTAAAGTGAAAAAATAAGCAGTTATTTTCCGAACGCAAGTGTGAAAGACGGACTTCGGACGCCCGCCTACAAGGTGGACGGACGATCTGACTAAGGTCGCAGGAAGTCGCTGGATGCGGGCCGCTTCCAACAGGTCATTGTGGAGATCATTGGGGGAGGCCTATGTTCAGCAGTGGACTTCCTGTGGCTGATATGATGATGATGATGAAGTGTGAAAGTCGTGTGCGCAAACATAGTAAATATACTCCTAAAATGCCACGCGATGCAAACTGACACGACGTGTTAAGTTAAATCAAATCGTACTATTTTATATGACCTGGTGGGTTACTCTGTGATCCGAAACGAAACTAGAATATTCGGAAGTTGTACGTAAAAACTGAACAAATGTGCCTAATTCTCCACAAAATGTTTGGATCCTCTATTGTACGTTGTAATCATAGACTACGTTAGCAGTGAATGATAAGTATCATAGATGGACAATGTCCTTCGAACCGAAACGCAACAGTTCATTTACACTGTTGTTTGGCGGGTGAAATAGACATGGCGGTGGTAACCCAGGCGATCTCTCACATATGAAAGACCTACCACACCAGAATTAACATGTATTGGATCGCGTTTTGTCACGTGGCGTTTTAACAGTGTGTTCCCACCTTTAGAGGCGCTACAGAATCCAGGCAATCCCAACAAGATCCTGAACTCGTTATTGTATTGGACGATATTGTATTGCAACAAAGTTATTACACGATTGGTAAGGGAAAATCTTGTTAAAACGTATTGAGTGGTCACCTCCCTAGTTGACTTCTGACCAATATTTCTTCTGCAAATATGATTCAGAAAAACAACAAATCAGCTAAGTATTCGTGGCGGGTCTAATTCCTCGGAAACTTTGGAAAGGTCAAGATCCAATGGGTGGAAATAGTTTGTTAGGAATTATGTAACAGCTTATCAGCTGTAGGCGGTAGTTACATTTCTATTCAGGGAAATACAACTGATAAGGAAATATAAAAAGTGAAGACAGAGCAAAGAAATCTTCAGGGTAATGACTACTTGAGCTGATAAAATATGTCAAAGGGAATTATAGTTAACTTAAGTTTAGTTGCATCTTAAAATGATTATGATTTTAGACGAACATGAATTCAATAGTTTGCAAAAGAGATTCGATCAGCTTCCGTATTTAATAACATCAGCAAAACGCAAAGTCGTGTCCCAAATATGACGATAGGAAAAGAATAACAAAAAAAATATCGTCACTTTTTTATTATTTTTAGTTGTATTGTGTCTAAAGTCACTAAAACTACCACTTGGCCTCGTTTTCGGTCGTTCATTATGAATTTGGTTATGGCTTTCAAAAAATTAATCGTAGCAATTGCAGATGTTGTCAATAAAAACATACTAAAATACCAGTTTCAGTTGATTTTCTCTAGGATCTTATGTAGACTCGAGGATTGTTATTTTACGATCCAATTTGGGAACGTGCGGGGGGAGTAATACAGAAACAAATTGGCACCTAACCTCCATCCAGATGGAATTAGTCAAGCCTGTACGTTGGCTAAAGTAATGTATAAACATACATGGAAAACAAGGCAGAATGTTTTTGTTCCTTTGCCTAGGTTATGTAAGATAGAAAACAAAGTACCTATACTTTATCTTAGACGTTGAATTTAGTATAACATATTACGGCCACTAACTATATTGACTACAAGAAAAAGGGACAAATGACTGTAGTTTATCGATAATGCAGTGAAATTACTGGTTTTCTTCAACTGTTAACAACGACAGTCTAACACACAATGAAAGTACTTGAGAGGTTAAAATATTCTTTTTTTTAATTATTTAGAAATATGGATATATTTATTTATTTATTTATTTAAACTTTATACAATATGTACAGGCGGACTTAATGCCGTCGGCATTTTCTACCAGTCAACCTTTTGATATTGCATAATACTTAAATAAATGAATGCTCTGTGACCATTGAGTATAATACCTCAATGTCTGTGACTGATACTTTCATTCCATGGCCGTATACAATATTCACAGAACACCTAGTCATGTTATGTCACGTAATAAGGATTGTCCTTTGACGACCTTAATACCTGCGTATTTGTTTTACAACGTACTTATAAATGTCCATGAAATTAATAAGCACTATAAAATTGTAATAATTAACAAAACAGTAATAAAACGAAAGGAGAAAACAAAATCCTGTGCCGTTGATATTTCGAATTCGCCGAAGAGATTTCAAATTAAGATTTTCCATCGAATTCATGTTTACGATTGCGATTGTCTCGCGGTTTGACAAAATTTAATTTCAGTACTACATCTCAGTATTAAGGGCAGTCTATTGAAGGCAAAGTGAATGATCGCCGGGCGTCGGTTTTAATTGAGATTTTGACAAAGCAAACTTTTCTACCTCATTTACATGTTTATTAGTATTCCTTGCCTTTCTTCGGGCAGTTGGTGTTGAAATTTCCGCCAATAAACAAAGCCCCGGCTATATATATGGCCCCCGTATTTTTCAAATTTGTTAAACAATTTGGGTCTATTAAGTAATTCTTTTATGTAGCAAAAGCAACCATTACGTTACGTTTTTTGGTAAGTGTTTCGGGGCATTTCTTTGTATTTAACAGCCGTTTTGTTTTTTAGTGTTTTCTTTTGTTATGATTTTTAAGATCATAAGCGTAACCTGTCAGGGCTACCGAATATTTTATGATTTAACCATAATTTACGAGGAGTCACATCAGAAGCCATGTTAACGTCAAAACCTACGTGATAAAAACAAGTAAAAAAATATTATGATATTGAAGTATATACATAAATAACTACCAATGTTATCAATGCAATATGGTCAGCCATTCTACTATTTTAATTTTATTTCTTTATATAGTAATTAAATATAATCTAAATTTATCCACTATGTAATTTGAGATGTACGGTGTAAATACTATAAAGAACTTTAAACACAAGTAGAAATAGAAAACAAAAAAAACATTGTCGTTGTTATTTGTCACTAAAATTTAAAACTCCTGTTTTCATGAAAACACGTCTCTTCCGTGTAGATCAATAAATTGACCCCTAGTAGTGTGACGAGTAATTTATTCCCTCAGTCGTATGGGATGGTGTACTCATCAATAAAACATTTCGTGGCCGCTCCATACGATATATGGGATGTAGATCACTCAATCCGTGCGAGACTATTCGACGCCGCGTTGTTTTCTTATCAGTAAAAACAATTCTAGTTTATGCATTTTATCTTTATCGTTTGACAGCCTCAATGGCGTAGTTCGTTAGATGCCGACTGTGAAACGAGAACGGGTTCGATCTCCGCACCGAGACACGTATTTGTGTGATCCACTGGTATTTGTTTCGGCTCTGGCTGTTTGTGAGACCGAAAAGTCTCTCGTGGTCCATGATACCCTCGTTACAAGACTCGATTACTCTCCCTCTCTCCCTCGTTACAAAGATTTTGTAAGTAAAATCTACACTAAGTAATGATTGAATTGACAATAAATGTCTCTGTTAAATGAGTACGGCGGTTAGTGTGGTGTCAGGATTATGTATAATGTATGTGATTGTTGGGTTATTTTAATATCTAAAACTTATATTGTTCATATTTTTGATGACGTCTTCGCATAAAATGCTATTAGCTGTATGCTGTCTGCAGAAAGTGCGGTTGAAACTATTGGGATCATCGAATGTTATACCAAGTATTGTTTAAAATTTATAATTTTCTTTTAAAGTAAATTATACATTAAAATTATAGACCATCGAGCTTAAAATTGAATATACACAGGATACAAAAATCTTACCTCACCTTTGCCTACCCTTTTTAGGTAAAAAGCGTGAGTTTATGTATGTTATAATATGTAAAATAGGCTGTATATTCAAATTCTTCTTTTTATAGTAAAATAAACTGCTTAAAGTAAATGTCAAATATCACTAGACTGAACGACAATTTAAGACAGATTTGGAACAAATTGTTATTGGCTTAATTAGCAAAGCAAATATTTAAGGAAACTCTATCTCGGTTGGAAGTTTGCTTAAAAAGCCTTCGCTTGCAAACAGCCTAACCAACAAAATATCTATAATAACTAATGTATTGTTTACAAGTCATTATTTCGATCTTTTGTTTAATTACAAAGAGGGTGTAGTAAGTTTCAAATTTCTTGTTAATTAACAAAAATATATTAGGGGAAGATTTTGTGTAAAGCCTATAATATGTTATCAAGAGCAGACTTTTTATATAATATAATGATGATAATTCCTAGCAAAACTTGAATCCGTAAGAAAATAATTTTGTGCTATACAAAAATTTACTGGTGGTAGGTCTCTCATATGTGAGAGGCCATCTGGGTAGGTAGCACCGCAATGTCTATTTCTCCCGTGAAACAACACTGCTTAAATGCACTGTTGTGTTTCGGATTGAAGGACATTGTAGCCAGAGCAACTACTGGACATATTGAGACTTAACATCTTATGTCTCAGGATGGCGAGCGCAGTGGAATGTTGTTACTGTCCATGAGCGGTCGTATCGCTTACCATCAGGCGAACGGCTTGCTCGTCTCGCCATTCAATGCAATAAAAAAAAAAAATACTGGATCATATTGCCTAACTACTCTCAGTGGTACTCTCGATTGTAGAGCCCTGCAGGGCTCGGGCCTCCTCTATAATCAAATATATAGGCTGATACAGATGCAAAATAATACACACGTTGTGTACCTCTTCTTATTCTATCGTGTATGTATATAATTAATTGATAATGAAAGTTTCAAGTCCTGTAAAATGGCTCATAATGAAAAAATATAAACGAATATGATATAAAAAGCTCGCGGGTGTTTTCTAGAGATTTCACATTGTAGTAGCTAAGCTTACTTTCATGCAGTAAGCTAAGACTAACTTTGTTCACTCAACAACTTTAAAGTGAAGTTTTAAAACTCTTATGAATGTTGATCTTAAACCTAACTTAATAATTTTGCAACGGTTTGACCAAAGTGTAGAAAAATCGAATTTAATAAACGTATGAAGTATATATAAGCCGGTAACAAAACATTTTTTGTTAAGAGCTTATTCATAGACAGTATATAAACCTATTTAGTTATGGAATGTTTTGTCCTTTTCGATGAATTTTTAGTCAATATACATACATTATACATATAGTTTTGCATTGCCAGCACGAGATCTTGGTATATTTCACGAAATTCCACAAAGACCGAAGTGAGCGATCAAAGGGTTCTCTACCTTTAGAACTAAGGTTGCTTTAATTAATTTCAGTTCTGCGGCCTGTTTATTGAGCATATTGTTTGCTAGATTAATTGTTTTGCGGAATGCCAATTTATATTTACATTTTCTGGAGACTGATTAATTAAGCATTCTATTTATTTATTCAAAATTATATTTATAGAAATATTAAAAGTAGTCTTATTTTATTAATAGACATTATATTAAAAAACATAATTGTACTATTATTGGAGACTGTCCCGCCCTTACACCCGCCACTGCAACCCCTGTAAGCCAGGATCATCAGTGGCAGGCATTGTAGTGACACCGAATGGCTAACTTATCTAAATCAATTACGAGGTTAAATTAATAGTAGAAGTTGGAAATAAAATACTTCCACTTTCCTCCGTGACTAAGTGAGTAACAAAATATGAATCAAAGAGGTAAATAACTTCGCTAAAAGACTTTTACAGCCGGAGAACCCAGCTGTACAGCACCACGGATCAAGTCATTATTATCTTTAAATTTTGTACATATTGTCATTATATTACAATTAATTATTACTATTAATAATAACGTGTCTCCAATTAATTGTTTTCCGCTAACAGTGCCACACATATGATACTACATGAAATACACTCTTATTTATACCCCGTATAAATTTAAATAAATAAATAAATTACACCCAGCAGTCATATACATACATAGTCCTGACTCCACACTAAGATCGAGTCGTGTGTCGCAGGTAACAGGAATTACTAGAGACTTCTCGGTCTCAACACTTAGACCCGAAGAAAATATATGTGGGCCGCACAAAAATTTTTCTCGGTGCGGGGATCGAACCCGCGGCCTGTCATTTCACGGGCGGCGTCTAACCGTCAGCGCCACGGAGTCTGTCCAATAAAATAAATCTAAATGTATTAAAAATACGTACACCCTAAAATATTTATAAAATGAAGGCGCGTGACACGTCGACCTATTCAATCCACGTTCGCCACAAATCCTTCAAATCCTTTAAACCGAAGTATTTGTATATTTAATAACGTAAAGCGATTATGCGGCCGTATAAATTAATTTCACATCAAGCAGAGTTTGTAACTTTCACGCTCGACCGAAGTACGGATATTTGGGAACTTTGGAAGACGAATTTTGAGTATTTGTTGTGTAACAGAAAATAACTTTCGCTTGACAAGATTTTTATGCTGAATGTTTATATTTTTGAGTAAGGTTTTTTACTGCAATGAATGGCGAGACGAGCATACCATTCGCCTGATGGTAAGCGATATGACTGCCCTTGGATAGTAGCAAAATCAACAACACTGTGAATTACAAAGAAATGCGTGGCATTCCACTGCGCTCACCATCCTGAGAAATAAGATGTTAAGTCTCAATATGTACAGTAGTTACTTTAGCTGTAATGTCCTTTGAACCGCAATACAATCGTATATACGTATAATAGCCTGCCGTCATATCGGACACAAATTCCTGATTGATAATGAATAAAAAAAATCCAATAACACTTTGCTAAGCTTTGCAATCCTATTGTAACACAACTAATCCGACGTCGAGAGTAGTAAATAATAAAAAATACACTCAACCGTCTCATACATAATCCTGGCCTCACATTAAGAACATTTAATTCTTGTATCAGGGTATCAGAAACTACGACAGACATTTCGGTCTCACAAACACCCAGACCCGAGATAAATACTAGTGGCCATCATAAATTTGTCTCTGGGATTGAACCCGCGGCCTCTTGTTTTACAGCCTGCGTCTCACCAACGGAGCCTAGGAAAGAATTTGAAACGGTTAAATAGGGTCGTAGAAACTAAGTCAGCAAGCCGTATGCATATTTCCACTACACTTGAGTTCTGGTCTGTAATGAGTGCAGTTGTAAAGCTAATATTTTCCTCGGCACTCCACAGCTGAGGCAAGTTGCCGTTGAGCCGTGGCATACATACTGAAATCAAAGTAACTTCATTCGTTAGTCTACTTCTGTTATTGTTTGTATTTTAATTCTATTACATAGGGCCTTTTTGGGGTTATGTTTTTAACACGCTTTGATTAGCTTCGCCTGTAATGTATGTAAATGTGTATATATGTAACAGAATCTTTGAAGTCCATTTTCGAGTTGTTGAAAACGTCGAAATATTTACTGAATGGTGATACGACTAAATATTAAAAAGAAAATGTATATAATTTTGACTTGTACGTTTTCCCCAAAGCGGGAAATGAACCTACAATTCCTTTTATTCTTAATATATTAAGTGCAAAGCGGCGGACCCGGAATAAAATATAAGACTTTTGGGATTTAAAGCTTGTTCCTTTAGCACTTAAACAAATTAAATCCGTATTTTTTTAGCTTCATCCGACGTTGACCTATTCCTCGAATGCATTTGTATATAGCATTTTTTTTCTATTTTGGTTCTCATATTTGGTCTACCGCTTAAATATGGTGAATGGGAAATTATAATAGCTGTTCAGGTTGTTTTATTAATTCATTTTTATTTATTTTTCGTAATAATTCAAATTAGCTGACTAGTATTTCTTTTTTCACACGTTGGCCAAAATATTTAAAGTAAATAGCAGTTTGTTTTCGGTTGAGTAAAAAGGGAAAGTGTCGAAAACATCGTAATAGTCTGCTAGACAGCGTTTGTGTAGAATTGAGACTGAGAAAAAAGACCTGTCGTTCGGTGACGTATTGCGAGATGTTTTCGCTTGTAAGTGGGACAACGTTAAGAAATTCCGCTGAATAGAACAAAACACAAACATTTTTACTTTTAATGATGTGTTTTAGAGACTGAAACATTTGTGTATAATTTGGAAAAACTAAGATAGGTACATTTGTGCAATCGTTTTCAAGAGTTTACTGAAAATATGTAGGGAATCCATGTTATTGTTTTGTCTTCCTACTGCCCATGGGTAGTGGTATCGCTTACCATCAGCGAATAGCATGTTCATCTCGCCATGCATTGCACTAAAAATATAGAATTGATACACTGTTCAATAATGTTGATTCTTTTTAATATATTTTAAAATTTCCATCATATGATTACATGGTGCCTTCAATCTCTTTAAAAATATTGTTTTCTTTTCTTCTCCGTTATAAAAATGAGTTTCAAGCGTCCTTTCATCTTATACTTCCTCTCCATAGAAGAGATTCCAATTTGCCTAATTATATCCCAGTGTCCGTCATTTTTTCGTTTTTGCTCTTCAGACAGACAATTAGTGTCTTTTATCCTTGAGTTTTAATTTTAATCGCCGGCCTTATTCTTTGTAATAAAGTTAATATCGTTTACTTTGAATTTTGTTATATTTTTATTCATGGCTTTAATAGGATTTTGGGAATTATGTATTTTAACGCTTTGGTCTAAATTGCCTTTGTTTTAATGATTGTCAATCACTACGCTCTTTAACTGTAAAGGAATACATCGTGAGGAAAACTGCACACTACAGCGATTTTTATGGTATGTGAAGTCCGCCAACCTACATTCACCATTGTGGTAGACTATATTAGGACTATATTAGGCCATAGTCTAACCACTCTTAATCGTATTTTCGATTGTAGAGAAAGCCAGTGCCCTGTAGTGGGCATGCAGTAAAGTATAATATACTTTTTTCATATCTGTTAATTCGGTATAATGTTGGGTAGGATTGAATTTACTGTGAGTTGAAATAAAACATGGAGAACCGAGTGATAGGTATATAAACAAAAAACACCACGGTAATTCTATAATTTAATATGATTAAATTGTACTCATGATTTTTGGCAACAATATGTATTTAAAGCACTCTATGTCATCATTTATTCACATTGCTTTTTCTATTATTTAGATATTATTGTACTGATTTTTTTATTAACAAGACCGGTTAACTGGTCGGCAGGGCACTTGTTCATAAGTCATTGATCATCATTCGTCATCCCCATGAACATCGACAATACTTGGATCGTGTACGTTGCCGGTCCATTTAATCGAGAAGGGAGCTGTAAGGAAAAAGTATTTGAAGAGGAAAGGGGTATTAGACATCTAGCAATCAACTTTCATACAATATTACTTCAAATTCACCCTTATTGTCGACAATCAAGTGCTCTCTACATCACTCACAACTAAATTATAGTCCTGTTAAATATATTTTTTCCTCGTCACGTAATTTTGCATATAGGTATGGGTTCACATCCTGGACATTCCGGCGGCATATACGCGACACAGTTCTCTTCTCCTCTGCATATGTGGTCGTCACACACGTCTGGTGATTGGTTGCACGATCTGTAGGCTGCGGAACAGTTAAATATTAGTGAGGTTTTAATGCTGGACTGTGGCACTGGATTGCATTTGACGATATGAAGAGACTATCACTTCGTTACTGAAAGTAAGCTAATTGTTCGTGAACATATTTTAATAAAATGCGGGTGATAATTTACAGCCCGCATTTTCAACATTAAAGTTTTGTTATTGAATTAATGTAAAAATATCGCAGCTGAGTTGCCATATTATAATGTTAAACAAGAGAGTTTCATGGCTTCGATTCCGGGATGTGTTTTGACTGTATTTGATAGCTAAAACTTGAAATCTTTATATTTCTTCGAGAGCACGCGTGGTAGATTAAACCTGAAGGTTCCTTGCATAGTAATATTTATGGATAGTAACACAACATATGCAATTATAATATTTGCAATAAAAAATGTATTTAGTTAATCACTATCACTTAAAATACAAAGTAACATCACAAAACGTGTCACATCGATGCGACGTGCAAACTCCTCATTTATGTTTATTTTCTTCTTGTATTTAAATCTATGTTAAACAAGTGTGTGCGTTGTCTTATTTTTTATTCTAAACCAGGGTTTCTTAAAGTGGGGTCCACGGGCCCCTTAGGGGTCCGAAACATGTGTGCCAGGGCAGCAGCAGCTCAGTAAACTTTTAATATAGTTATCAGAAAATTATCATTTAAATACCTATCAATGAGTATAAAAAATGTTCATTCAGTTCAGTTGCGTAAAAATATTTACGCAACTGAACCGAGTCATGTTCAGTTGCGTAAATATTTTTTGGCGGGGTCCGTGATCTATTTTAAATTTTGTTACGGGATTCGTGACTGCAAAAAGTTTAAGAAACGCTGCTCTAAACAAACAGCTAAAGAGATACTCACTATCTATACATTGTCCGTAGAAACAGCATCCCCCGCAGCACTGCTCCTGGTCTCCACACTGCAAACAACACGTTTTTACCTATTTACCTGCTGTAATACCGCTTTCTACGCGCACCTCACGTATCCACGAATCCCTGTATGTTTTACCTTATATATGTGTAAAATGTACTTTTATCAAGGAAGGAAGATATGGAAAATATAAATTATTTGCGTTTATTATAGAATTTACCAAGTAATAAAGGTGTTAAGGAAAATAATGTGGAGATTTGCATACGTGAAAGATTTCCGCAATTTTTATAGGATATGTAGGTACGTATATATGCTGATACAAACAATACAGTACAGTGGAGTATGAATAGAAAAATCACGTTGCAGCATCACCTAAATGAATCAAAATGGCTGATAGAATAAGACAAACCTTTTACAAACTATAAGTATAATATAATTAAGAACATATTCATCAATATAATACCTACTCGTATTTACAAAACATCGTTAGCAAACCTGCATACCATGCCGATTTGTAAGAATTTCTATCGTATGTAAAGCCTGCCAACCTGCATTAGGCCAGCGTAGTGGACTATGGTGCCTAACCACTCTCGCACTCTTGATTGTAGGTAGGGTTGCCAACTATACTGTTTTAAACAGTATTATACTGTTTTTCATTAAATTATACTTTTTACTGTTTAACAAAAATAAAGTATACAAAATACTGTTTTCTCTCCTCATTTATTTTAGTTTCGATATTATTTGTGATGAGGCATATGAAGTTTTTAAAAAAGATTGTAAATTAGTAAGTTGTGCGACAAGCTCTAAAAAATATGTATTTAAAACCATAAATAAATAAAATACTGTTCGTTTTTCTAAAATACTGTTTAATAACCTTCATAGACCTGAATATACTTTATTTCTTGTAAAGAAAGTTGGCAGCCCTAATTGTAGGGGAGGCCCGTGTCCTTCACTGGGACGTATATTGGCTGATACAGAAGAACATATTGTGCTGTGATTTATTTATCTTGTACGGTTATTATGTTGCTAAAATTAATTTCGTGACTAGTTATTTCATATTTGCCATAGAAATACAGATTGAATCATACTGACTGAGTATTCCCAACACCTTTCAATACTGTCGTCCAAGAGAGAGAGATGGAACTAATTTTCCTACCATAGTTTTCTTTCTGGAGTTCAGGATTACATTAAAAAAATAACATAAAATTCTAATACATACCTCTTTTCCATAAGGTTTGCAATCCTGCGCGTGCCCAGCTAATATCATAGCACTTAAAAACACTAGCAACATATTTAAAAAATATAATTAAAATTTAAAAAAATAAAATTAACAAAAATACAGTAGCGATGTGCGCGGCGTGGTATATGCGCCTGCAACGACCTCTACAATTGTGACCGAGATAGCGAATGGACTCTTATTACGTGTACTCATAGCAATCACCTGATTATACAGGTTTGGATATTTCTATAATGTCATGTTCAGTTGCGTAAATGTACTTAATGAGTTTCAATTTCCATTGTTTTTGTTGTTTAATTTGGTTTTGTTTCAAGGTTATTTTTGTTTGATGACCTATTTAGGTATAGTGATATATTGTTTACGGTATTGGTATAAAGTATAAAGATATTTAGTGAGTTTTATTCAAATCATTGAAAAGAGTCCTACTTTGCACAGAAGATTTTTTAATAACAATTTTGGTGAATCCTGTTGGTAGTATAATAATTTTAAATTATTCTAGTTACTAACTTATTACACTGCTGTGTATTTAAGAAAATTACCTGACAACATTGACTTATATTCTACCGATAGACGAGGCGCGTCATAGAAAATAATTGTCCCGTATTTGTCAAAAGCTCAGTAGCGACATCTAGTACATTTACTTGAATATCACAAATTATGATCAAAGATTATTAGACAGACAAGACAGTTCATGTCAATAATAGCTTTGCCTAAGATACTGCCTAAGTATAAATACCGTCATAGCAATAATATATTTGTAATGTTTTTTTTTATTTACGTGAATAATTCATGGTAATGATGTAAATGAAATTAAATACTCTTACAAGTGTACAAGTCTGTCAAGCAGTCAATCAGTGTACAATCAGTCTGACATTTATTATAATAAAGGAGATGGGCCAGAAATGTATGGGCCTTGGGCCGTTTGTAGTACATTACACCAAATTTACTTAGTGAAATTGGCATTCGATTTCTGTATAAAATACTATTATACGTTACATATTAGCTTTATACAAAAATAAATACCAAGCCAAGAACAGCAACACTACAAGGGGACAATATGGCGTCTGAAACGGCATGTTTGACAACCGATGTCAAAACTTGACATTTATGAAATATGAAGTCGTAATTCGTTTTCCTATAAATCAAATATTATTTTTAGTCGTCTGTGCTATAAATTACTGTACTCTAGATAACTCGTAAATGTTTTTACGTCAACGGAATTAGTATCATACTTTATTGACATTCAATGTTTATTGATCATCTTATATAATATAACATAATTTCTATACAATAAATTGCAACAAGTCTGTCAGAATCTCGTCATGTTTATAGTTATTTAATATTAAGAAAGTGTACCTATATCTGGCCGTAAGTGCGGTGCATAATACCTGCTAAACAAACTATTTAAATAATCCACAATAAAAATCTGCTAGGCATGAGATACAGCACGGCACAGACTGATCACTTGTCCCGACTGCTAGCATCTGTATCAGCCCATATACGTCCCACTGCAGGGCACGGGCCTACTCTATAATCAAGAATACGATTGAGAGTGATTAGGCCATATAGTCCACCACGCTGGCCTAGTGCGGGTTGGCGGACTTACATACCATAGAAATTCTTATGAATCGCTATGGTAAGCAGGTTTCCTCACGATGTTTTCCTTCACCGTTTTAGTGCGTGGTGATTGACTATCAATACACACATGACTCCAAAAAGAGACTTTCCCGCCCTCACACCCGCCACTGTCACTCCTGTCAGCCAGGATCAACAGTGGCATACAAAGATATGACACCGAGCTCCGGAGCTCGGCGAGTCTCTCAGGGACACTAGCTTGTCTTTAACCCGCATCGAAATTAATCAGAAAGAAAAAACAAAAGGAGGAGTTGGAAACAATGACTCCGAAAAGTCAGAGGTGTGCCCTATGTGCATATGAATAAATTATCATTTTATTATTAGGCATATGCACTTAATAAGCTCTTAGATAATATAGTCTATACAAATGAATACGCTATAAAAATGGAATAGAATCTGATAGCAGCCATGTTTATTTCTATACCTTAATGTCTAGTAAAAGAACATACTAGCAATCATTTCTGTACAAGCTAACATTTCAAACATTATATTTAGTCTACCCCTAGAAGTCTAATATACTTTGGTATATTAGACTTCTGCATACTTAAAAATAATATTACCCTAAGGTTTAAGATATTATTTTTCAAATAATGTATTTGACATTAATTCTAACTGGTTATTTCTGAGCACACATAAGGAAAAAGTACGATTAATTGATGAAAGAAAACTAAAATCAAACAAAACTTAAGGACAATAAAGTACAACCAGATCTTACTTTATATTTTTTATTTATATTCACCTAAAAATAATCTCCAGTCAAAACATTTAGGAACAATGCCGGTGCTCCTATATTGTACTATTGGTAGCCCAACCTAAAGGCTTAATACCACAGTATGATCATGGTATGAGTACAGCAACCCACTGTCCAGTATCCAGCCATGTTCCTTTCAACATGAAGCACTTGTGGGTGTTAAGTATGTCCAAAAGAATCGAGATTGATACAATCTTCTTACGGCGGAGTTGGAATAAAATCTTGCTCATTGTCTACAGCTTGATTTATTTGCAGCCAGCAGTTTGTACAGATAATTGCTTGTCCTGATAACTAAAACAAAATAAAAAAGATTTAATATTGAAGATATCGAAGAATTATGATGAATAAATAACTCTTTGCAGTCACATGTGTATGATCCCAGGTCTTCTTCTTTAAACAATAGCGGACTATTGTTTAAAGAAGCATCTTCAGACCGGCCGGATAATTGTATGAAATGTCTTGGGACAGTCATCTGATGCCATTAGATATTCCGCCTGGATGGCATTTGTGCTTACCATCAGACATAGTGTTGTTATTATGGAAATAATAATAATATAATATATTATACATAACACAAGATCATCTGAGTGTCCAGAGGGAAATAAAAGAAAATGTAATTCATTTAACAATTTAAACAACAATATATAAAATATCACTTTTTACATATTTATGTACTAGTATCCTGTGGACACAATGCAATTCAGCTCTAACATGAATACTTTTGTAATACTCCATACTTTGTATTGACCTTGATTAATTGGCATAAAACATACATTTCCCAAGTTAATGAAGAAAATAGAATACTTACTTCTTGTTCTGCCATTTCAGCAATAAAACGTTTTGAAATACTCTACACGAGAGTGAATTGGCATCCCATGTAGTTACTAAGATTCTGTTGAATGATAGAATCCATTTCAATTTTTGATTGCAGAAGTGCAATTCAACTATTTCACAACAATTGCAGAAGTGCAATTCAACTATTTCACAACAATTGCAGAAGTGCGATTCAAGCAAAGTGCCACTTTTGATGTGCTGAAAAGCAGAATTGTGGGTTAGAAGAGAAATATGAACATAGAAAAACATAAAAGTATTACTTACATGTGGCATTCTACATGTTTACTCACCAAAATACGAACTAGTAATTGCGTTTAAACGTCAAGATATATCATCTGCGAGAATCGGAATCCATAAAACAAACCCAGGTCAACAGCGAAGCAAATACACATTTGCGAAATGTATGCGAATAATAAAAAATAATACGAATTACGGCCACAGACGTAGACAGATAACACAAAGTTTTGCAATTACTGTCAAGTTAAACATTTTCGTTCTTAAACTAAAATCATGTAATATAAATAAAATAATAAAAGTGACTACTTTAACAACATATATCGTCTTTTAAAAAGCGAAGAATATAGAAAAAGAAATATAGACAATAATTATAATTTGTAAAAATAAGGTTTTAAAAATAAGACATATTCAAGTTAAACATAATGGGTTCGCGCATTTTTGAACGAAATGACAATTAGGCATCATGGAGGACAGATTATAGAAGAAAATATTGCTTCTGTACTAAAACAATCGCATTTTTGTATAAAGCCCCCTATTGTCTAAGAAATCTAAATGTATTTTATTTGAATTCCACATTTTTTTCTAGAATTTGTATTAGACGTACACAAAACGGCCCAAGATAGCACATCTCCTTTATGAACTTTTAACAAGCTGATAAACTTTTTTCGAGACTAATAGACAAAAGGAATGGTACACCAGAAGTTTTCAAAAATGAGTACCGCATTTGGAATATCTGAAATCTTCGTGTCGAAAATGAATTGAACAAATATAGGTATGTTCTCATGGTAGCCACTTATATCCATTCCAATAATTCTGGACAAATATTATAGAGATCTCCTTTTTTCGTAACCGACGCGGAAGAATATAAAACAATTTTAAATGATATTAGTCTTCAATAACAATGGGTTCGAATAATCCATTAAGTAATTCATATTAAGAAATAGGCTCTAAATACTATCCACTGTTTCAAAACATACATATAACACACATATTTTGAGTTATTAATTAACAACATTATGATTAAAATAAAATACTGAAATCAATTTGCAACTACATTCTTCCTACATATTTGTATTTGTAATGTATTCGAATAATTTATGCCTATTTGGTCCACTGATATGAATGTCCCTTGAATAATCTATACCTTATATAGTTCGTCTCTCTCACTCGACGGGCAATTTTTATGCGCGGAAATGAGATATACGATTAAGGAGCTCACCTTGTATTTTAACGAGCTTTAAAATATATTTAATCCATTAATAAATAAAAGTGCGTGGTGGCCTGTTGGTAAACGGACTAGACGCGGCTGCCAACATGTTCACGGTGGTCGCGGGTTCAAATCCCAGGGCACACCTCTGACTTTTCGGAGTCATGTGTGTATTGACAGTCAATCACCACGCACTAAAACGGTGAAGGAAAACATCGTGAGGAAACCTGCATACCATAGCGATTTACAAGAATTTCTATGGTATGTAAGTCCGCCAACCCGCATTAGGCCAGCGTGGTGGACTATATGGCCTAACCACTCTCAATCGTACTTTGATTGTAGAGTAGGCCCGTGCCCTGCAGTGGGACGTATATGGGCTGATACGATACGATACGAATAAATAAAAGATCTGTATTATCGGCATTATTCTGCAATATTATATCACTTACGTTGTATTCTTTAATTATATTGTAACTTCAGAAAATTTCGCTGTCGGTTTGACGGAGAAAAGTCAAAATAAATTACTTATAAATATAAACAAAGAGGCGTACTATTGCGCGGCCGTCACGCGGCAGACTGATTCGTGTGCGGTGCATGCACCGCACTTGGGTGGGACACGTTTGTTACAAAGAACGTCTTATCTAGTATAACATTGATATCGATGCCTGACAATAATTTCTATGTAAGAGATAATATTACTAACACGTAATAAGCGAATGCATAAATCTTAGACCGCATCATCTTAGCATGATTTAAATTATTTGCTTCCATATTATTAGCCCGTGACTGAATGACTCACGCGGCCTTCATTGAAACTGTTTATTTTCAATTGTTATGAAGTTTGTGTAACGTTTTGTGCTATTTTTAGTGTATCCATAATTTATTTATCTCGTGGAATTCATTGAAGCATCAGATATTGATATTGACAACGGCAGTACGCTTTGTGATTATCGATTCATGAGGGAAGGATGATTTCAGGAGACATCAATTGCGTTTGTTATGGCCAAATATTTATTCTCCATAACACTCGTGAAACTGCACTTTTCTTCAGAGATAGTAAAGAAGTACATTCAATTTGGTCGCAGTAGAAACAATCAATCATTTAATATTTTTTTACATGAATTTGACAATTGATAGAGATAAAATTCCTTTCAAAATACGTAATGTACACATGTTATGTCGAAATCAGCCATAATATGTAGATCTCTCGGCTAGTATTGTGTTTTGGCGTGCAAACGAATTCTAGTTTGTTTTGAAAAATTTCGGAGGTCTTTCATAATTGGAATTTCGTTTTAAGTCACGCTTCATCACAATTGTATAGAATAAAGAGGTATTGTTGTACTATCAATGATTTAAGTACAGTAAAAGTTAATTATAACATTAGAAATTCTGATTATGTTTGTGAAATTAGCTATTGTTATGAAGTCATAAATTGTATAATTGTGTCTATTATTTGTTTTTTAATGCTTCATTGATCTAATGGCGTTTTTAAACTAGGGTGAGCTATCGTCTATAAAATATATAGGTCAGTTTTAAAAATGTGTATTGTTATGCTAAAATATTCTATTCACAGTCTTAGTAACATTTATTTCTTATATACTGCCACGGTGGCGTAATTGTACTATGGTTCGGTTACAAAGCTGAGGTTTCGGGTACGAATCCCGGGTCGTGATTTGAAGTGATATTGAATTTTTCTAGTTATATATGAGCTTGGAGTGAGGAATTTGTGCCCGATATGGCGATAGGTTCGCCCCTTATCACAACGTGGGAAGGAACCTACAAGGCGAAATGTGGGTGTTCTGGCACATCTTCCTACTCCTTACAAGGGCGGATCCAGGGGGGAGGTCATGGGGGTCATGACCCGCCCTGGGCTGGCTGCAGATTGACAAAATTTATTAATTATCTTGTTGATAAAATTTATAAGCACAATTAATTCTTTGTATGTCGATAAATAAAGTAAATAAGTGTGTGCGTGTTCACAAATCAGGGCTGTAACAAATTTTAAAAAGTAATTATTACGAATTGGAGTATTGAAATCGGACCCAGTGTTCTGACATGAGCTATATGACCCCCCCTGGCGTTAAATCTCACATGAACTATAATATGACCCCCCCTGGCGTAAAAGCTGGATCCGTCCTTGACTCCTTATGGGATAAAAGACATGACTTTATGTATTATAATTGTAGGCCTCGGAATCTTTCAAGGGGTAGAGCAACAATCCAAAAAACAGGAGCAATGCACCAAACTGTAGAAAACTAGTAGAGCTTTACTGTAAATCATGCGTCCGTAGAGATTCTATTCATTATTATTATACGAATATGTCATTATAAATCATTGTTCAGTAAATGAACAGTAAATAAACTTTTAATTATTTATTTTACACTGCCCTCTCTTTTTCCTTCTTTTAAATCCATCCCATGGTTGTCTGTAAGACATTGCTTTAAGCGATAAGACCGCCATTTGTACTTTTTATATTTTTTTTTTTTTTTGTTTCTGTATGTTGTATTTTTTTTATGTGTACAATAAAGATTTAAAATAAATAAATAAATAAAATAAATAAATGTTTCAATTTAAAATATGGAATAGATGGTAATACAAAATATGGCATAACATTACAAAAACTTATGGAAAAAAGTGTAAAGTAAGCTTGGCTTTATAGTCTCTGCCAACCTCAACAAGACTCTGGCGTGAGGTATTGATGTATTGAAAGCTAATTATGTGCAATGTATGGCGGCCAATTGACGTGTATTCAATTCCCAATAGGGCAATTTCACGTGAGACGGCTAGCATCTCAATTCGTGTATGCCTAACGGTCGATGCCAATAATCAATCGAAAAAATTAGATTGAAGTCAATCTGGATTGTTTTCTACTTTTCGATTGGTCTCTTGTCATGTTGCCATAGTTTTTTCACTACTGAGATTGATTATTGGCAATATAGTATCAGAAAAAAGATTGAGCTGTCAATCTCAAACGGCAAATTTTGGATTGGTATTGTTTATTGGCATCGGCCATTAGAGAACATGTTATGTAGTTAATATTGATACATACATAATCTCACGCCTTCTTCCCAGGGATATTCAGAGATGCTACCAGGACACCCAAGTATATTCTTGTATGTTCCGTCCCACGATATGATAGAGGCGAGACTAATTCGTTTATAGGACTGAATGGTGAGATGAGTATGCCATTCGCCTGATAAAAAGTGATATGACCGAAACCGACCGAAAACCAAACAACAATGTGAATTACAAAGTATTGCTTCGTTTTTTATTGAGATTTACTGGTGGTGGGTCTCTCATATGTGAGAGGTCATCTGGGTAGGTAACATCGCAATGGCTTTTTCTCTCGTGAAACAGCAGTGTAAATGCACTGTTGTGTTTCGGATTGAAGGACATTGCAGCCAGAGTAACTACTGGATATATTGAGACTTAATATCTTATATCTCAGGATGGGGAGCGCAGTGGAATTTTGCTACTGTTTATGAGCGGTCGTATCGCTTACCATCAGGTGAACGGCTTGCACGTCTCGTCATTCAAGGAAATAAAAAAAATAAAAAAAATTATACATAAGATGTTTGTTCTCATTATGTGCAGTAATTACTTTGGCTGTAATGTCGTTCAAATTCATGCTATTATTCTAATTTTTTTTCTTCAATTCATGACTATACCGTTCCTTATATATTATTTCAAATCTTTTGTACTTTCCAATTAAATTATAAAATCTGTCCCACGCCCAAAGAATATGACATCTTAAAAAAGGTTTTTCCAATTTCCATAACCTGTCCACGGTTTAGTGGCGGTAAATTCCCTTTTTTACGCGAATCCCTACCCTTTCCAATGTTATGCATCTATTCTTATGTAAAATGCTAAAAGCTTTTTTGGGTTCAATTAAATAGTTATTATAGAACGAGAAAATATTTTACAAAAGGGTTCTTTCCGGAAAATTTTAACTGGTATCAGATATAGTAAAGCTTACACACATTTAGGGGGGAAAACCAACGATTTTATTTATTTCTTTCTCTTTCTTTATGTTGAAAATTTCGTAATCACGCCCATAACATTCCCGAATGGCATGGGTTTTCTCTACAATTTATTTACATTTACCGTTGGCTGGTCTCTCATATGTGAGAAGCCGCACGGGTAGGTATCACCGCAATGTCAATTTTTTCCACCAAATAGTAGTGCTAATGCACTGCTGTGTTTCTGTTTGAAGTACATTCTAGCCAGAGTAACTACTGGACCTCATTGAGACTTAAAATCTTATTTATGGCGAGCGCAGTGCATGTCAAGCATTGCTTTGTAATTCGGGTTGTTCTATGTTTTTGCCACTATCTATGAGCGGTCGTATCGCTTACCACCAGGCGAACGGCATTCATAGCAATAAAAAACAATTTAGACATTTTCAGACCATGGTCCAACACGCTGGCTTAGTCCGGCTTGGCAGACAATGAGTATTCATTACTTTTATACACTTTATTGCACAAAAAAATACAAATAAAACGAAAATCATAAAAATAAAAGTACAATTGGCGGTTTTATCACTCAAAGCCAAGATCTTACAGACAACCACGGGATGGATTTTATAAAAGGATAAATAGGTATTTTATTTGGCACGTAGATAATTGGCCTTATTCATAGATTGTATAAAATCTATTTTAGTTAACAAATGTTTTCTCTTTTTCTAACGACTTTTAAATTCAGTTTGTGTAAAGAAGACCAAAAAATCTATGACTAAAATTGATTTAAAAACTGTCTAATAGGGTCGTAAGAATTTTATATTGAATAATTTATTAATAAGAGTACACGGAGTTAAGAGACGAGAAAATAAAGCGTTGTTAAAAGTGTACATAGGTAAGTATTTAAAGTTAATTATCTTTGGTTGAGACATTTATTCAGTGGAAATTATAATAATGATATGTAAACCGTTCTGTTAAACTTAAGAGCGTTTATACCCTGCACGCGCTTTTTGGCTTAAAAACAGGACTTTTCAAATGAGTTAATAGCCACCAATAAACAATTTAAAGGAAAAATAATTATTACTAATTTTAGAAAAGGTTGTCATCTAGGGATTTTGGTGGAAAACATTATAGATTGATGGATAATTTGTGAGTACTATACGGATTACTGAACACAAGTTTCGTTATTTAGGCTTTAAATGGCAATTTAGAAGCTTAAGATATCCGAAACCACTAAATATAAGATGAAAATAAAAATATTATCAGACTAATAAGACCCTTATAGAGGGATTTTGCTGAGAAAAATAATCTTTTTGTGTTTAGTTCCTGAAAAATAAAAATTTAAACAATGCGAAATTATTCAGAAACTCTCGTCAAGAACATATTTTTTTTCACCAACTTATCGTACATAATTTTTTATAGCAATTGCATATTACAATAGAAGAACATCTTATCAATAAATTACCATTTTTATATTTCAATAAAATTAGTTTTCATGTTTTCTACAAATATTTTAAAAACCACTATAAAACACGCTGTCCGACGTGGATCAAATTAGACCGCCGCAAGGCCTTCTAGAGGGAGGACGTATCGCTCGTCGCTCCGGCCTGGCTGCAGTCGATTATGCCGCGCGTAGTAAAAATAGCCACGCGCGGAATGCGATTACCACATCTTAGTACTTTGGTAGTAAAATATTTAATTATTTTTATTACCTACAATGATTTTGTAGTGAGTATAAATTATGTTTCAGGTAATATAATGGGATGTAATTCCGAGGCTAAATTATGTTATGTATTGTAATATAAAATTAAATATATTTCGTAATTGTAAGGGGTTGTAAGGCCCCTAACACTATTTATGTGTTCGAACACGAAATCATTAATAAAACGTCCGTAGTGTATACTGATTGAACACTGATTTTATTGCAACTTAACAATGTAATAATAACGAAAATATGATTAGTATCCAAAATTTGTATTATTCTTTGCTTGCACAGTAATATTTGTCTACTTATAATGCAAATAAAATATTTTTATGATATTATATTACAGTTACATTTCAATTGAATATTTGAAGCGCACGGATCAAAGTTGTTTGAGCCGATTGTATAGCGAGTCGACGCGGCAGCTCTACGCACACAGCTTTGGTCGCTTATGTGTGCGTGAAATTAACGAAGAAATACCTATAGTTGACTTTGCGCGCAAGGTGTATACGCTCTTAATACAATTCACTTATTTTCTATGGATATTTAAAATAAATTATCATCAGATTATTAATATTATTTATTACCCTCAGACACTGGAAATAAACTGTATAGCTTATTACATCGCATTCAAGTACCTACTTGACATATGTCTATAACAACTTGTACGAAGTCTATTATATCCAGCGATTTCCTAGGAACTTTAATAATTTAAGTCCTGTTCCCCCTAAGTTCCTGAGAACTTCAGATGGATACATCTATATACCGAGATATAAAATTCATATAATATGTAACTACATATGAATTTTATATCCAGATCCGAAGCAGATATCTGCACAAAAAAAATGTCTCGAGAAGGTATGAAACTCTCTCTCTAGGCTCTTTACCAACTGCAATACGGAGGCTTTTTGAATGGATGGGTCTTTTTCGGATTTAATATGAATTAAGAGTACATACATAAAGGCAATTATGCATTCTGTATATAACGGAACAATTAAATATTTTATATTCTTCTTTCTAATACAGTTATAATCTCTAGTCACAAATTAAATTTAGCGCCATAATAATTCGAAACATTTTTGTGATTTATGTTCGGTCCGAGCAATAATCCACAACGGGACTGCGTTGCCCATTTATTATGAAGATACTGCCACAGTGTTGCTAGTACAAAAATAATGCCACGCCATTTTGAACTTTATATCAAAGGATTTAAGTCATATGCAAATAAATCTAAAACGAAAGAAGCTATTGTGTGCCGGATAAGTAACATTTTAGGGTTTATTATAGTTCGTAAGGCTGTGATCATAAGGTTCATAATTGAAATATTTTCAACTGAATTATGTGCTAACATTTCAGAGGATTTTACTATTTCGAAACAACCACAAATAAAAACAAAATTTTTCATTGATTTATGAATCAATTATATTGGATTTTTATGCAGGATTTGGTGTCAATATCTTAGAATTATATGTAGTGGTATCGCCACGGACGATTTTTGTGTAGGGTGATCAGATTCATATGTTACATAGATAGATATGTATTACGTTAGGCATTGTTTTCGTAAATGAGAAGTTTACTTCCCTTACAATTTCTGAATGATTAGTACTATGAATTAAGAGATAGAAATGAGTAATTGGAACGTTACAGACCGGTTAAAGACCGGTTTGATCTATTTGTATTTTCACAGGTATTCAGACCAAAAAGTATCATAGTTTCTGATGCCCATGACACAAGACTCGACCCTGGTGTGGGGTCAGGACTATCTATGTAACTATTGGGTGTATATTATTTATAATAATAATTCAAAGTAAATAAACAATAAATCGAACTATTTTTTACGACATACTGTTCCGTAATGTGTTAGCCTTAAAGTGAGCTCCTAGTTTTGTTACCCTTATCAATGGCACGTCTATCAAAACTCAAACCTTGTTCGGAAGTACATCAAAGCGGAATGTGTTAGTTTAGGACCTGCGAGTTTCCCTTGTAAACGTATTACATGAATGGATAACAAAAGGTTTCGAACAAGTTGGGGAATCAATTCAATTTCAGCCGAAAAGTGGCTACCGTGACATTTTGTCTTTCGAAATTATATTTTCCTATAAAATTAATTGGTATTGGAATTATGTTTATTCTATTCTGCATTATATTGCCATTTGATTTTAAGTCACATGTTTTTCATCACTTAATTTTTTCTAAAGTCACTCACATATTTTTTTCTAAAGTTGCCTTAATTTTTCTAAAGTTCATCCCGTTTAGGTACGGTTAGAATGTTTAGAACGGGCATTTTTCTCGCCTGGCTGAAATTCGCTTCGGTTGGGGAATAAGCCGATTTGAATTTCGGATATCTCTTAGGCACAGGGACCGAAACCCATTCGACATTACGGTACCGGTATCGACGAATTTCGGTTACCTTTAAGATTTCGGTAACCGCTATGACGCAATATAAAGGTTACCCTTATAAACGGGAACCGTTTTAATACCGGTAACCTAAAAAGACCTTGTATGCAAAAGAAAATGCGTTGTTGTTACATAATAAATAAAAATCATACTCGTCGTGTTGTTTACACAATATCGCTGGATACGGTTCATTACATTTTTTGTGGGTAATTCTGTTGAAAAAATCATGAAATGAGTAAAGATAATTGTGTGGTATAGTGCGATAATGTTTAGTAAAGACAAATGGCGGTATAACCACACACAGGCACTGCCCCCGCTTTGACTTATAAGCAACTTCGCATGAAACATAAAGGTAACCGTTATTTCGGTTACCGGTATGATACCGGTTAAATTCTAGGAATCCAATAAAATTGGCGGATACCGGTTACCATTAAAAATACCGGTATTATTTTTTTCGGTTGATACCAAAAAATACCGGTATTTTCGATACCGGTTTCGGTCCCTGCTTAGGCACACATATTGTTAAATATTTACTACCAATTTAGGTACCATCGCAATGTATATTTCTTCCGCCAAACAGCTGTATAAAGGCAGGTTTGAAGAACATTGTAGCCCGAGTAACAACTGGACATAATGAGACTTAATATCCTATGTCTCAGGATGGCGAGCGCAATGAAATCTCAAGCATTGCTTTGTTACTTATTGTCGGTCGTATCGCTTACCATCAAGGGAATGGCATGCTTGTCTCGTCATTCATTACAATAATAATATTAAAAATATATGTACATATAGGCCTCTGTCAACATGTTTTCAGTATTGAAAACGACTTGCATCAACCAAATAGATATAGAGACAAACGATGTATATATTTAAGAAAAATGTTTTAGTCTCTAAAACACATAATTAAAACTAAATATTTTTTTCTATTCAGAAGAATTTATTAACGTTTTAAAAAAAACGGATATTTGCTTAAGATTCACTTAAGATGTCTTTCTTTATTGTTACACTAAATATAATTACTACAACTAGAATAACTTTTGTCTAGTATTTGAGTGGTTTTATGACATTCCCGTGGGACGACCCTCGTCTGTCGCAAATCAAGTATTTTACTTAAACCCAGGATATAGAATGTGATCCTTTATGTATGAAAGGGAATAATGGATATACTATCTTCTGTCAAGGGATGTTCATATTTAAGATGGCTTCAGTGAATTTGTTAGGTTTAATAATATAGTTGGATTTATTTTATTTCTTCAACCTATCGCCGGTGGCGTTGTTTTTTGGTTATTAGATAATGATAATAACATTAACTCTTATTTATTTAAACTTTACAATGCAATTATTGTACCGGCGGTATTAATACCGTCGACATTTTTACGAGTAATATTATTATAATTTATGTTATTATAATTGATTTGAAACCAGTTAAATTATGGTCATAATAATTTATGAGTTTAAATCATATTCTTATGATTTGACAGCCTCTGTGGCTCAGTTGGTTAGACACCGGTTGTGAAATTATTGGGCGCGGGTTCCATACCCGCACCGAGACAAATATTTAGATATTTTTGTGAACCACTGATACCTAGTTGTTTCAGGCCTAGGTTGGTGAAACTGAAAAGTCCCTTGTAATTCTGATGCCCACAACACAAGACGAGATCTTTGTGGGGGATCTTAATGTGACTGTAGGGTTCTGGGTATATTTATCAATAAATATTACTAACACACACACACAAACACATGATCTGGTGAAATACCAATATTGTGTTGTGAGTAAAATAAATTCTCCTGTTATTAAAATCCTGAGTATCCTTGGTGTGGATATCCGCTGTGATCTCAATCCAAGGAATCACATCGAAGGCGTAATATCTGCCACATCACGCAGGGTAGGAGTCCTGAGCAGGGTGCGTCGGTTCTTCACGCCCGGTCAGCTTTATCGTTTGTATAAAGCGCAGATCCGGCCGGGTATGGAGTACTGTTCGCACCTCAGGGATGGTTCCGCCCAGTACCTGCTCGATGCCTTGGATGGATTGCAGCGGCGGGCCATCCGCATTGTGAATGATGCAGACGTTACGAGCAACTTGGAGTCGCAACAACTCCGGAGGGATGTCACCTCTTTAAGCGTGTTCTACCACCTGTATCACGGTGAATGCTCTGAGGAATTGTTCAACTTGATCCCCTCCTCTCCATTCCTAACCAGAACCACGCGTGCTGGCTTGCGAAGCCATAGCTTGTCGGTCCACACCATCCCGGCTCGAACCAAACGGTTCTCTAATTCTTTTTTGTGCCGCACCCTCAGGCTGTGGAATTGTTTGCCGTCTCACGTGTTTCCTCCTTCCTACAATCCTGGGTCCTTCCGCCGTAGCGTGAAGAGGCACCTTAGCAGGCCGGCATAATTGTTCCCATTGGCATGGGACTGCCGTCCGATGCCAATGAATACTCTGCCTGGGCGGCATTTGCTTACCATCAGGTGCAATGCCGCCACTATGCCGGGCCAGTTAAAAAAGAAAAAAAATAATTACAAGACACTTTTTTTATCTCACAATACCAAGACAGATATTAAGGGGCCAAAAAAGCATTGATTACACAGCCAGGACCAAACCCATTGCTTTTGATTTCACATCCATTTCTCAACCAGTTTCGCCAACCAGATTGTCACAAAAGGAATTACCCAGGTCCTAAAATCACCTTAATAGCGGATAAATTGAACCTAACTCGTCGACAAGTGAGACTTGACTGGCGTAGTCACAACACAACATGCCACTTAGCTTATTAGCGGAGTTTTCGTGAACAAAGCCCCCGACAATTTTAATGGACTCCCAACTTTTTGACGGCTGACATCACTGTGAAATACTGGAGTTTTCCGCTCTATTTTGTAAACTCAAGCCTGAATGGTAAGTAGAGATGTCACTACTTTATTGTATTGTCTACTTTAAGACGTGTATTTTACATATTTGTATCATCTCTTTTTCTCATTAATTTATTTACATATTGTAAATAAAACAAACACACACACACACACACACACATATATATATATATATATATATATATATATACAACGTGTAACAGGATTAATTCACAACCTCAGACACCCCAACTTTAAAATATTATTGCAATCATAGTTTATGCTTTGAAATCGTACTACCATAATTACAAAATATTTTATTTATGAAATTAGTTATACCAAATGTAGGCACTTAACATGGTCACCTCACGAGTTACAAATAAGAGAGTACCTACTACTACACACGCTCGCGGACACGCACACATTTACACAAGACCTATTCACACGAGTACCTAACGCCGAACGCTGCGACGCGCCGCGCCGGCAGAAACAGCTGACAATAAACGAAATACAAATTACGTACGTAACTGATTACTGGGTGGTTTGGTAAACAAATTATTATTAATTTAATCTGTAAGCATAACATTTGTGTTTTAGCTATAAAATCTAAATATTTTACTTACTAGATATAATGCGTACGAACCCAACGTAAGACAATATTTTGCATGAATCGGCTATAAAATATTATTAATTTCACTTTCGCTAAACTTCGTTCCTACAGGCGGGCAGGATACGGGCGTCATTTATTTTGCTTTACTAATGAATAAGATAATTAGATAACGCAATATCTAACAATGAAGACTAGATTGGGAATCACAACACAAAAAAATACAACAAAATTAACTTACGTGTTACATGGCACTCATGCGGCGATTTCTTTTTAAAATATGTTCGAAATGTCCACCACCTTGATACACTTTGATGCACATTTGCGTAATTGTTCACGTAATTTATGTAAAACTTCAGTGTCACTTTTCACTTTTAGGAAGGCTGCCACTATTCTACTTTTTAGTAGTCTAGTTATACCAGAGATTTATTACGTCCCCACAAAAAAGTCAAGAGGCGTCAAGTGGGGTGACCTAGGAGGCCATTGCACAGGTTCGCCGCGACCTATCCAGCGTTCTCCGAACTCAGCATCGAGATACTGTCGGACACTACACTGGTGCCACGGCCGTGCCTGTTGTTAAATGTCCTGCATGCCAATGATACATTATCACCACACAGTGCTAAAGTTCTCACCATTTCAGTGTATTCAATATTCGAATACCGAAAAGACATCGCGCGCGAAAGTTATCGAAATATCTACTAAACACTTAAACACAAGTAGACACAGATAACTGCGGTGCACGACTGGATTTTTTTCACATAGTCGGTGCCCATTTAGGGATTGCAATAACGGGATATTAGACACACCGGAATTCCGCATACATTGTAGCAAAATTACAAATTTAATCACCATTTTAACGTTCCGTGAAATTATTTTTCATAGAAATACCTACTTGTTGTTTCATTTCATAGTGATTTTGTTACAATTTAATTTGTTTCACTTAAGTGCATGTATTGCGCGGGATTTAGATCGCCCGGTCTTGCAAATACCGGGAGTAATTTTTATCGCGGCGCATCCCTATACCGGTTGCCTTTTGATGTACCGCCGCGCCGCTCGCGCCATCGTTTGTCGGATGGATCAAATTGCATTAAACAATAGCTGCATCCTGCTCTATCTAGTTGTAGTTAAATGTGCGGAAAAGAGAATATGATAGTTATTTATTTTGGTAGCTTATTACGTTTATTGAGGCCTATCGTTGTGTGCGTTTGATTAATGATAGATTGCTTAAATAAACTTTATGACTATCGAAATAAAGTTCATTTTTGTTCATTATTTAGTTTATTAGAGTATTCGTTTAGTGATTCATTTAAAAATGATCTTATGTCCTGGAGTTACGTTTCAATTTCGTTTGTTCGGAGTAGTAAATGAAAGAGTGTCTGTAATTTACTTGGTCTTAACTAATTATTTTGAAAAAAAATACCTACCAAAAAAAATGTTGATATCGGTTCAGTAGCTGATTCTGAACGTACTACTTTCCGCTTTTACATTTAAATCTGTTACATGTTGTATATATATATTTGTTTTATTTATTTTTTTATATTTTTATTACTTGTAATCATTAAAATTATTTGTATTTGCTTTAGTTTTCCTTCTTAGCTTCTATCCTTTATCCTTTAAACAGCCCTCTAGTTATCCTTCTCTTAAATCCATCTCATGGTTGTCTGTAAGATATTGCCTTTGAGCGATAAGACCGCCATTTGTACTTTCTATGTATGAATTTTGTCATTGTTTTTTTATGTGTGCAATAAAGTGTAAATAAATGAAATACAGGCATTTACAGTTTCCAAAGCTTATTTCTTGTGTAATACAATCTGTTATGGTAAGTGCAGTCAAATATAAATAAAGACGAGACGAGAGACGTCTATTATTGTCAATATTCCGCCCTGTAATGTTATAAGCTGCGAACACACTAAATCAAGCTTAAAAACCATCTATCCAAATCATATGAGATTTTTCAAACCATAAAGCTTAAATAAGTAGGTTTCTACACAGAATCAGCGTAAACACCTCACGGTTCATAGGAAAATATACACTCCACTAAAGGATGGCGCAGCGGTTTCGGCTCTATCAATAAAGCGAAAAGGCTCAGATCGTACCCGAAACCTCTTATTCCATAGCCGGCTTCTCACTCAATAAACCATAGTCATAAATTAAGTATGAAGCCAAAGTTCACCTGTCACTTTACTACACTTAAGTGTGAAATTACCTGGGGCTCACAATGTGAAATCGGGTCACCCGAACAACCTAAATCTATACTAATATTATAAAGCTGCAGAGTTTTTTTGTTTGTTTGTTTGTTTGAACGCGCTAATCTCTGGAACTACTGGTCCGATTTGAATGATTCTTTCAGTGTTGGGTAGTCCATTTATCGAGGAAGGCTATAGGCTATGACCACGCTATGACCTATAGGAGGAAAGCAGTAGTGATATTTCCAGCAAATACGAGGAAATTTTGTTCGTTTTTCGTGGTCCGATTGGTCGATATTCTAAACTAATAGAATTAAACATTTTGACCGCCATTTTAAAACGTGTATGCACCCGGGCGGAGCCGGGCCCGACCGCTAGTATGTCATAACCTTAAAAGGATCTTCATACATTACAAGTAAGAAATAGATAGATAGGTATGTGATAGATCCTCGGGACACAAGGGAGGATAATGACCCCGCCATCTGTGCTCGTAAACCTTTTTTTAAGAATTATGACATGGGGCGACAGTAAATCAGTAATAGGATACATGGTAAATGAATTCATTCACCGATTCTTTTGTTTTGGGAAATATATGATTTTGGAGAACATATGGAATATAAAATTAATTTAATACTACTAAAGTTGTATCCTATATAATATTCTAATATATATGCTATTATATTGTAAAGTTTTATCGTCATCTGTCTAGAAGTTTTTACATAAAAGAATAACAAACACAAATAAATATCGAGTACAAAACAAAATGCAAAAAACTCAAACTAAAATATTTGTAGTTTTCAATACTTTCACGGTATATATTCGTAGATTAGTAAAGCGAGATAGCGGGATACTCGACATGACGAAAGTCCCAGATTCGAGCACAAAGCGCAACCTTATGACATTTAAATACTAACAATGGCTTGTTCCAAACCGTTTTATTTTTCACCTACGTACCTTTAAAAAAACAAAATATTAATTTATAATTAAATTTTAATTTTAACCTACTTTCTGCTCTGTTATCGTGAAATAATCTTGACTTTTATTTTAGCAATTCAGATTCAAGAGTTGAAATATATTTTTAATACGGCGGAATTTGCGTTAAGCAGCTACTGGTAAGCATGAAAATATTATAATGTGTACGGCGCCTTAATTAAAGGCTGTAATAAAATTTTATGTTAATTAAACTCAAATTAATTTAAACGACTTTTATACGCGAATAACTTTCGTATGAGCACGGATTTTACTCAATTATGGCTTTTTTATATTTGTGTACATAATATGGTATACGGTTTGGTTAATGGGTGCTTATTTGGATATTAAATCTAATTAATTTTAAACCGAAAATTAAATTATACAAACCAGTAATGGGTTATTTCGCAGAAGAATGATGTCGTCATGTATTAAAAATAATACTGATTAATAATTTTATGCATACTTATACTAAATTAAGATGGTAACATAAAACATTATTTGTAAAATTTTCCGATGTTATCAGGAATTATGGTTTCGTTCCTTTGCTTAATGGAAACTTTAAAACGTACTTTTGGCGGGAATTCACAGCGTGGTCAGAGCTTGACTAAGGCTGAGTTGCAGAAAGTAACTTTGCCTGTAGCAAACGTCAAATCAACCGTCAAAGTTACAGTTACGCCATTTTCGGGTTGCAGAAATCTAACTCTTGACAAAATGACGTCACAAATAACATTACCTTTAGCTCCACAGTTTCGGGCGGTTAAGGGCTAAAGTTACAGGCATGTCTGTAAAATGTCAACCATAGATAATACAATATATAGGAAAATGTCAACTATCAAAACCAAGAAGCTTTTTTAGAAGAATTAAAATGGATTAATGTCTTTACTACGAGATATTTTATGGGAATCCAGAACTTCAAGTGACGATACTTCAATAAAGTGTGTTGGGTTATGTCTTTGGAAGTAACATAAATGACATATTTGTACAAGATCACCTTATTGCATGGTTTTCCTTTTTTTCATCAGTTTATCACGTTATGTGGCCAGCCGCATAGCAATAGCAATTAATTATAATCTCTTTTTTTACACTCATTTGGTATTATTTTGTACAAAATTGGCGACAGCCGGCATCATAATATTTGCATTGTCAATTCCCTGTATCTAAATATCGTCGATCGCAAATTCCTATAATTGAAACAGTATTGTGAACTGTAAAGCACAAATTTTGATTTAAAAAAATACAAACAAACATACAAGTGAAGCTAATTTATAGCGTGTAATGAAACAGATTCACAATTTCAAAGAAAATTGAATTTTGTATTGAAGTGTTGTCACTGATAAAAAATTACCCCTGTAGCGTTTTGGGGTGTTGAAACGTTTTTTTCCTGGTCACCCGTTTAACTTTACCTTTAGCAATTCCTACAGTGGTGCAACAGACGGATTGTCAAATTCAGTGGGTCATGGTCAAAGACACTGCTAAAGTTAACTTTACCTCTATCTTTAGCAGGACTTTTCCTGCAACTCACCCTAAGTAGTTTACAACTAGTTCAATGTTAAGTTACTCCAAGTTATTCAAATAACAGGCACTTGAGAAAACCGCAGAGAAACTTAAATGATAACCACTATTCATAATTCCTTGCATAACTTTATTATATTAATAAGTTTATTTGCATCGTTCGTTAAAGTTGTTTGTTTGAGGTTACAATCCGGGAATGTTTTTTACGTGACCTCAGCTTTGAGTAGGGTTGGCGGCCATGGCGGGTATAACAAATTATGCTTATTTTACCGTAGGTTATTTTTAGTTGGTACTGAACAGTTTTGTTATTATGCTAGCCATATATTGCTCTGGTAGCCTTTTATATTGTAATCCCATTATTGTAACTTAATATTCATTGTAAATAATCAATATAAATAATAATTGTGTGTAATGTATTTAAAAATTATGACGTGTAAAAGTGCCCTTGGTGGCCTATTTGCAAAAAACTGAATAAATAAATAAATAAAACTATAAATAGTATATTATTTATTTTTATTACTATTTTATATATTAATTATTTGTAGTTTGTTAATAAATTAATTGTATTTGATGTACAATTCCGTGTTACCTTTTATCCCTTACTCTTCAAACTCCCCTCTGTTAATCCTTTTCTTAAATCCATGAAATGGATGTCTGTAAGACAGTGCCTTTAAATAAATAAATAAATAACACCCAACAGTCACATACATAGTCCTGACCCCACACTAAGATCGAGTCTTGTGTCGTGGGTATCAGGAACTACGAGAGACTTTTCGGTCTCACAAACACCCAGACCCGGAAGAAATATTTGTGGGCCGCACAAATATTTCTCTCGGTGCGGGGAACGAACCCGCGGCCTCTCGTTTCACAGGCGGCGTCTAACCAACTGCGTCACGGAGGCTGTCAACGATAAGACCGACCGATAGTACTTCGTATGTTTGTGAATATCGTTATTATTTGTATTTTTTTTGTGTGACATCTCTAAAGCAGAGAATTCAATTGAGAAGGTTTAGACCGTAGGTCTATTAGCTAGTGACAGCCTCCGTGTTGTAATTGGGTAAACAACAATTTACGTGAGCCTAGCCTAGTATCTCGTACCTAAACGGGTTGATCAGAAGTTTTGAAAACTATATTCATGATTTATGACAAAACTACCACATCTTTATTCAAACTTGGTATAATGTCACTAGGGGCGGTTAGGAACATGTGGGTTAAAATAAAAACCCATCTGCATTGATATAAAAAAAACCCTTTGTATATCAATGCCCATCTGCAAATATCAACCTGTATATGTTGGATTGTTACATACATATCTAACTGCAAATAACTTAATAAAATTAAAATGCGGCGGTTGCACCCCTGATCCGGCTTCCATCTCTTATGGCAAGTTAGTAACTTATTTACGGAACTTGCCAAGGTTCGTCCTAACTTAATCGCGTTAGTAATGAATGTATATTACTCTATATACCCGTGAAAACTAGCTATTATTTAACTTAATTCTTCCGCATCCGAATTTAGACTTTTTAATAAGTTTATGGAATTAATATGGATGGATAAGTGTAATTAATTTTTTAGAATCGTACTATTAAGAAAGTCTTAAATTATTAGAATTTAAGTCTACGTCCAATAATAAAAATAAAAAAAACTGAAGGACAATTTAACTACAAATCCAATAGAGGATAGAAATCGCTCATTAACCATGGAGTGTTTTGTCCCTGGTGTCCCATCATCTTGGACTGACAGATGTTCAGACCTTTTGCGTCATGTCTCATGTCTGACATTGATGTGACTGTGTACTCCCGCGGGCGTACTTAACAGTCTGTTTGGGGGGCAGTGAGGCGTCACTAATGTTATTAAATGCTAATAACATGCTTTGGATTGGAAAATTATGTAACTAAGATAGTAGGAGTCTTGAAGTAATTGCGCTTGTAGCATCATTCAAACATATCTTTGGTTTTGTCAGTTTGTGTGTTTGGTAGGACTGTTGCATGTGGGCGGACAAGTTTCTGAGCAAAAATAAAAAAAAAAAATTGTAATTGGAAAATATGTTATTGAAATCTTTTCATTATATTGTAATAAGTCAATTGATTTTTTTTAGTGCAGTAAATGGCGAGACGAGCATGCCGTTCGCTTGATGGTAAGCGATACGAACGCTCATGAACAGTAGCAAAACCAAACAACACCTTGAATTACAAAGCAATGTTAGGCATTCCATTGCGCTTGCCATCCTGAGACTTAAAATGTTAAATTAAAATATGTATTACAGTATAATTGAATTATATTCTCTAATTTCGTAACAACTTATGTTTGTCTCAAAACATTTGGCTTTTAATGTAACAAAATACAAAGTTGAAGTCAAGTTTTAGCTATCCAAGTCCGTGCCTGCACCGGGAATAGAATTAGGGAACAATGGTCAACATTCCGGCATGTCTGATCAATCAGTAGGCACGGAATTCTCCCGAGGCCGCGTTCCTATAGGACCGGGAATACACGTAACATTAACCCGACGTTCCAAGTTCTAAGTTATTTCTACTATGGAATTAAGTAACGATTGGTTAGTAAAACGATTGATGTTTTTTAGTAATTTGTATCGATTTGTATCGACAGTGAACAATGAAATTCTTTCAAATTCTTGTAGAGATCGCTAAAATATGGCCTAATACATTAAGCTGGTTTAGTTCGGTCTATCGGGTGTATTCAGACTGCTATTGAAAAATAAGTCAGTTGGTATTTTTAGTATAGACACAATGTTACTTAAATTTCGACAATTTTCGGCAATTTTGTTAGTATTACTGCGTCTTTAAAAATAAAAGGTAGTACATTATTATTTTAGGTCAACTGCGTATTTACCATTTAAATAGGACGATGGGTAAAAATTAATCGCTTATTTCGAAATGTTAAGTTGCATTTCGTCTGAAATCACTGAAACTTCCACCAGGCTCCATTTTCGGTCAAAATCTCAATATACCCGATATACTTTTAAAATTGCCGTGGAGACCTCTTTTATACCAGTTTTATCACGAAGTTTTTCTTTATGGACGAAGTGACAACTACATTCGTATCTGAAATTAACGTGTGTGTTATAGAAATCCTTAAGGGAGTCAGAGTTGAGGGATGTCTATGTACAACACTTTTGTGGATGGAGCAATTTCTCAATGTTGACATAAATGGTTTAACTTAGTAATGTTAAAGGTGTGTGACCTGGGTTTAAAACTATTACCACCCTCTGGAGTCCAATTTTCCAATTGATATTATTTATACTTGATCTGCTATAAATAACAACATCTAGGGATTTATAATTAATTCCTTTATAACATTATGCGAATTACTATTCGAATGATCACTTTAGTACTGCAAACACTAATTATCATAAACTTTAGTATATTCCCCGAGGAAATCCATTGCATGTGTGTAAAAAGCATGCGAATTTTTAGTTGCATTGTGTTTGAAGTCACTGAAACTATCGCCCGGCTTCGTTTTTGGACGCATTCTTGATATACCCCATAGGACAACAAAATCTTAAATAAAGCTGGTGAAAATCCTTAACAACAGCAATAAAGACGTCAACAAATAAAAATGTGAAGTGAGCGCAAACGGAATTAATGAAGTAAAAAATATGGGCTCCGGCGTCGGGGTTGTCTGTGCTGTGCGTAATCAATATTCAAATGTAATGTTATTATTGCAAAGTAGTCTAGCTTGTGGAATACAAATCGGATTGGGCGACCTAATTTAAAAGAGATGGAGGAATTAAAAATGTTATGGTTATCTGTATCAGCCCATATACATCCCACTGCAGGGCACGGGCCTACTCTACAATCGAGAATACGATTGAGAGTGGTTAGGCCATATAGTCCACCACGCTGGCCTAGTGCGGGTTGGCAGACTCACATACCACAGAAATTCTTATGAATCGCTATGGTATGCAGGTTTCCTCACGATGTTTTCCTTCACCGTTATGATTATACTGATATATATATATACAGCTACCGAAAACGAAGTCTGGTGGTACTTTTAGTGACTACAGACACAATGCAACAATTAATTTCCCATAGAAGGCAACAATTTTTATGGGATTTTCTAAATATCATCGTGTTGGGGTGGTAAATCCATATTATTTTTTTGTATAATAATTTAAAACTTCGCGTAAAAAAGTATCAATTGAGGAGCACATTAACGCTTTATATATAAACTACACAGGTGGATTTAATGTCCGAGGCATTCTCTCCCATTCAATCTTTGCGTGGGTGAATACAGGTAAAAATGAATAATTATTTAAGGAATATAATATTATATAGATTATATCAAACTTATATAATTATATACATATCTAAATAAACATTTACACAATGATAAGACACATCGTAAGCACATTGTATGAAATCCTATATGTTATATAGGATTTAGGTAAAGTATAGGTTCTATTTTTGAAGTAAATGAATTAAGAATATTCATAAAATATTGAAGATGACACCCACTCGCCCTCGCATGTAACCTGTGCCTACCCACAAAGCTCCCTGGTGAAAAGATAATTCCGTCACGCGGCGCGGCGCTGGCAGTCAAACACGCCACCACATTACTCCATTACTCTGTGATCACATACAAATGTGGTCTGTTTATTAAGTAAATACATGTTTTGTTGCTTGCTTTACTATTTTTATTCATTCGTTTAGATCTTCTGACGTACTGGTTGGGTGTAGGCGGACTAAGATCGTGGATTTAAGTGGCAGATCGAGATGTTTATTTTGTATGAGTTGGTAGCAGGTTATATGAATGGCTATAAGAGTTTGAAACCAAAAGGCCCTATGTATGCCTTTTTCATCATATCATGGCATCGAAATAAGATAAGTGCGCAAATTTTGAAACTGTTTTTTTTTCAAATTACCTGAACATCCATAACCTTTGGATTATGGAAATAGAACGAAACGAAATAGGAAGACGGAAGGGGTATTGGGCATCTGGCAATCTCACTAATCGAACGAAACGCGACATCTAAGTTATCGCTTCACGTCGTTCTTATTTAAGACGGTGGTACATTACAAGTGGTACAATCATTGGTACAATACATTTTTGAGCTGTATAGATTTTCATGAAAAACTTTAATGTAGTATTTGACTTGGTATCATGAACAGAATGTAAAAATATACCACAAAAAGCCTAGACAAAAATTAGCACACTATTTAATCCCAAAGTTTTATACCACATATTAAAACCATATAAATTATCTTTTTTTTTTTTTTTTTTTTTTTTTTTTTATAATGGCCTGGCATAGTGGCGGCATTGCACCTGATGGAAAGTGTCAATGCCGCCCAGGCAGAGTATCCATTGGCATCGGACGGCAGTCCCATGCCAATGGAAACAATTATGCCGGCCTGCTTAGGTGCCTCTTCACACCACGGCGGAAGGACCCGGGATTGTAGGAAGGAGGGAACACGTGCGCCGGCAAACAATTCCACAGCCTGACGGTGCGGCACAGAAACGAATTTGAGAACCGTTTGGTTCGCGCCGGGATGGTGTGGACCGTCAAGCTATGGCTTCGCAAGCCAGCACGCGTGGTTCTGGTTAGGAATGGAGAGGAGGGGAGCAAGTTGAACAATTCCTCAGAGCACTCACCGTGATACAGGCGGTAGAACACGCTTAGAGAGGCGACATCTCTCCGGAGTTGTAGCGACTCCAAGTTGCTCGTAACGTCTGCATCATTCACAATGCGGATGGCCCGCCGCTGCAATCCATCCAAGGCATCGAGCAGGTACTGGGCGGATCCATCCCAGAGGTGCGAGCAATACTCCATACCCGGCCGGACCTGCGCTTTATATAAGCGGCAAAGCTGACCGGGCGTGAAAAACCGACGCACTCTGTTCAGGACTCCAACCCTGCGTGATGTGGCAGATATTACGCCCTCGATGTGATTCCTTGGATTGAGATCACAGCGGATATCCATACCAAGGATACACAGGTCATTCCGCACTGAGAGGGGAGTACCCTGAAGAATGGGGAGGGGAGAGAACGGGGATTTTTTGCACGTGAACGCACACACCTGGGTTTTCCTGGCATTGAACTCAACCATATTCCTGGAACCCCATGTAGAAATGAGATCCAAGGTCCGGTTGAGCTCAATGACAAGATCTTCGCGTCCCTTCACAGTTTCGACACGGCAACCTGGAGGCCCGCAGTGGTATCGCCCATGAACCGTGCTGTCATCTGCATAGCAATGAATGTTGCCAAGCGACAACATGTCATTGATATGCAGAATAAACAAGGTGGGCGACAGCACCGAGCCCTGAGGAACTCCGGCATTTACCGACATGAGCGCCGAAGCGTGTCCGTCTACGACTACACGTATTCTACGCCCATGCAGAAAGCCGGAAATCCACGAACACAGGTTGCCGGGTAGACCGTATGCCGGAAGCTTGGACAGAAGACCACGGTGCCAGACCCTATCAAACGCTTTGGCAATGTCGAGGCTCACAGCAAGAGCCTCGCCACGCCGGTCTATCGCCTCACCCCAGCGATGCAGGACAAACGCTAGAAGATCACCCGTCGATCGATTATGACGGAATCCGTATCTTCACTTACCCGTAAAATATAAACACTTCACATCAAAAACACTTCTCACTTTTATAAAAAAACCTTTATTGCGTATTCATTAGCTGTGTAAACGTGTAACGATAAACAAGGGAAGGCGTGCATAAATCATTCCCAGCGAACAGTTTGCGAGGCGGAAGTGAGATTACGGACACGTTGTTCCGCGCCGGAAACAACGCGGCGGCGGCGCACTATCAGTGGAAATGTACTTTATTTAACTTGTCAAAATATTGCGTGTAAAATGAGACTTTTTTGCAGGCAGCAATAAAGTAAGTAGGTATTGCGGAGAGACCCAAATTACACGTTGGTTAAATATTTGTCAGGCCTTTTTGTTTTAGATTAAAAATATGAGTGTGCCGAGTGAGTAATTTCCTATTTTTTCAGGTGTTATTAAGAGCTGCGATGCTATGAAATCAAGTCACAAGCAAGAGACGTTACTTTGCTAGTCGACAAAATTGAGCAGAATTAACTAACAAGAGACAAACACCGATTGCTGAACAGTACGATGTGTTAAACATTGCATACAATCTAGTTCATGAAATGAAATGATATTGGTTTATTGATCATGTAGGCAATTAAATAGCTCTTTTTCTGTATCAGCCCATATACGTCCCACTGCAGGGCACGGGCCTCCTCTACAATCGAGAGCACGATTGAGAATGGTTAGGCCATATAGTCCACCACGCTGGCCTAGTGCGGGCTGGCGGACTTACATACCATAGATTTTTTATAAATCGCTATGGTATGCAGGTTTCCTCACGATGTTTTCCTTCACCGTTTTAGTGCGTAGTGATTGACTATCAAATAGCTCTTATAACAAGTCAATACATATTACATATACTATACTAATTTATGAAGTAATTGATTATATTATTATAAAAATTAAATTTATTTTGTTTTAATAGTTTATGATATGAATGTAATTATTATGTATGCTTATGCCGGCGACAAAATTGTATACTTCATAACCCATACTACACATATACTTTGAACCGAAAGTATTTTTTTTTACCGAGAAACTCTACTTTGATTTGACCAACAAATAAACCAAAATCTCAAGATTTTGTCCACGCTGGTCAGCACATAAACCAAGACCTTATTTAAGTATATCCCGAAGGCTATTAGGATCCGAGAACATTGACTTGGCCGCTGGCGAGTCTTTTACGAGATGTCGTCACAGCAGGATTTAAACGCGCGTCATTTTTCCGCTTAGATAAACGCTCAATTGTTCGGAAGTAATGCTTTTATAGTTCTCTTGTTAATGTTAAGTTGGTATTGATGGATTTTTATTTAAGGGCATGGTGGGGTCATGTCTAATAATTTAGTAGTACGTATTGAATAAAATACCGGTTATCCTAAAATTATAATGTACATAATATGTATATATATTTTTAAAGATGCAATGGTACGCAAGGGCTTAAATTATATTTTTTGTAAATAAAACTGGATAAAAACGAAGTTTTTTTAGTTGCTTTGTATTAGTCATTTAAACTGCTGTCAAGCTTCCTTTTGGGTCGCAGTCTGGTTATACCCTGTATATTCAAACTAAGCACGGGAGTTTTCCACAATATATATATTGATTAACAGGGCTATAGCCGTCTACCGTGTTTGACTCTTGGGGTTAGTGAACTTCACAAAACATGGAAATACTTGTGTAGAAGCACAATAAATAAAATAAAATAAGCCTTTATTGCTTGTCATAAAACAAAGTAAAATAACACTTGAACATAAAGCCGCATTGTAGATTATACATCGGCAATCGGTTTTTCCTCGGCAGCTTGTCCGTCGACTAAGGCCACCTCTAGAGACTTCTATTTCCCCCTATCTCTCGCTACACGTGTCCAAAGTGGACCAGATTTGCTTAAGATCGTCTTCCCATCGTTTCCACTGCCTTCCTCTATTTCGTTTAAGAAGCGTAATAATGAATACTCCATTCTTTTTCCCATATTTTATTTTAAGATCTGGTAGGCCGGCAGCACCTCTACGCCTTAAGCGTTATGGATGGCAGTGGGCGGCAGTGATCATTTTTCACCAGGTAACCTGTTTGCTCATTTGCGGGAAATGAATAATAACATAAAAGGTGGCCTCTGTGTTATAGAATATGAACATGTTGATAGACTTCGTAACAAAAATAAGTAGGAACTCATCTGCGAAATAAGATTCCGCGGGTTCGATCGTCGCTTGGTCGGCAGGTATCTTTATGAAGAAAAGGGAGTGCAAATTGAACATATTTGCACTCCCTTTTATAGTAATTATTTATTTACCAGTGCTTCGCTCAATTCTTTCTTATATCTCAGGATGGCAAGCACAGTGGAATGCTCAAATGCACAATCTTGTTTGGTTTTATTATTGTCCATGGGCGGTCGTGTCACTTAATAAATCAATCAGGCAATCCGGTCTCGCCATTTATTGTAATAGATAACAAAATTTGTTCATCCAAAAGTCACAAAGAGGAATTTAGGCATTTCCTAAAGTAAGATTTGAATGGTATAATTTTGCTAAATTGAACGTATTATTCCTTAATTAGACACTAGTGTAGGCGTAGTTTCCAATCGTAACATCTCCAATAAACCCTATTTAATCACATGACGCAGATGTTAATTGCCAACGATTCCTTATTTGTAGGAAACAAAAGCGGTCAGAGCAATTCGAAAGTTAAACACAGTTTTTCCAGCTTAACGCACTGCAGAACCTATTGAAAACTTGGAATTGGTTAATGTTAGTGTAAACTAGTGAAGTCGGGAAAATACGGAGAGTTCCAGATAGAAAAAGTTTCGAGAAGCAATTAATATACTGTCGATGGTTGGAAGTTTTTAAAATCGCGACTTTGTAAAATGGCGAACAATAATTGAGAAAATAAGCGTCAATGCTTAAAAGTCAAGTACGTGAAGAGTAAAATGAATGTTACTGAAACCATAGAGTCTTTCTACGTAATAATGAAAATATTTTACAACGAGGAGCCACAGATTTTTTTTTGTTTTTAATGTAATATTTGTTACATATCTGGTTAGTCTTAATCAATTTTATTTAGTATGTTTGATACTGCCGATTTAAGATGTTCCTACCATTTTAGCGTTGGCACTATGTGTGCAACTGTTTTTGTTTTGGCTTTCTTAGTTAAGTGATTATACTTTATTTGATTCTAACCATATCGCCTTCAAATGAAAACTGTCGATTTTCGTTCACCACCCGATACAATTGTTGCTTCATATTCAATTACCTTCTAATTATGATTGTCTTAAAATGCCCCATTATGGCCGACATATTTAAGATTGTCAGTTTCCAAAACTCCTTTGGGCAAGCCGTGAACTTGGAAACATTTTTGATTGCGGTCTAAGTTGCGATAAAGTTAATTTCGTGTCGAACAAGCAGCCAGCTGTGACACTCCGCCTAAAAGCGTTTTTAATCTTTCTTGTAAGGGAAGTTTGATTTAGTTACTTAATTCTTGGTCCGTAGATACGTCTTATTAAGGGTACTCGCGGAGTTTTAATCTGTGGCTACTTTGTCGTATTTTTTGAGATTTATTACTTCGATGGAAGCTTTTCAAGATAGGATATTTGTTTTACAAAACCCACCATAGCGACTCACGCAAGTGTGCGCACTAACTTAACTAGTAACCTATAATAATAATAATAATCATCCATCCATCCATCCATCAGCCAAAGGAAGTCCACTGCTGAACATAGGCCTCCCCCAATGATTTCCACAGAGACCTGTTGGAGGCAGCCTGTGTCCAGCGACGTCCCGCGACCTTTACCAGGTCGTCGGACCATCTTGTGGGTGGACGTCCTACGCTGCGCTTTCCGCTACGCGGCCTCCATTCGAGCACTTTCCGACCCCATCGGTCATCAGATCTCCGCGCTATGTGCCCTGCCCATTGCCACTTCAACTTGCTAATCCGGTGGGCTATGTCGGTTACTTTAGTTCTCCTACGGATCCAATAATAATAATAAAGACTCTTTATTATAGCACCACAAAACATAAAATATAAAGCAGATTTTTTTTTATTCCTATGAATGGCGAGACGAGCAAGCCGTTCGCCTAATGGTAAGCGATACGACCGCTCATAAACAGTAGCAAAAATTCCAATGCGCACGCCATCCTGAGACATAAGATTTTAAGTCTCAATATGTCCAGTAGTTACTCGGGCTACAATGTCCTTCAATCCGAAACACAACAGTGCATTAACACTGCTGTTTCACGGGAGAAATAGACATTGCGGTGGTACCTACCCAGGTGGCATCTCACATATGAGAGACCTTCCACCAGTATCCAATTCTTGAATGCAAACTGTAAGGGAGCTCCAAGTTCACCATTCATAGTTTATTGTTACGTGAAGTTGATTACAATTGAAGACTTCTTATTACATTTCGTGATTTGAAATTCACAAGTATAAGTATAAGTAACCTTGGCCAATTTTCGCGTGTGATTTTGTTCGAGACCCTGTATCTAGTATATATTTGATCGAAGAGTATAATAGTGTATAATTTAAACTACCTTCTTTTTCTCCTTCCCTTATATCCATCAAAAGGTTGTCTGGCAAAGATCGCTCAGAGCGATAAAACCGCCTTTTGTACTTTTGTATTTTAGTTTATCTCTTTGTGTTGTTATAATACATTTCTATATGATAAATATGAATAAATAATTAAATATAATTCTAGACACTTGTTTATTATGATGTGGTATTTATGTATGTGGATTTCCGAGTGTTTGAGTGTGTGTTTGTACGTAGGTACATATGTGTGCGTGAGTGTATATGTAATATATATGTTTGTGTATGTATATGTATGTGTGTATGTATGTATGTTTGTATGGGCGAGTATATAAGTAGCCCACACACTTTTGAGGGACAACCACTTATAAGAGACACCCCTGTTTAGCTCTTCCGGGAAAAAGACGCGAGACAATCATATAGTTTAGGCAGGGAATAACAGTTTCTTGCACTGCTCTTATATACATTTTTTTTCAATAGGTTTGGTAAGCGATCAAACAGGTCTGATGGTAATTGATCACTGCTGCCTATGGACATCCACAACGCTTGGAATGTAGATGCATTGCCCGCCTATCAAATCGGGAGGCGGGAAGGATGCAGGATGGAAGGAGGACAGGGGTATACGGGGTCCGTTTGTTTCTTTATCAGATCAATTTAAGATAGAAAATAAATAAATAACACTCAACAGTGACATACTAACCCTACACTGAGATCGGGTCTTGTGTCGCGTGTATTCGGAACTACGAGAGACTTTTCGGTTTAACAAAAACCCAGATCCGAAAGAAGTATTTGTCAAAAAACAATAGTCTGTTTAAATGTCCCAATGATTTTACGATGATAACATATATCAAAAGACATTTTTGTCTGTGTTCGGGGATTTTCCGAAAGATTGACGTCAGCCAGTTAAATAAAGGGTCGGATGTAAAACCGTAAGCTAAATTCCGTGTTACGCATACAAATCATGTTCCTTGGATATCACGTGGATTTGGTAAGGGTTCAAGAAGAGAAATATACCTTTTAAGCATTTATTACAGGTATGTAAAAATAATAATCTATTTGCCAATGTTTACATTAGGTTTATAATATGTTTTTATTTGTGATGAGGGTTTTCTGACTGGATCTTTTCTTGCAGTGAATGATGAGACGGGATGCCAGTCGCCTAATGGTAAGCAATACGACCACGAGCCAAAATATGAATTAGAAAGCAATGCTTACATTCCACTACGCTCGCCATCCTGAAACATAATATGTTAAGTCTCAATATGTCCGGTAGTTACTCTGCCTACAATATCCTTCAAACCGGATATGTTTCATAATAATTTGGTCGACTTAAGAATGATACAAATAAAAACATATACTATAAATCTGTATCTGTATCAGCCCATATACCCCCCACTGTCGGACAGTGGCCTCCTCTACAATCGATAGTACGATTGAGAGGGGTCAGGTAATATGGCTCACCATGCACGCCTAGTGCGGGTTGGCGGACTTTACATACTGGTTATCTCAAGACTGCTACCGAAAACGAAGCCGGGTGGTAGTTTTAGTGACTACAAAGACAATGCAACTAAAAATTTCGCACAGAAACGTGACAATTATTTTTTATGAATTTTTAAATATCGTCATTTTTGGGTGGTAAATCCATAGTTTTTGCTAAAATAATAATTTAAACTCTTTTATACATTAGAGTGTTTATAAATAAAAGGGTATACACTATAATTTTAGGAAAAAAATGTATTTACCACCCAAATATGTCCATAGGAAAAAATAACAAAATAAAATTGTCGCTTTTTTATGCAACTTTTTCTGTTGCATGATGTCTGAACTCACTTAAACTACCACCCTGTATTACAAAATTCAAAAATATCGAATCAAGATTTCCAAGCCCGACGTAATTCTCAAGGGTTAGGAACGCTATAAAGTTCTTATTAAATATCTCAGTTGAGGTTCAAAGTGTATGTCTGGTATAACTGGACTTCCAATACGGCTCACTTTTGGATAAAAGTACCATTGGGCGACTTCTGAAAATTAATTAAATGAAAAAAGTGGTACTAAAATAATATGAAAAATAAATACCATACATTTTAAATATATTTATTCTTTTCAGTATTTTGCTTTATTTATAAACAGTGGTCTGACCCCACTCATTAGAGTTAATGAGAGGTACTGCGTTTTTATATTGTAATTTACATTTTCATTTAATTATCAGTTTCTGTTGAAGTTGGAATCTTTTCAACAGTTTGATTAGTTGAAACGATGAATGAAAGTTAATTAAAGAGCCAATGATGGTAAAAACACGAACGCGTTTTTGCAAATTGTTGTTAAATTTTTAGTATTCGCTTCGTAATTACAATTTTTTCATGGCTCCAGTGGATTCGTTATTTATAATTAGTAAATGTTATAACTATGATTTATTGCTTTTGTTAAAATCATGCATCGTCATTCTATTACATAAAAATAGAAACGTATATTTATAAACAACCACGACATTTATATAGGCTTATACACAAGTTTAATCTAGCTACAAAAATTTTTTCATTAATATTTAATTGTCTAGACTCTAGACCATTATTCTTATACACGTGGACGTAAAATATCGGTGGCGGCTAGATAGTTTAAAAATTTTATAATTACGAGCGACATAATTCATGTTTAACTTCAATATTAATGAAATCTCTGGCTCATCCGCGGCCATAGTGAGAATTTTCATAGCTTTTCCCAAACTAAATAAGGAGAGGGTTGTAATGAGGGCAAAAATAAATAAATGAATATGTTTATTTTAGTATGTCAAAGCTGTCTTATTTATTTCACGTAAATATGGACCGCCTCGGCGTAGTAGGTGACAACCAGCTATGAAATAAGAGGGCATTATGTATGTAAAACTGAGATCCGAAACGAACCCATTAGATCCTATTTCAGCTTATAGGAATTATTAACAGAATTTACACACATACAGTGGTGTAAATTATCCTTACAAGTGTAAATTGGGCTGGCCGATTATAGAATTAAAGCTAACGTTGGTGGCCGATACCGTAGTGTCGATTAGTGTAACCCACTAATTACAAAGTGGTTGTGGCCTGATGTATCGAGTGAGGTTCTGATTTAAATCTTTTGATTAACGGTTCTAGGCTTTGAAATTCACCTGCTAGTTCATCGAGCACATACATAAAATATTTATAAGGTCACGCCTTTTACCCAGAAGGGTAGGCAGAGGTGTCAGGAAACCCACATTTCGACTTTTATATTCCCTCCATGAGTAGTCATATATGGCTTAACATAACGCAAATGGAATACTCGTCTCGCCATTCACCCTAATATTAAAATAAAAGAATAATAGGACGAAATTACATGATTTTCTTTTATTTGAAATATTTCTTGTGATTGGTTTTATTCCGAATCAGGTCATTATACATATATTTGTATAATTTGCTGAATTTGAAAACTTCACGTTGTATTGTATATTCGGTTATTTGTAGAATTCTGAAAGGAGGTGATTTAGGTTTTGAGTTAATACATGAACTAATTATTGTCGAAAAAATTGCCAATTTCGTGGAATGATCAACGGCACTAATTAATAAGTAAAGAGCGAACTTCACTACAACGAAAACGCCTGGAGTAACCAGAATTAATTATTACGATTATTAATTTCTCAGAATCTGAGCGAAAAAATTATAACAAGTTTTTATTCATATAAATATTATATCACGGCACTTTTTTCAAAAAAACGATATTGATCGATATTGATGTTTTGGAAGTGGTAGAGCCACGCTGTTGTCAGTCATGACTCAGCATGAATGGGCAGGCTCGTCCGGGGCGGTACCACTGTCTCACGGCAAATCGACGTGAAACGACAGCATTCTTGCCGCATTTCGTTCGGTGAGTGAGAATTTTTGATGCCCGATACTTCTTTCCTCTGCCCATCTGTTTTCTTTCACGTTCTGTTCCCAGTTTGAAGAGCAATCAACTCATCCATGATCACAGCGTAGAATTTCATGGGCGGCAGTGATAACTTACCATCTGGTGACCTACTGGCTCGTTCGCTGGACTTGGGTAAATTAAAAATTCACTATCACTTTGCCAACCAGGGATTCGAACCCGAGACCTCGGCATTGTAATCGCACCATAACATAGTACAGTTGCAGCATTGTCGTGATATCATAATATTATCAATACCAATCAATTATTTCATGAAAGAATATTAATTCCAGTAGTATAGTATAGATTAACAGGTTCACTGATATGTTACAATTGAAGCACATGTTCGCATTACATTTAATTAATTACTGTATTAATTTACAACGTGATTAAGGAACGCCTGGCTACATTTGTATGTTAAATTAAGTTCTCGCAATTGGTTGTTTCAATATTAAATCATCTCGAATCGAATATACATATATAATACATTATTCATGTGGGAATGTTAATGTAATTGTTATTTTGTATGCTTATTTATACTTATATATAGCTTGGCAAAAAGAGTCTGTTTTTAATGAGGGCGCTAAGATCGAATATCATATGAATATGGCAACTGGATATACTACGCCGAAAAATGTTTAGACATTGTTTTTTTTTTCATTACATTTACATTCATCACTAGCGGTCCGGCCCGGCTTCGCCTGGGTGCAGATACTTTGGGTCCACTTTATAAACATAGGAACTATATCGCGTGATATGCTATTGCCGTACTTTAAACTGCCCATCCCATTCCTGTAAGTTTGAAAGAGCATCGTATATATTTGAATTCCTTGCACATCCCACGGAAATACTAAATTTACTCGGAATAAAAAGTAGCCTATGTATTAATCCAGGGCGTGAGCTAGCGCCTCGTGAAATTTCATCGTAATTGGTCCATCGGTTTGAGCATAAACAGGTAACAAACACACAAACTTTCGCATTTATAATATTAGTAGGATTATTAATAGGCTCTCTCTTTATTTGAATTCACAAAACAAACAAAAACCTGTACGATAATGTTCATAAATAACTACGTATAAAATTAACAAACATATACAATGACATTTATAATAATATTGCCATAATTGTTTTTCTTTAATGCCAATTGTCACCGCATTGTACTCTTTTTTGCCAAGTTATATTTTGACCGATCTTTAAATAAACATGTTTTGGCATTGAAAATCAGTTTTATTCATTTTAATTAGCTAATGGCTGTATTCTCGAGAAGGTCAACAGAGTTGGCATTATTAGCTAGAGTTCACGAGGCTATTTCTGCCCCAAGATGTGAAATGTGAGCCAACCCTATAATATTTTTCGTTTTGCCCTTTATAAAATAATAATATAGATGTTTATGGAGTTCATGAAGGCATTAAAAATGTACTCGCATCGTTCACAGACCATATGGAAGAATTTTTTTGTGTACTACAATAAAGATTTAATTTTATTTTTAAATTTATTTATCATGATTACAAAATATGAAGTATTCAGTAGGTATTTTAGCATTTATAAACCACAAAGGTTTGTCACAATGCTAACTATCTACAACAAGTCGACGCAAGGCATTTGTACAAGTGGCTGTCAGGTTTACAATCTGAGTACATAGGTGACAAGAGCTGGGTAAGTGGGCACAAGTGGAATACACATTAAGTACCAGTTGGTGTTATTTGATGGTGAATAAAGTACAGTTTTAATTTAGATTTAATGTTTTTTCTGTAATATTTTCTTTTAATGTAGAGGGTAGTTCGTTTATAAGCCGAGGAATTAAATACCGCGCAGTCCTTTCACCGTACGTGTTGTTTGCTTTTGTAGTACACAATAAAACAAATACATAGCTTAAGGGTAAAATATAAGTAAGAGTGGCAACACTGTATTTCTTTAACGAAGACAAGATCTCATTCAAAAATATAATAAATAAATAAATAACACCCAACAGTCACATACATAGTCCTGACCCCATATTAAGATCAAGTCTTGTGTCGTGGGTATCAGGAACTACGAGAGACTTTTCGGTCTCACAAACACCCAGACCCGAAAGAAATATTTGTGGGGCGCACAAACATTTCTCTCGGTGCGGGGATCGAACCCGCGGCCTCTCGTTTCACAGGCGGCGTCTAACCGCCTGCGCCACGGAGGCTGTCAATTAATATTATTTATAATTACATTTAGGACCAGAAAAATATAAAATAATTATAATTACATTCTGAACCAGTTTTTCAAGTTCCTAATAGCTATCTGGCACTTAATGTCAGGTAAAAAACTAAACTTGGTTAGAAAAGTTCTGAATTTTGATAACTAGGAACTGGTCTGAACTGAAAACTGAAACTGGCCCTTAATGTGATAAAATAATTCAATCTATTGCAATAAGTACACCACAACCTATTTAAGCCCTTAATAATATATCACGGTTTTCACAACGCGATACACTAGTCTAGGACTGCGGAGTAACTTTTAATTACAACACCACGGAGTAATTATAATTACGGCTTATAATTAATTCCTAACTTGTTAATTAGGTTTCAGTGTTAATTTCTAAGCATAGTAGGTTTATTAATATTATTGATATAAAATTAATCAAATAAGTTGACGTATCCAAGGATTGGTCAAATGGAAATCTAATATATAAAATTCTCGTGTCACAGTTTTCGTTGCCATACTCCTCCGAAACGGCTTGACCGATTCTCATGAAATTTTGTGAGCATATTGAGTAGGTCTGAGAATCGGCCAACATCTATTTTTCATCCCCCTAAATGTTAGGAGAAGTCCACCCCTAATTTTTTGTTTTTTATTTTTTAGACAAAATTTTTAATTTCTATTTTTTATGATACAACATACAAAAATACATATAATCCTTAATTTTCACCCTTCTACGATCAACCCTTATTTTTTAATAGCCATTTTAGTAATTTAATAATTTTCCTCTCCGGTCGAAAACTGATCAATCGTCATTTAATTAGTTATCCCCGCCAGATGTCTACAGGTGTCACTTCTGACCCAGTAAACAGCACGGAGTAGGGATGAGAACGAAGCCGGTCTCCTTTCTTTCTCACTCCCTACACAGTTGTCGGCCATCATTATTGTTTATGCATCAAGTGTAGTAGTAACGTTGACAATTATTATTTTGCTATCTCAGTGTAACTCTCATATTAACTATTAATCATTCCTATTTTATATATAAGATGTATATGGATGTTTATGGAGAGAAGGGACATAAAGTAAAATAGAATCGAAGGTACGGGAGAGGGCTGGGATAGATGACAGATTTGTTAGGACGAAATGTAAATGCACGTTATAAAACGGGATGGATAATAAAGAGAAGGGACGGGACGGATTAGGAAGAGACTGAACATGCGGATGAGACGGGATTGAGCCGGACAGTAGGATAGCTACGTCAAGTGTAGGCATACAAGAGTTTATACGAAAAACAACATGTATTTGGTGTGGAGTGGAATCAAAAAATATATGCACCCAGGCGAAGCTGGGTCGGGCCGCTAGTAACTAATAAAAGTGACTGAGTATTTGAATTTGAAACTTTCAATATTCATACAAAGATACATGGGAATCCAAACGATAGAAGATAAAAGTGTTTACAAACTTAACACAATAATGTTATATACCCACATAATTGTTACATAGAATACGTCCTATTGTTCATGAACTATTTTAACTTTATAAATATACTAGCGGCCCGGCCCAGCTTGGCCAGGGTACAAATAGATTTCTATACAATAATATGAACATATTATACATATAAACCTTCCTCTTGAATCACTATCTATTAAAAAAACCGCATCAAAATCCGTTGTGTAGTTTTAAAGATTTAACCATACAAAGGGACATAGGGAGAGAGAAAGAGACTTTGTTTTATACTATGTAGTGATTTGATAAGGAAGAATCAAAATACAGTTCATGTTAAGAGATTTTCTTGCGTTGTTTCTTCTTAATATTTACAACACGTTCCCAAGCGATGGAAGCAGGTCTTGTAGAAGACTATTTGAATAAAGAATATTTTGACTTTAGAGATTTTCAATTTTGTTAAAGAATAATGGTTTGTTTGACAATTGTGTTCAATTCTCGTAATTTTTTCATTTAATTTTGTTAGAATATTGTGTTACTAATTTCTAATTTCGATTTTCTGTGTATTCTGCATATTTTAGGTTGTACATAGCAACCTTATAATGTAACATATTTTTATTGAAACTTTTAGTGTAACAGCCATATTTTTTGAGCTAAACTAATAAAAAAGAAAGATACCGGCCGTACGACGAAGCCAACATTGCTTTAAATGGAACTCAAATTTTTAATTAATGAGTTAAATAGTATTTGCTATTGAATTTCAATCCATTAATTGACGAAAGAATGTTAATAAGATCTTATAGATTATGTTATACTTTTAAGGCGAAGGAATACCCAGGAGTCCTTATAGGTAAGTATGCTTTATCCCTGTATCGCCGTAGGTGTATCAGATAAAGCGCAAGATTTTTTAAGAATACCGCAAAAATGTTTAAACTAAGAAAATTCCTAGCATCTGATGTTTTTCAAATAACTCAATTAGGGATTTTGAAGCACATTCTCGACCGTGTTTGTACATCAAAGCCCAAAATAACCAATACAAAAATAAGTAACCATTAAAATTTGTGCGATAACAACAAAAAATCAACGAAAAACGTTACAATTACTGTCAGTCACATACTATAACACCTGTCTCGAATTCAGAAATGTACAGAGCCCGAGTGAATACTCGTTAAGGATTCGAAATTCGGATACATCTCATCTATAATGGACCGGTAATCTCCCTGGGAACGCAAGCCTGTGAATGAGTTTCAATTAATTTATCCGGGGAAAGTTGAAAAGTGGTATTTCTGTGTGAATGAAGAGTTTAATTATATATGTTTAATTAAAATTATACTAATAAGGTACAACGAACATAGAAGTTATATCCAGGCTACTATAGAAAACGAAGCCGGTGGTAGTTTTAGTGACAGTTGACTGTCTGTAAAATCTACTGTCCCCACGTAAATTATTTATCGAAACTGTAAATAACATTTAAAGTGGTAAATTCCGTATTTTATTATGTTAATTTTATTCTGTATCTGTATCTGTATCAGCCCATATGCATCCCACTGCAGGGCACGGGCCTACTCTACAATCGAGAATACGATTGAGAGTGGTTAGGCCATATAGTCCACCACGCTGGCCTAGTGCGGGTTGGCGGACTTACATACCATAGAAATTCTTATGAATCGCTATGGTATGCAGGTTTCCTCACGATGTTTTCCTTCACCGTTTTAGTGCGTGGTGATTGATTATCAATACGCACATGACTCCGAAAAGTCAGAGGTGTGCCTTGGGATTCGAACCCGCGACCACCGTGAACATGTTGGCAGCAGCGTCTAGTCCGTTTACCAACAGGCCACCACGCACTTTTTATTTTAATTTTATTCACTTTCAGTTAAATTTTATTGATAAACAGTTGGAAGGATTTGTATTTATATTATTTATTTTATGTGCACCAGAAAAATCTTAAACAAACTAATATTTAACATAAGAGGCATACAAATGGGATATACAAATGGCGGTCATATCGCTCGAAGCAATCTCTTACCGACTATCTTGTGATAGACGCAAGTGAAGGAAAATAAAGAGAGTATTGGATATTAGTCTATTAAAAGCTTTATTAAAATTTCAATGTGGGAAATAAAGATGAATAAACGCTCAACAGTCGTACACATAGTCTTCCGCCCCATTCCGAAATATTTATTTCATGTCTTATCAGAAATCACAAGACATTTTTGAGTAACAGCACGTGTTAAGTTTTGATATGTCTGTGTTTTAACAGCGAATAAATGTTTTGGTCTAGATTTCGTGTTTTTTTGTTCCGTGGTTTTAGTTTAATGAAATATTTTAACAGGTATTTATTAAATGATTCATTGCATTGCTCAAACCGTATGTAATGTTTGAACAGCACTCATACAGTAAATACAGTTACATTCACAGCTAAATATTTGAATGTATGTAATTAGTTGTTAAAATTAAACTACTAGCCTATTCCATATTCGACTACATGGGTTATGATTGAAAATTTTGGTAATATTAAATGCAATATAAGCGCTTAATATAACTACTTTATTTGCTTGTTTTGGTATACAATAAAACTGAATCTATATCTATGTGTTATACATAATACTAGCGGTCCGGCCCAGCTTCGCCCGGGTACCGATTTCTGTACAATAATATGTACGTATTATACATATAAACTTTCCTCTTGAATCACTATCTATTCAAAAAAACCGCATCAAAATCCGTTGCGTAGTTTTAAAGATTTAAGCATACAAAGGGACATAGGAACAGAGAAAGCGACTTTGTTTTATACTATGTAGTGATTTGTTAGTTTGTGCCCGCTAATCACAGGATCTACTGATTCGAATTGAAAAAAATATTATTTTGCTGGATAGGTAATTAATCGAAGAATGCATAACATCACGCTTTGACCAATCGGAGCGGAGCAGTAGTGCAAAATATTCCGTAAATGACGTAACATTTTGCGAGTTTCTCTCGCGTGTGCTGTGAACGATTGAAGTTACACTACTATTTGTATGACGGTATTTTTCCTCTTAAAAAGGTCTAACGGGCCAGGACGGGATGTTACGGGACTGGATGGAAAAAGCAGTAGAGGACGACAGTCACGTTCAGTTTTAATAGCAACCAGTTAGTCCCCAAATTTTTTCTAAAGTGGACTGGAGTTAAAAAGTATCTGCATCCGAACATAGCCGGGCAGGGCTGCTAGTTAAGTATAAAACGAAGAGATGTGAACCCAAAATTTCGTCAACAATTGAATTATTATAATGCCAAAATGCAACTGTTAAACTTAGTTTTCCCTGCTCGATACGTACACAATAGTCGACCCAATTAATAACTGCATTTTCCCGCCGCGCTTACTGAAAGCCGGCTTTGTGAAAGCCGTGTAATTTCATTCATAACTTGTATATTGTTGTTTTAAATATCGCGAGCAATTTTGTCGCCGATATAGTTGCGGTCAAATCGGTAATGGGTATTGTGGAATGGACGGTTTGGAGATTTCGTTTTAAAATATGTGGTAACAATATCGTTACTTTTTCGTGTTTTTATATCTGTTTGGATTTTTTTGTTACAATGAATGGCACGACGAGATTGCCATTCGCCTGATGGTAGCGATACGACCGCTCATGAACAGTAACAAAATGAAACAACACCTCGAATTACAAAGCAATGCTTGGCATTCCACTGCGCTCGCCATCCTGAGACATAGGATATATTCATTAGTAACTCTACCAGTAGTTACCCTATAAGATAAATAAGCTGAAACCAGGCTACGACAATCCTACAGACGAAGTTACTACAGGAGGTTTTCGTTTAATAATTCCTACAAAGTAATAAGAGGTTTTCTAGCAAAAAAGTTAATAGTGCATAGGCATATCCTGGCGATCTGAACTCCTTAAGTCACCATTGACCGCTGACTACATTGCATTATCTTTTTAAATTTAGAGCACGCGATTTCCATCTCTCGGTAGGGATAAATATTTGTGTTATTGAAATATATTTGTTTGCATCTTTATCAACTTTAGGCTCTTGAGTTATCAACTTATTTTTCTTCAAATGGGATTGTATGGTCGTAACTGTACGAGCATGTGACGTATTTTTATATTATTAAATTTTTATTTATTTTATTAGGATTTCCAACAAAGAACACATATAACATTTAATACTGGACTGTTCTCCTTTTTAAAATGGTGCTTATTTAATTATACATTTCCAAATACGATAGTACATAATAACACAAGGAAACTATAAAGTAACTTATTTTTTATTATGACGGCCTGTAATGTGTAAATAATTACAATACACGAATAAAATAACCAATACTGAAATTATAATAATCCAAAATCATTCAATTTCACCGGACAGTATTACAAATTAACTGTCTGTATCAGCCCATGTACTCACTGCAGGGCTCGGGCCTCCTCTAAAATCGAGAATACGATTGAGAGTGGTTAGGCTATATAGTCAACCAACCTGCCCTAGAGAGGGTTGGCGGACTTACATACCATAGAAATTCTTATAAATCACTGTTATGTTGGTTTCCTCACGATGTTTTCCTTCACCGCTTTAGTACATGGTGATTCACTATCAATACACACATGACTCCAAGAAGTCAGAGGTGTGCCCTGGGATTCGAACCCGCGACCACCGTAAACATGTTGGCCGCCTCAGCCTTTACACCTACACTCACTTTACACAAAATAACTACTACACTATATTTTCAAGAAGTAATTTATTACACAGCTGTTTACAACCAACGGTTCCGATCTCATATTCTGCTATTAATTGACAGTGATTGATTGAATTTTTGGAAGGCGGCAGTGAAAATTTGGGGTAAACAAGTTGTGTAGGCTACCTCGACTGTCATCATACAGATATAAATTTTGTAATGGAGCAGAGATTTTTTACAATTAGTATTTACTTTAAAGAATATGAGAAGTTTTAGTCTGCATTTACCGTCGGACTTGCCAAGTGTGTTGAGAATTGGCAAACCCTAAATTAGGTGACGCCTTTGTTGAGATTACTTCTTTAAATAAACGATATTAATATTATAAGGAGGAAATATTCGAGTGCTTGCATTGAATAGGAAACTACTGGACCGTTTCAAAAAAAACTCTCAGTATTGGAATACTAAATTATGCCTGATTAATAAAGGCTATGGAATATTTAAAAAAATGTATCTGCACCCTGGCGAAGCCGGGCTGAACTGCTATAAACGATAAAGTATATAACAACAATTAGCTGTCATAATAAAATTGTTTTTTGGTGTAGCAATACTTACATGATAGATTCTATAGTTTTATCATGTAACTGATAATACGAATTAGTGTAATTGTATATTAATGTTATGTAAGTTACCCCTTCTCGTTATTTTTATTTTGTAGACCGCCGGACCTGCCTACCACAAGGACCGAAACTGTCCTCTCCAAGAATCTAATCTGTTAGAGACCGACTAAACCAGTGGTTCTTAACTTCTTAATCATCAGAGACCATTTGACTAAAAATCTGTCTAGCCAATGACCACCCAGTTGGTAAACAGGGGTTACTCTATACTCCGACACGAAGTTCGAATGTTCGGAACGGCAACAAATAAGAAAAAGCTTTTCCACTTCTAAAAATAAATAATATTCTCTATGACAGTTATGCAGTAATATTAGTACAGTGTCAGTGCGATTATCGAACATTTGTCGTCGTGTTTAAAAATATGGCCTACAATAACATTATTATTACTTGTTGTTACTAAACAACTCCCCTGTGGTTGTATGTGTACGTTAAAGTTAAAACAAAGATGGAAAGTTTTATTCCTCCGAGTTGACGGTAAATGGAAAACACACGTTAGCTCTTACCTCAGTTGTTTTAACTTTTTAGTGGCTTTGCTATTGTTTATCAAATTATTTATGTATGATGGCACCTTTCCTGGTATAGAAGAGGGTTCGGATTTGATTTTGCCTCTTTCTTTCATGTCAGATATGCAATTCGGTTGTTTGTGTTGCTATAATTTATAAATTATAGTGTTATTGATTTTAAACAATCAATACATTGGCAAAGAATAATGTTTTAGCATTGAAATACGGATTGCAACATTCAAGACTCAATAAATTCCTCTTGGACTGTCTTTAATCGATCCGTAGGATGGTATTTCATGAATATACTTTAATGGTGGTGGGTATCTCATGTGTGAGGCCGTTTGGGTAGGTACTATCGCAATGTCTATGTCTCTCGTCGAATAGCAGCATAAATACACTGTGTTCCGGTTTAAAGGGCATTGTAGTCAGATAAACTATTGGACATAATGAGATTTAACATCTTATGTCTCAGGATTGCGAGCGCAGTGGAATGCCAAGCATCGCTTTGTAAGTGGTGTTCTGTGGTTTTGCTATTGACCCCGAGTAATCATATTTCTTACCATCAGGCGAGTGGCATGCTCCTCTAGCAATTCCTTGGTCTCATAATTTAAAAAAAAAAGTAAAACAACCTACATTGAAGCTGTCGAATTGAGATCTATTAAAATAGTGACAAGTCTATTCTATCTCTTAAAACCGTTTTTTTCTATAATAACTACTCATTACGCGCTTGACAGTTCGTTAGCAACTCACGATATGAAACAACGCAAATATGCTGTACTTAACCTTAAAATTTAATTTTATCGTACACGGTGTCCCGAGTCACCTTACTAATTTCTTGGAAGTATCTTATACATGATATTCGCAAAATTTGAATCACTACCCAAATACCGCTGACGTCACAGCAACAACAGGGCGATTAAAAAGTAACTTTACACCGAAGCGACAATGTCAGTAAACACCCGCACAGAATATAAGCGGTGGCGGTTTGTTTATGAGCGATAGCGGGGACTCAAATACTAGTGGGTATTATTAAACATAAGAATATGAGTTTATTTGTTTGCTTAGGTATAGGAAATTACATAGGGTATACTTTTTATTCGAATGAAAACTACATTATGGGAAAATATGTTATTATTTTACTTCAACTCTCCCTGTGATGACCGACGGCCTGATTTGATCATAACCTACAATAATGAAGGTAAGTCGCGACCCTAATCTACTACCATACAAAATAAATAAATATAATAAGATTTTACAGCACAGCGATGAAGTTGCACAATTTAATTTTGCCTGCACACGTTAATTCATTCCAAAAATTAATTACACGTTTATTACACTAGAATATAAAAAAATTACAAAACTAACTTACCGATTTCGCCATGCCCACGTAGTATATCCAAACGACGTCCACAGTTGTTGCAACTATGTCTTGTTTTGTAATTTGAATCATGAGTTTTGTAGGACGCACATTTTTTTTGATGACAAAAACATCTGTCCACGAAAATTAACCTTTCATTTTACAACTTAATTATTATATTGTAACACCACTCAATTTTTCACTTCACAATATTATGGTCCTCCATATATCGGCACAAAACTATACATTTACATTAATTGTGTTATTCACAAAAGTCTTTCACAATTTAATCGGGTCAATGCGGGACAACCGACCCCGTACGCGTCTTGATGACAACTGATTTATCTCACACTACCGACGAGTTTATATACTGTCACCAGTTACAAAATTACAAGTACCCTCATAAACATAAACACGAAAACCCACATTAATATATGTTCTCATCATAACAATAAATTATTAACGTCTAGTCACGGTAGCAGAGGTGCTAAGGAGTTAAAGGCTTAATTTTGTTAAACTATCTTTAATAGAGCTTCGCATTAAAGGATCTTGTGAACTATTAATTATGAGCTGGCGCCTTATGTATAAGTTATTATAGCAGAAGCTATTGTTACGGAATATATTTGTCTTGAGTAATTTTAAAGTTGCCGAGTTGTCGAGTACGGGCTAAAAAACTATGTAATTTCAAATATAATTTTTGAAATCTCATTAAGTAATTAAGCTAACGCGAATTTGTGTGACTATCATAGTGATCTAGGAAATTGATTTTCAGTTCAGCCTGCGTAACTTCTGTTTCAATTAAGCTTAAAAAACAATGTCAACAATCAAAATATAGGCTATTTCTCACTGTATACCTTAGCATTATAGTAAACATGACTGTCCAATACAAAAAATAAAAAAATCGCCAAATCTTTATCAACATATCCCCTACCCCTAGATAGAAGGAGCGGCCGCCATATTTGTGTTCCGTTAATTGAGGTTGGTTGGCCACTGAGCAAACACGCGACACACGGAACATTATGGCAATTTTTCGATCTAGTTTCATTAACTATTAATTATCATCAATTTGCTTTGCTCGAAAATTGAAAGGAATCTCCGATTTCATGTAAAAACTAAGTACCTATTTACGCGTATAAACTTATAAAGGAGTGTACTATCTGGACACAAAATAGCAGTTGGTTGCATGAAAGCATTAAAGCATATTTTATTATCGTGATTTGATTTTAGAGGGAGGTAATATCTGTAAATATGGCCTAAACACTCTTAATCTCTCGATAGTAGAGGAGGGTTCTGTCTTGCAGTAGGGCGGTTTATGGGCTGATACAGAGACACAATATTTATAAATTTATGCAGTAAAATCAAGATCATGTTCAGATAACTCAAAATAGTACATAAATAATCCATCGTAGATATGAAAATATTTTACAAGGCCACCTAACAAAATTCAATGTTTTGAGGTTATTACGATTGTGATTTTTTTTCCACAAGTATTTTATACTAATGATGAAAAGTTACTACAACTGCATATATAAACTCACATTTTTTCCATTATGGCTTCGGTCCGTAGTATCCCCCATTCATGTTTTAGTAAAATGAAGGCAACATTATCAAAATTTTTGATAAAGACTAGCGAAAAAACCGAATTAATCATAAAACACTTCTGTGTAACCTCCACTTCACTTGTGTGCCTTTACAGAATTATATTGAATATAAAACAGCTTCTATTTTATCTCATAAAATCTGAAATACAGCAAATTAATGAAAATAAAACGGCAGCTATGTGTAATTCCCACGATTTTCCCGCTAACATTCCAAAATTCACTTTTACTGCGAAATAGTTAATAAAAACGCCAATAAAATTGTTCAAAAACCCTAAAGCCCGAAAAGCATTTTAATTAAATACTCTTTGGATACCGTGTGCAGCTGGATATTCTTTGCATAAAACCTCTTTGTAGTTTCAGCCTTATTGAAGTTTGCTGTAAGTTACAAAGGAGTTTGGAAAAGATTGCGCTATCGGTAAGTTGGAGAGCGCATATTACAATTTCACTTTGAGATGGAACACGAAATATTTTAGCGTCGTTGGAAAGGTTTAATGAGTTATAAGAAAGCATATTTTATAGATCAAAGCTAAAAAAGTTTAAAGACATATGAATGCTACCAAGTCATGATGACCTGTCATCTTGTTTTTGAGTTAAGCTTAAATTATTTGTTATTTTTATTTTATTATAGTGATCATATTATTATTAATAAGAACTTTCATAACATTGTTTGAATAGTCAACTATTGAATACACTTAACAAATATTATTGCACCAAAGAAATATATATGTCGCGTCACAGGTAGCCGAACGCAACATATCTTAATTTTCTTCTTCGGCGCTCATAATTGTTAATCCTTTTTTAGAACTTGGTTGGAAATAAAAATACACTTTCACAATAATAATGCGGTTATAGACAAATACTCGAAGAACGCCCGATCACGACCAACTTTAGAAAATTCACCACCAACAATTTTTACGAACTTCTTCGAGGTTATGTCCAGGGCCATTCATTTTTAATTCTTATTGAATTAACCAATCAATGTCACCTGCGTTACCGCCTCCTTTTTAATAAATTCTATTTTAACATCTAAATTACGTACATACTACTTAGTAAAAATAAACAATCATTGAAACACAAAGTAATTAAATCTTTACAAATTAAATCAATTGAAAACAATTACAAAGAACATAATAACTGAAATTAAATTTAGAGAAGTGATGTCACTCGCCATTGAATCTGCCACAGCAGCGCCATCTATTTCCGACATATATAAAATAAGAAAAAATACTTTATTTGTCATGTGGCAAATAATCACGCATATGACAAGTCAATATATTATACACACATAGCAAATTCTAAAGATAAGATTCACAGAATTTCTATCATTGACATTAAACACTGCTTTCAGACTGAATGAAAAAATAACATAGTTATTTTTCTTTTGTGCTATTCAAACATTATTTTTATAGTGATATTTTAGGAGCAAAATGGAATTTTATATTCTTCGTACCCCTTAAGCAGCAAAGGCAGGACATGATATCATACTGTTGCAGTTTAACCTGAAATTAATCTTTACAAAACGTGATTAACATAAATCCAATATCCGTTTAAATACTTGATAATGGAGTTAATACGGTGCTAAATTGAAAAGTCGGCGCGGCCCGTAGGCGATCGGCAAACACAATCGAGAACCAATCAGGTTATGCAAATCAATTTTGTATGATCGGTTAACAATCATTTTGCACTGATTTAAAATAGATTATTTTTAGAATCCAAGTTATCAGAAAGAGACTACAGCATCTATTATTTAGCCAGAGGAAAGCGTTTTCCAATCTTCTTTTAGCTTCTGGTGGATTTGGGGGGAGGTTGAAAGGCCTATGTCAGAGTTAACCTTTTAGCCAATCTCATCTAGCCAAACTCGTATTGCTCTCTGTTTATCTGCCCATATACCTCCCACTGCAGGGCATGGGCCTCTACAATAGAGAGTACGATTGAGCGTCGTTAGGCCATATAGCTCATCACGCTGGCCTAGTCCAGGTTGATGGACTTTACATGCCAGAGAAATTCTTATAAATCGCTATGGTATGCACGTTTCCTCATCATGTTTTCCTTGACCGTGTTATCGCTCAATACCTAAAAATTAATGGTAGCACTCCCGAGTTTTATTGGCGTCGGGCGCTTAGTCATTTGATCGAAGGCTTAGTCAGTATCGCCCCTAAACCAAAGCGCTTAGAGTTCCACTGTCACACCCATTTCAACTTTGTTAAACCAGAAATGTTGTTCTGGACTTGAATTTGCACAGGATGAACATAGGCACGGAAATAAGTAAAATGTCGTTGACTTTGGTGAGTTACATTTTGGGTTCAATGCCCGTATCGAGACAAATATTTGAGGTCCATATGTATTTGTCGGGTTTGGGTGTTTGTAAGACCGAAGAGTCTCTCGTAGTTTCTGATACCCACGACACAAGACTTAATTGATCTTAATGTGAGGTTCTGACTATGTATGTGACTGTTGGGTGTATTTATTTATTTCTGTTCTGAGGGCATTTAAAATGAGCAAATAACTAACCATATATTGATATAAATGTATGTGCGTATTTTTATTATGATATTTGTTAATTAATTTTCAGTTTTATTTCATAAGACTACCATGCTCTCTCTCTCTGCACCGTCAATGTTTGACTGGCAAATAATGCCTCAGGCATTAAGCTTTTAAAAAAAACATGTATATAAAACATTAAATAAATAAATAAAACATTTATACCTCTCTAACCGTAATTCTTTCTACAAAAACACAATAAGCCGGTAACCTTGACTCATTTCCAAATAAAGTCGGCTAAGACGCCGTCCAAGGTAAATAAGGCTGATATATAGTCCTTTTATTAAGCAATATTTCAACGTTCCATCCGATACACAATACTGTGTCAACCTCGACGTATCAGTTTTGATTGGCCCTTTGAGGAAACTGCCTCCGGACATGCGATGCCAATGTATCCGATTTTATATGAACCATGAGAGCCTAGCCCCCATGTATTCTAATACAGGGGTTTTTTAAAATTTCATATCGTAAAGGACTTTGACGGTAATGCCATTATGTCACTCCGTACAGAAAATTACATAAGTTCCTCAACCTACATATAAAATAAATCTTTTATTTATCAAATAGTTTTCTAGTCTCAATTGACATTGTATTCGTTATAATAATGTTGCAATCACCAACTCTTGTCCCGATTATCAGAAGGAACTTTTTTAAAAATTTCATATCGAAAAGGACTTTGTCGCAATGCTATTACGTCAATTGGTACAGAAAATTACATTAGTGGGTTAACTTTAATAAGTGGATATAAGAAAAAAAAACATTTCTATCAAATAGCATAAACATTTTTCTAGCCTAAATTGAAATTGGGTTCGTTAAAATAATATTGCAATCACCAACTTGTTTCATATTTAGCTTTAGTTTTATTTCGATGAATGGCGAGTCGAGCAAGCCGATTGTTTGATGGTAAGCGATACGACAGCTCATGGAGACATCCATCTTGAGACATAAGATGTTAAGTACAATTATTTCCAGTATACATAATGAGACTTAATATAGCATTGTTGGCATTACTTATTTACTTTCTGTTTAATTTATAAGAGCATTATTCTCACATTGCATCAAAATATGGGAAATTTCGATAAATTGTTGCATAATATATCACATGGTAAATATATTGCAAGTACCCAAGGTTACTTATTTGTAACAATATTCACATTAGAATTATTGAGCAGCAACAACAGGCTGTAATATGAAAGATAATGGATTCGTCTCCCAGGTTGAGCAGTCTCCTATACGTTACTGTTTAGATTTGAGAAATAACTTTATTTATTATATCACGTATTTAGCAGTCAGTAAAGTAATGTGCGCGCAAATGACGCGCATAGTGAACAAAGAATGCTTTCCCGCAAATCAAAAATTAATTCGCGCTGACATCGTTGATTCTTATTTAAATGTTGCAATACAGCTTTTAATTAAATCCCGTACTTCAAAGGACCAATTAAAATTCTCGTTCCGTGTTAATTGACGCGATCGTGGACAATTTCCTTTTTAAAATGTTTTCAGAATGATTTTATATCGGAAATTGTGTAAGGATCGCGTTAACATACATTGAATATTGAGTTGAATCGGCACTTTTATGTACAACCAATTTTATGGAACTGCTTATTTAATCCTTATTTCGAGAGCATTAAGAGACAATTTTCCTTACTCAAGCAGTAACATAAACTTTGTACTCATATTCGATGAATATTGTAATGCCCCAATGCTGAGCTTTATTGCTATAAACATAAGAACGGTTATCAATTGTCTTGAATCCAATAAAAATGTTGCTTGGAATTTGTCAAACGTTTTCCAGTATGTTTGCTCACTTCACTCAACGTATCGGAAAAAGCAAAAAATATAAGGGATGTTGTATGAAAAAGACAATGTAAATAAAGCATATTGAAAGAGTTATTAAATAGTTCGCAGAATAAATCGTTTAATATCAATAATAAACTCTTTTGTGTAATATTGCTGTAATATTGTTATATTATTTATCTTTTGAGATTTGTTTTTTTCAAAAACGAATTTATTTCAAAAATAATTAAAAATATTGTCGCGTTTCTTTGCGAAATGTTTAGTTGCATTGTGTTTGTAGTCACCAAGACTACCACCCGGCTTCGTTTATGGTAGCAGTCTTGATATACCCGTTATATTTATTTTACATTCTGTGTCTAATAATTGTTATTCTAATTTGTGAGTAAACGGACCTGACGCAACTGCCAACATGCTCACAGTTTTCAAGGGTCGAAATCCCAGGGTACATCTGATTTTTTGGAGTCATCTGTGTATTGATAGTCAATCAACACGCACTATAACGGTGAAGGAAAACATCATGAGGAAACCTGCATTTCATAGCGATTGATAAGAATTTCTATGGTTGGTAAAGTCCGCTAACCCGCATTAGACCAGCGATGTGGACTATATGCATATGGCCTAACCACTCTCAATCGTACTCTCGGTTCACGGTTGCAGTGGGACGTATATGGGCTACCGATATGATTGAGACTTTAGCAAAGCTCCCTTTTAAGAACTAATGGTTATAAAATGAATCACCGGCTATTGAGCAATAAGAAGCAATAAATAGTATTTCATAGGATATTGATGTATTTCGAGTCAAATGGGGCTAATGGAGAAGTATTGTTAGTATTTCTAAGATCTAGTCGGCTCAATCAATCACAAATATTTATTGGAACAGTTATATATACTTAAGCCGTGTACAATACACGGTAATTATGTGAAATGATAATATATTTTGTATTTCTTATTCGTACATCTTATTCGTACATGTTCACGGTGGTCGCGGGTTCAAATCCCAGGGCACACCTCTGACTTTTCGGAGTCATGTGTGTATTGATAGTCAATCACCACGCACTAAAACGGTGAAGGAAAACATCGTGAGGAAACCTGCATACCATAGCGATTCATAAGAATTTATATGGTATGTAAGTCCGCCAACCCGCACTAGGCCAGCGTGGTGGACTATACGGCCTAACCACTCTCAATCGTACTCTCGATTGTAGAGTAGGCCAGTGCCCTGCAGTGGGACGTATATGGGCTGATCCAGATCCAGATTTCTTATTCGTAGTAGTGGAGCGGAACATACAAAGTGAAATGTGGGTGTTGACTGTTGTGGCACCTCTACCTCCCCTTCTGTAAATGTTCGGATTGCCGATATATTCGAATCATTCATTCTTCGATCCGAAGATTCGAATTTCGTGTTAGAGGTTTCGAAACAAAAAACGTCACGAAGATTCCGATTTATATAGTAGGGCCCTTAAATCCATGTCACCCGAACTATAGTGACTCCCAATGGAGACCTCAATCATCATGAAAAGATGAGTAGTTTAAGGCCTACAATGGAATATTTTAAAACATACATAACCTTTCTCCCATAAGGGGTAAGCAGAGGTACTATCAGGACACCCTCCTTTCGCCTTGTGTTAACTGGTCCACGGTATGATAAGGAGCGATCATACATGGTTAAAAAAAAACAATTTAAGGTTAAAAAAACAAGTAGATTGCCAACATTTCTTAATTTCCCCTTCATCGTTTGCCATATTCATGTAAAAGTTCTCCAAATGTCCTACAGACATTGCCAATCATATTTATTCAGTCTCCATTAGTAAAGTGAAATAAATGATACAACAGAATGCCATTATTCATATTAAATTCACATCGTATCTTTGAGTAATGTACAATTAACGAGTCACCTGGAAATTGCTTTAACTTGTTGCTAGTGTTTTTAAAAGATGGTAATCGTTTATAGAACAATATCTACATTCTACGTGTTTGTTTGTACAAGTTTTCGAATCACTTGAGGGTTTTCTGTTCGGTTTTGATTCCGTTTATAATTGTTTTTACGTTCAATTATGGTTTTATTGTTGATAATTTAAGTGAATACGTCATTGTAAAAGAACTGTGGTAGAATGAAAATGAAAATAATTTATTGAATCCATTAAAATGTTCAACATAATTTAGATTCAGTATTTTTTTAGCTACCATCCGTAAATAATAGTTTCTTAGATGTACGCGATGTTACATTGAAATAAAACGTTTACAAAGACCGTCAGCGCTAATACCATGAAAGCTTTACAGCCGCTGCCAATAAACAAACCCAATCCAAAATTTGCCGTTTTAGATTGACAGCTCAATCGTTTTTCTGATACTATATTGCCAATAATCAACCTCAGTAGTGAATAAACTATGGCAACATGACAGGAGACCAATCGAAAAGTAGAAAACAATTGACAACAAAACAGATTGACTTCAATCTAATTTTTTCGATTGATTATTGGCATCGGCCGTTAGAGCAATCGAAATGTCGTCGGGAAGTTAATAAATTGAACCAAATCCACGATAAAATCTTTAAAATTCAGTTTTATTTCAACAATAGTAAACATTGGTCCCTAGGATTTATCAAATTTTGATCTATAATCGATTTATATTTTGTATTGTTTAAAAAATATACCGATGGAAAATAAGATATTCTTTGGTCTTATTTCTTACTGAAAGATTTATTAAAAACCTATTAATTCCTCTTCAAAAATTTCTTTTATACCAGGTCGGCAACCTTTGAAGTCGGAATAGCCAAAAAAATACAATTTACAATATTTCTAAGTTTTAAAAGAGCCACATTTTTTTCTTACTACTGTTACGACCCCTGACGGGTGCGTTAAAAAGCGAGGACAAGTGGCTGAGAGATAGAAATGGTGCCTAATCCTCATTAATCGGTTCAATATGATTTTTTAGTATTTAATTCTTAAATAAATTGTATTGGCGTGTAGAATTAAAGAGCCGAAGTTTCACCTCCAAAGAACCGCATATCGCTCGCGAGCGTCAAGTTGCCGACCTTTGTTCTATACGCATTCCACCCGTAAGATGTATGACGAAAATTCGTATCGAAATTCGTTTTGAATTTTGAAATGATTACCAGTGACATCGCTGGGAAAGCTCATCGGCACACGGCAGGTTTTAAATAATTAACTCGCTCCGCTTTTATGAAATTGTGGACTAAATACCCCCCCCCCCCCCCCCAGTTTAATCAATCTTCGTAACGAACCAATCTATCATCTATACACTCCTTAATTCTATGCTAATACCTTGATATTAATAGGCGCATTGATGAATATCTTTTTGGATAACACTGATATTTTGTTAATATAAAAAACGCTTTGTTAAAATAGAGTTACAAACATTTTTAACATTTTTACTAATACAAACTTTAATAAGCGCAATGATGAATACATTTTTGGATAACACTGATATTTTGTTATAAAAAATAAACTTATCAAAAACAGAGTCACAAATACTTTTAACGGTGATCCGTAAACAAAGACTTGTATCTTAGGGTACCTATACAATTTCAGGCAAGCGGTATTTGAAGCGTCGTAATATAGCGAATTTGTATCCGCACTAATCGCCTTACCACTCTCAATCGTACTGTCGATTGTAGAGGAGCCCCGTGCCCTGTCGTGGGACGTATGTAGGCTGATATAGATACAATAATAAAATTAAAAAGGGTGTATAATATCTCTTTTACTTTACTATACATAAAGATTAAATACGTCAGTAGTCTTACAAGGATGAATAGATGTGTTAAACCTCCACTCGTACCTACGGTTCGCCGAGCTTATTTCCGTCCACAGATGCGACTGTCTCCATAGCTGACACACTTTCCTGGGTCTTATATGGGATTTATACCAGAATATATTGTACAATAAACACAACAGTTACAATGCTTGACCTTGTAGTGAGGTACGTCTTGTCTCATATTGTGTTTTAATATTAAGAGGTTATTAAGTATATGATATCAAAGTAGAATGTTAAGTTCAATGTTTGAATTAAAATAAATAAATTGTTTATTAAATATTTCCTTAACCTAGGTTACAAACAAAATTCTTACATAAATCATGTCGATGTGGAGATCCTTAGGGGAGGCCTGTGTTCAGTATTGGATATCCTATGGCCGAAAGGAGAAATAGAGAGTTGGTTTCAATTTATTAACTGCCATGAAGATCTTGTATTATTTTTTAAAATATAATCTATTGGAGGGTAGTTTCTGTAGTTATCTTGTGACATGCTGGTCTAATGCTTCAGTTTCACGTGTACACTTGCATGTATGGCGCAAGCTCTGTTGCTGCGATGGACTTTTAGACTAATTTAAGTTGTTTTGTGTATAATATCTTTGTAATAATATTTGTGTTGAGTAATATTTGTGTGTTTATTAATTTTGAGTGCTAAGAGTACGGTGATCGGGGTTTTCTTCGGCGACCAGTTAGCTTCAGGAGCGAGATTCAGGTGAGTGGTATGTATATATATATATATATAATATATGTACTATTATTCCTATATTATCAGCCAACGTTTATCATATTATGTTTTATCTGCTTTTCTGTGCACAATTTTAAACAGTCGGTTTTAGAATTTTCCTTAAACTTCCACAAATATTTCAAAACCTTAGTTAAATCCATCCTGCAGTTTTAGTAAGACTCACGAATATATACGATTAGAGTAATCGCAGTCAATGGTTTGTAGAGAAAGTAATATATATCTTGTGGTTAGTACGAGTAAGTATCGAAATATAAAACCGCTGTTTGTACTTGATCTTAGTATATTTCGTTCTTCGGTGGAGACGTGATGACATTAATTAAAACCACTAACCGGGTGTCGCGGTAGAAGTTACACGAAATATTTAATTACATTCAACGGTTTATTAATTATTTTTTACTACGTGTTTATTAGTTTCTTATTTATGATGGTTTTCGAATATTGTTGAGACGTTTTATGGATGTGACTCTTATATTTTTGAAGTTAGTTTGTGGTTATTGTGTAATTTAATTCAATCTTCCTAATATTATGTATACATAATAATAATAATAACACCCAACAGTCACATACATAGTCCTGACCCCACACTAAGATCGAGTCTTATGTCGTGGGTATCAGGAACTACGAGAGACTTTTCGGTCTCACAAACACCCAGACCCGGAAGAAATATTTGTGGGCCGCACAAACATTTCTCTCGGTGCGGGGATCGAACCCGCGGCCTCTCGTTTCACAGGCGGCGTCTAACCAACTGCGCCACGGAGGCTGTCCTATACATGATCAATGTTATGATTTATGTAATAGTTTATATTAGTATTGGAATAAATAGCAATAGCAATCATAAATAGCATGTGAAGTCTATAATAGCATTTCACAAATTATATTAATACGCTAAATTTTGCGATGTGCTATTGTGATTCACTAAGCCGACCGGTTAATATTTTTCTACGATATTGTGTAGGCTGTGAAGGAGTGAGTTTTTACGTTTGTTTGTTTTTACGAACCCATTTAAAAATAATAACAGAACATTCAATTGTGTGTGTGTAACTTTAGATGTGAAAAATGGTTATTATAATATGAGCTTGTTAGAATTTTGTGGGTAGAGGTATATAAAAAATATAAACATGGGTATTTCAATAGATATAATTATCTATAATTATATATTTTAACCATATTACTTAACATAATGGCCAATAATTATTATAATGTTACAAAATTATCAATTATATTAAATCTTATTTAATACACAGCAATTGACAAAATTTGGTACAATAATATAGATTAATTCTACCACAATCGACAATTACAATGTTACAGAATAATATCTAATTATTCAGAACAATAAGCATCAGAATATAATATTAATTACTTAACTTGCCAATCCTGGTACTCCTCACTGCTCACTGGCAGAGCTTCCGCTCAGCGACGCCTCACGATCGAAATGTGTCTCTTATACACAACAGACCTTCACGAACGCAGGATCTCCGCGATAGCGGAGGTCCCGCGTTGTGGTAACAATACCGGGGCGTGAGCCCTCTGATTGTGGTCTATCCAAGCGACCCGTAAACACGGTGTCGTTCCTTGGTGAAGTCCGAAACGAGTTCGGACTTTAGGCGGCTTCGCGTGCGGATCTCGCTCGGAGCGAGATCCTTCCATAGGGCTACCGGGACCCGCAGACGGCCCGCCCATCCGTTATGGGAAGGTCGGCTGACGGGGGAGGCAACGTGCAACTGGAGAGGCCCGGGCCTGAGTGAGGTGCAGGCGAGGTCGGACAGATTCCCTAACCCTACCACCGCTTCGGAATGTGTGTCTCTTATCCGTCGGAGACTGGTATTTATACCAATCCGAATGTCAAAACAACTTAATACTACCGCCACTTCAGGCTTACATTTACAATTTATGTTTTTATATTATCCTAATAAATTTATTTCACAAACAATCACTTCAATACATAATTTATGATGTGGAATATATATTTGCAAATATTATAATCAATCTAAGTATATTATCTATGTTAACAAGCTCAAGTTTATTGTTTACATATTCTGTGGGGGCAATAAGCAATAGCAGAAACATAGAGCATGCTAAGGCTACAAATATAACAAGGTGGTGATGTTAATTCGAAATAGCAATAATTTCCATTACTAGTTTATATATGTACATGTAGATTGTAGGTAAATAAACTATCACATAAATCATAAAATTGAATCAAAATATCACTTGTTCCCTACAATGTGTGGAATATTATTGTCAGTAACAGGGCTGACATCTCGGAATGTTGACCCAGTTGCTTTGCGTTAACCGCTAACAGCGGTCGTGTTGTGCGAAACAATAATTAACTAATCACCTGCACGTTTTTATAGATAAGCGCGCGCTCGACCCGTTCGGGTCGGAACGCATTCGATATGAATAATGAGTCGTGTGTACAGCACGATAAAGACGCTATTACTTTGAACAATGAAAGCGAAGGCACGATAACTGATACAATAATGTACGATGAAGAAATGAGTGTAGTGGACGAAGTGAATAGAAAGAGGACAAGAACACACGTGGAATGTTCGTCAGAGGAAGATTGGCAAACTGTAACTCGAGGTCGGAAATCTAGTCGTAGAAGTAGCCAGGATATAGTGGAAAAAATTTTAGTTCATGTGACGTGTACGACTACGTTTCCTAAACAGTTTGCATTAGCCAAGCTGTTTAAAGACGAGGATATTAATGGAATCGCCCGTGTTAAGTATGTTCATAAAAACAAACTTATCATAACATTTGAAAAGGAAGACGATGTTGATAAATTTATTTATAACAAATCACTCGATGAATTAGGTTGGAAGCGCCAAAGATCGTCTGAGGTAGGCGTAACATATGGCGTTATCAGAAACATAGATTTGAATGTTACCGAGAAAGATTTACTAGAAAATATGACATGTGAGTTCGAATTAATCTCTGCAAAAAGATTGAATAAGCGACAATTTCACGAAAACTCAGCTAATGGATGGATACAATGCGAATCTATTCGCCTAGCATTTAAAGGGGCCTCACTACCTTCATATGTATACCTCTTTGGACTAAGAGTGAGCGTATCTCCCTATGTGTTTCCCGTGACCCAATGTTCCCGTTGTTGGAAGTTTGGTCACTCTCGGTTATTTTGCCCTTCCACAAAAGTAATATGCCCCAAGTGCACGAAAAACCACGAAAACTGTGAGATCACATCATTCCGATGCGTGAACTGTTCCGGTAATCATATGGCTCTCCAAAAGATATGCCCAGTCTTTATAAAAGAAAGGCGAATAAGACAATTGATGTCTGAGTACAACTGTACGTATACAAAAGCCCTTACTATATACGTTCCTCCCTCCCCGGTGCCTGATAGATGTCTATCCCCACCACCACGTGTTTCTTGCTTAATGCAGCTTGACACTGAATCAATGTGCGAGGAGACTACTAAATCACCTCAGAAACAGAAGCTGATGTCCCAACTGTTTACTTCGTCTCAACAGAAGCCGTCTAATATTGCACAAAATAATAGAACGAAGAAACACCGTAAACAGGTGGCAAGGCCTCCCACTCCAGTCCCCGGTATGACAACATCATCAGTTCCGGAACCTATGGATGCATACCGACATGAAGACACAGAGTCTACAGAAGACTATACACCTGAGGACACACAGACAGAGAAGACATCTACTGACAGAAAGACCACAAATTTTACTTTTATTCGTTTACTTTATAAGCTTTATCAAATTTTGTTAAGTAAGGTTTCTTTAGATGTTAAAATTAGACAAGCTGTAACAATTAGTTCAGAATGGATTATTTCAAATATGGTTAGTGAGAATTTTGTTGGATTTCTTTTTAATGTATTTGCAAATAATGGCTACTAATTCTAAAATAGTTCATGTGAATATCGTACAATGGAATTGTCAAAGCTTGAGACCTAAGGCCATATCTCTAGAGTCATTGCTTACACAGGAAAAGGTTCATATTGCTGTGCTGAGTGAAACCTGGTTCGAACCAGAAAGTTATTTTAATATGCCTAGTTATAATATTTATAGATTGGATAGATCAGATGGATATGGCGGCGTGGCTATTTTAACTCATAAAACTGTGAAAAGTATTGCTTGTTTACCACGATGTCCCAATATTGGTATTGAACTTTTACATGTTAAGGTACTGAATTGTCAACAAATTGAGAACATTGTATCTGTGTACTGCCCATCTTCTATTCATACTACACAAAATGATTGGGATTTCGTACTTTCTCTTGCAAACAGAAACTGTTTAATTTTAGGTGATTTTAACGCTCATCATATCAGCTGGTCCTATAAAAATGATCTAAGGGGTATGCAGATCTTTGACTCCATATTGGAAAATGACTTTTGCTGTTTAAATAATGGGGATCCAACCAGAGTGCGCCTCGTGAATGGGTTATTACAACAGACTTCACCTGATATTTCGTTAGTTTCTACAAATCTGGCAACATTATTTTCTTGGAATGTTAGTAACGAAACTCTCGGTAGTGATCATCGTATAATTAAATTGTCGACAGCCTTAAATATATATCGAGACTTCTTCAAAAAAAGGAACTTTAAAAATAGTGATTGGAGTTCTTATGCATCATACATCGCAAATTCATTATCCCAATATACCTTCCAATCGGACCTTCAAAAAAATTATGACGCTTTTGAACTGACTCTACAACAAGCTGCAAACAGATTTATTCCATTGATTAAAATCCCTCAACATATTTGTGACACTTTTAAGCCTAAACCATATTGGAACCCTGATCTATCCAAAGCGGTAGCCGAACGTCGACGCGCTTTAGCAAATTTAAGACGCAACCCATCACCTACAAATTTGGACATTTTAAAAGACAAAATTCGTATCACTCAAAAACTAATAAGAATAGCCAAGTGTAAATCATGGCAAAATTTCTGTTCTTCTGTAAATGAAACCACGTCATCGTCGCACATGTGGCGCAAAATGCGATGGTTGAAGGGTCGTCGGCCTAACATATCTAATAATTGCTTAGATAAAGATAAAGCCGAACGTCTTCTTAATGATTTGTCTCCTGATTACTCTGTTCCTCCTCAACCTCACTTTCAGTCTACAAACCGTAAACTTGAATCAGAAATTACCTTACAGGAGTTAGAAAATTCTATTAAAAATTCTGACACTGCACCGGGATGTGATCAAATTTCATTTTCTATGATTAAACATCTACCAAGCTCAGGTAAAACATTTTTAATTAAACTTTATAATTCATTTCTTTATTATGGTTTTGTCCCACTGCAATGGCGCAAAGTAAAAATTATTCCCATTCCTAAATTACATACAAGTTCCGATTCTTCTTCTAATCTACGACCAATTTCCCTGTTATCCTGTCTCTGTAAAATTTTACATGCTATTCTGAACACAAGATTGGAGTGGTTTTTTGAAAAGCAATATCTGTTCTCTGACAATATGGTAGGTTTCCGCAAGGGAAGATCTTGTTATGATAATTTAACGCGATTAGTTTCTCACATTCACATAGGCTTTTGTAAAGATTTTGTGACCGCAGCGTGCTTCATAGATATTGACAATGCTTATAACAATATTGACGTGAGTAGCCTATTATCTGTCTTGGATCAACACGGGGTGGGTTCTAAAATCTGCTTGTATCTCTGGACCTTTTTAAAATGTAGGCAGTTACAAATTACAATTGATGGTCACACTTTAGAAAGATTTACCGGACGGGGAATTGCTCAAGGTGACCCTCTGTCTCCATTTCTTTTTAATGCAGCTACGAGCAACATATGTAAATCCATACGCAATGTCGAAATTTCGCAATATGCAGATGATTTTGTCTTATATACATCGAGCAAAAATGCACATTCGGCGATTAGGCAACTAGAACTTGCATGCCAAATTTTTCAAAGTTGTTTATATAATTTAGGACTAGCCATTTCTCCCACAAAGAGCAAATTATGTGTTTTTAAAAAAGGTGGTTTTAGAACGAATATAAATGTAGTGGTAAATAATAACTCTCTACAGTTGGTTAAACATGTAAAATACCTAGGCTTATGGCTAGATAGTGCTTTAAGATGGGCGAAGCATATAAATGAAATTGTACTAAAAGTGACAAAGATCTTAAATCTCTTAAAAGTTCTGTCAGGGCCAGGTTGGGGTGTTCATCAAAGACACCTAAGACGCCTGTACATCTCAATCATTCGTAGTAGAATAGATTACGCTTCATTCTTGTATGATAATAGTTGCAAGACAAATTTATTAAAATTAGATAAGGTCCAGAATCAAGCCTTACGTCTTATTGGTGGTTTTGTGCGATCCACGCCAATTCATGTGATGGAGAATGATCTATGCCTTCCACCTCTTGTGATGCGTAGGAAATTTCTAGCCGGAAAATTTTGGTTTAAATCGAGATCTTTTATCAATAATAGTAGTATTAATATATTAAGAGAATTAAGTTTGCTTCGCCATGCTCGCTATTGGTCTAACAAAAATTTACCCATACTGTTAGATATTCAAAATTCTTTTGGCTCAATGCCCATGCATAGTATTTCCTGTCTTGAAATATATTCTTTAGATACGTGGGTAAGTAATCTCAACTTAAGGGAAGTGATTTTTGATTCAATACCTCTCATTGACCGTGCGAAACGTAAGATGAGATGCCATGAATTACATACTATTTGCCAGAAATATATTCAAGAACAGTATGCCAATTGTTACAAAATATTTACTGACGGATCAAAGGACTTAATTCGAGGAGGTGCGGCCTTTTTGGACCCTGCCGTAGGATGCAACGTAAAATTTAGAATTGACTCAAATATTTCTATAATGCATATTGAATTGATTGCCATAGCTGAAGCTCTATCATACATTGATTCAATAGATTTCGATATATTTGTCATTTTGACAGACTCCAAAAGCTCCCTACAACATTTGGCTCGTTGTTCCTCTTCTGTGAGAGGTTTACCGATTGCCTACCAAATATTACAGTCAATTTTGAAATTAAAGTCCCTTAACAAACGGTTGGTACTCCAGTGGATTCCATCGCATATTCAGTTAAAAGAAAATGATGACGTGGACTCGTTAGCAAAACAAGCAACTGAAGACGGGATCCCAATTAATATTTTGCCCACGTACTCTGATTACTTTAAGATCATAAAACATCAATGCAGAGAAGGGTGGCAGGAATACTTCGACCTAAGGTCTCGCGAGAAGGGTATTTGGTATAAAACAATAAATCCGCATGTTTCTAAATATCCGTGGATAGACAGTATACTTTTAAGCAGAAACAGTGTCAAGACTATTCTTAGATTAAGATCCGGGCACATACCATCAAACAAATTTGCGTACTTAATGAAAAAAGTCACATCGCCGAACTGCAACACCTGTGGAGTGATTGAAGATATATTTCACATTTTGGTGGAATGTGCTCGGACCGAACAAATTAGAACAAAATATTTTGATCGAAACAAGATGACGCACACTGGCTTTATTAACAGTATTTTAGCTCTGCCGTCATCAGAAGCAGCTAAAGCATTAATTAAAATAGCTGATATAGGCTTAAAAAGTAGTACTTAGTATTGTATTTTCTTTTATCATAATTATTTTTGTTATTGTTATTTGTAGTTATAATTGTTATTGATATTTGTATTGTATTATGTATTGTAATCTTTATAGGACGATATGGTCGCTCAGCGACAAAGTCCTCACAATAAATGAAAAAAAAAAAAAAAAAAATGTTGACCCACGTCACGGGAAACCGAATGACGTCACATCCGACGGGAAGTGGACGATGATTATGTGTTATACAATGTTATAAGATTTGCCATTATGCCTTAGCCACACAAGGATATTTATAGATCGAATAATACGTTTCTTTAAGTAGAACAAAAAAAGGGATAAATGCAGATAAAATTGTGTATAATTTTACATACATTTATGTAAAATTATTGAAATAGATTACCCACTGGTCTGGAAAAAATATAAATTTTATTACAATAATTGTCTGTGTGAGTGTGAGAAAGTATTAAGTGTGTACGTATGTGTGTAGGGTGCAGATACATTTTTTTTTTAAATATTCTATGTGCATCAGGGAGAAACCAGGATTTTATTGAATTTTTCAAATCGGTCTATTAGTTTCAGAGCCAATGCAAACAATCAAATCTTCCCTCTTTATATGTAAAAAATAGTACTTATAGATTAGATTTACGACCAGTTGCGCTGTAACACTTTTTTTTGCATTTGTGTGACGAACGAAGGAAAAGTTCACCCGATGGCAAATAATGGTCCATGAACATCAAGAACCCTGGGATCGTAGATGTGTTGCTCGCCGAAGAAAACAGGATGGGAAGAGGAAAGGGGTTTTGAGCTTCCAGCAATCTTATTTAGAGAACGAATAGCAAATCTGTCACGTCCATTTCCTGTGAGACAGTGGTACCGCTCCGGATAAGCGTGCCTATTCAGGCTAAGTCATGACCGATAATAGTGTGGCTTTACCACTTCGCTGAGCTATCATTACATAATCACGCTATGTGACTTGAGAGTTGAGAAGAATATAGTATAAGAATTATTTTGAACGTGTTAATGTGTATGAATCAGAGTCAAGTAATAAATCCTGAGTAAAACCGGGCCTTATCGCTTGTGTAGAGAAAATAGAAGTATGGTTATTTAAAAAGACAACAGTAAAATAGGCATAGTAAGATGGGATCGTTTTCCCCAGCGCTTAAAAGGTCGCAGATGATAATATTTGACCCTTTTTATGTTCTATAAGCAGCTTGGGGCTACATTCATGAGCTCGGTATTTTTAAGCAGGGATTGTTTTAGAAAATTGGGGAATATTCATGTTTATATTTGATATTATATTAGTGGTGGGCGAAACTAAAATTACATTATCTATACTATTATTTCGACTTGAGCATTCTATGAAGTTAAAAAATATTTTGTGGGACCTAGTGAACTCTTTGACATATAATTTAAGATCTTTATGATATTTTGTGGCATAGAGATGTATAATATACATATATGCATATAATATCTACTACAAAAACAGTGCTTACCTATTAGTCACTATTGTAGAAAGCATAAACACTAATATTTGTAAAATAAGGGTAGTTAAATGGTAAAAGTCACTGAGCGGATGACAATATCTCAGTCCGCCCCTTGACCACGGATGATGTAAAGTAATCAAAACGTCGCGTCGGGAAGTCAAAAATGTAACAATTAAACCAAATCCGATAAAATCCATAAATAATAGATTTATTTCAATGTTAATTAGCGTAAATCTAAGAAACCATTAGAAAGTAGTGGTACTTGTGGGTATATCAATAGGTTTAAACTGGAATTGTCATATATAGGCGAGCAGTCTAGTACTAAATGTGCAGTATGTTACTTCTATGGGCGGGCATGATAACGATAAAGATATGATGAAGATATTTATTTTAAAAAACACGATAGACAATAAATTTGTACCAGATATTCAGTTTAAGAACGTAGAATGTTTTGCCTTTTATGGCGCACAAAATATATATAATTTAAATTGATATTATCAACTGAATGACAGTATTGTTTCGACATTACTAATAATCAAATAAAATATAGTGGGGGGTGTAGTGTATTGATAAATTATACTCTTAGCATCTGTCGTCTCGAACTATACACTACGCGAACCAAGGGTGAGTGAGATAGATATAGAATGAGATAGATCATAGACGTGGAGGACGGAACGGTGTGAAGACGTGGTGTATAGCAAACGAGCCGATAAATATTAATAATTGTATTCTACTACAATGTTACAAATATTAACCATAAATAGTGACTATTACAGGGGGTATTCTCATAATGACTGTGATTTGAGAACTTATCCACAACCATACTAGGCGCTCTCTTTATCAGTTTACTACACTGCGGCATATGTGTCACACATTTGGCTCTGTTGCTAATTTACCACGCTGAAGTGTTGCAATTCAATATGAATACGCATGCAGCTTTTGGCTTTGCGCCACGCGGGACTAATTCACGGCTTAGCGAATAGATAAGCGTAAATTTTGAGCGACACACACACACACACAGGGACTCCCATATAAGCACACACAAACACACACACACACGCGCACGCACACTCACAAATGCACATGCACAAATACAAGTATAATGGAATTGAGCAATGGGTACGCAGTACATTTTAGCGGGATTGTGTGTTTGAATAAATGAAAGACGATCTTGTTGTATTTTTTAATTTATGCTTTATATATTGTCTATGGTGGTTTGCTTTTCTATTGTTTTTAAATAAAAATCTCTCTTCTCTATGATTCTATGGTACGAGTCATTTATAACAATTCCCTTTTAATATATTAAGAACTGAACAATAGGACTGAGTATAGAGGATATAGAACAGAAAGAAAAGAATTTAGTGTATGACAAAAGTAGAATGTAGAGTGTAGACTTCTTCGATCAAATATACATTGATCGATTGTAGACTAACGCCCAAATACTGGAACGCAACTTAAATATAAATGGCGCTTAACTACGTTAATCCCGATTAAATGTACTGGCTAAGTGGGCCGTGCGCTGTTAAGAGCAACTTATTATTTAAATGGCTTTCCAGTATTCGGGCGTTAATTGATCTTAATGTGGGGTCAGGACTATGTATGTGACGGTTGGGTGTATTTATTTATTAATGTAGAGACTAGAGTTACTGCTGATCGGTCTATGCCTTTACAGGAAATCCATCTCCAAAGTTATATGCATAGATGGAATCAGCCGTAAAATCAAGAATCAATTTTTTAATACGAATGAAAATTACGTTGCGCCGATTCGACGAATGTTTCGAAACTCAATAATAATCTAATGTGTTTCTTTTACTGAGAACTCGTATAAAATTGTGTCTGTCATATTAAAAATAATTTAATTATTATAGCTTCATGGGAAATCAAATATTATCCCGAGAAATAATTAGTTTTATTATTCAAACTTAATGAGAAAATGTATTTACAAATTCTGTCGAAACAAAATTTTCCAACGAACACCGGATCCAGCGTGGATTTTAGCTAAATTATTATGAATGGAAATCATCATAGATAATATTTATGTTTATACAAAACTATGACATTGTGACATCAAAGGGCTTCGACCGAAATTATCTTTCAGAGAATTTCATAATGCAATGTAAATATGAAATAATATTTTAGATATTCTGTGTTTGACTGTTTTTAAAATAGTGGATAGATAAAATGGGATAAGAAAATGAAATAGGATGTTATCGCCGATTTGATAGTCTTTGATACCGGCTGTGTAACCACAAGATGCCAGTTTTTTGTCGCATCATGACAAATGTTTGTGTGATCTGTAATGGGATCTTTTATCGCAAGAAGCTTATACCCAAATGGAGATTGCATTCCGTATATAAAAGTGAAGCACAAAAATTTGACCTCGAATGACGTTGCGACTGATTGCTATCCTTTTCTTTCGAGTGACAATGAATGAAAATGACTTTTTGTTCATTCATTGTCACGCGAAAGAAAAGGATAGCAATCAGTCGCAACGTCATTCGAGGTCAAATTTTTGTGCTTCACTTTTATATACGGAATGCAATCTCCATTTGGGTATAAGCTTCTTGTTTTATCGGCGAAAGCGTTGATGCCAACATTGAAGACATCACATTAGGAATAGTTTTTCTCTCTTCATATTTTATTAAATTGGACATGTTAATACTATTATATAACGAGATTATATGATTGCTGTATTTAATATGAAAACATATTTCAAATAATGATTTAAATTAGATATTTTTAAATTCATTTGTATTTTCAAATTTCATCAAATGCCAATAGAAGACAGATGACTAATAACTGCTTATTTTAATCAGGGCGTTGCAAGACCAATAATATAATATTTATGTTTATACAAAACTATGATATTGTGACATCAAAGGGCTGCGATCGAAATAATCTTTCAGAGAATTTCATAAATGCTATATTAAAAATATTAGATATGCTGTATTTGAGCGACTGAAATTAATAATAATAAATAATATTGGATAGATAAAGTGGAATATAATAGTTAAAAAAGTATGCTTTCGCTAATTGATAGCCTGATTCCGGCTGTGTAACGAGAAGATATATGCCACAACTCTGTATAATTTTGGAAATTTTATAAGAATAATATCTGTGTAACATGAGTCACTGACCTTTGATTCCTCGTCGATCACGAATAAATTTTATCTGAACCGTGATTTTTTTACGACTGCTAATGGGCCCGGATCTTGTTGTCGGTTACGGATCAGCGGAACTTGTTGACAGAAAATTTCTCGGGATTTATTTCAATACTTTTTATTTCATACTACTGAGAATTACCGTAGAGCAGATTGTACGTAGCTTTGAACAATACTATTATAAATTATTTATCATTTATACCACAAATAATTTTACAATAATCACAAAGATGTCAACGTTTTTAGAGAAAATGTAGTTCCATTGTTATTAAAATCGTTGCGAGCTAAGACTAATTTCAGTAACGGTTCACCAGAGATGTAGGTACTGGAGCGCGCGCACCACTTACATCGAAACACTTTACTCGCTTTCCGCCTTGTCCATATTTCTAAATATAAATAACTCAAGGGTGACTGACTGACATAGCGATCTATCAACGCACAGCCCAAACCACTGGACGGATCGGGCTGAAATTTGGCATGCAGGTAGCTGTTATAACGTAAGCATCCGCTATGAAAGGATTTTGATAAATTCCACCCCTAAGAAAATACTATAGGGGATGAAAGTTAGTTTTAAACATATATCACGAGACATAGTTCCTGTGTTTCTAAAGTGGATTGGACTCTAAAGTATCTGCACCCAGGCCAAGCCGGGCCGGACCGCTGGTCTTATATATCTTATGTCAATGGTAACAGCATAATAAATTCTTATAAACAATTGTGTATTCATTGCGTACTATGTATGTGAATCACACCAAATGTTAAATATTTATTAGGGCATCAGAGTTGAATTAAACACTTTTCTTAAATTAACATTATTATACAACTTATTTTAAGTTGTTTTGTAGGACTGTAAATAGTTTTTTTCTACTTTTGGAAATAACCACACATGACGTTGCACGAATATCGTATTATTATCTAAATAAAATAAATAAATAAATTCATACAAAAATACAAAAATAAATAAAGAATTCCAATACCCACACTCATTTTTTTCAGGTCATCCATTCTCATCATTGAGGTCACTAAGCTATTTTTACACTTCTCATTCGGACCCAATTGGTGTGAACCGATGTCCTTAGGGTTTCGATAAATTGGCACCAATGAAATTTGATCGCCGTCTTTGTGCCCGTGGCTTATTGACAAATTGACACGCCGCCGCGCCGACTGGTTGAAACTTTTTGCTGCTGTTTTTATCTGTGTGGGCTGTGGTTACATACATAAATTCACGCTTTTTTCCCAGAAGGGGTAGACAGAGGTGCTTGTAGCAACCACCCACGTTTCACCTTATGTGTTCAATCCCATGATGTGATAGGAGGCGAGTCTATCGCCATATTGGGCACAAATTCCTGACTTCGGGCCGATAACATACATATACACATATACATACATACATTAACTCACACCTTTTGCCCAGAAGGCGCAGGCAGAGGTACCAGGACACTCACATTTCGTCTTTTATGTTTCGTCCCACCATTTGATAGAGGGGAGCCTATCACCATATTGTGCACAAATTCTTGACTCCGGGCTGATAATGAATTGATTAATCTACTATCACTTTGCCCGACTTCATTGAATTTCACGTTTTCCTTAACGCCATATTGAGATTATTGGATCTATTTCGAAGTTGTGGTTTCACTTTACTGAGGCTCAGAAACATACTTATAGTATACAGAATACTCACTGGAATGTGTAAAAAAGAGGACGCAAATTCCAAACTGTATAAAAATGTTACTTGTTGTTCCCACAATGTTTTAGTTGAACATTTTTACTCAATAAAAACATCCTCCAGCTTAAAATAGCACACAATATAAAGTTTTCAGCAGGCAGTGCCTGTGGACACGATATCCGTCGACGTAACCGCACCTGAGCGTTCCCCAACGTATACAATTGTACTGTTTGTTGTTCTGTACAGCTGGCTGCGTAATCGGAGGTCAAATTTTGTGTTGATTTTATTTTGTTTACGAATAAAGATAATAAATATACATAAACTCATTTTCTTTCGCAGAAGGGGTAGGAAGAGGTCCTACCAGGAAACCCACGTTTCGCCTTGTTGTTGTTGTTATCGTCATATTGGGCGTAAAAAAAGCGAAGTAGGTATCTAACTTCACATATTTTGATAAAACTTCTGCTAGTTCAACTTCTATTTTATAAAAATGAAAATATATCTTCTTCTTAATATATATAATTCACGTGTCACGTTGTTTGTCCGCGATGGACTCCTAAACCACTCAAGTGATTATAATGAAATTTTGTAGATATGTGTTATTTGTTCCAACTTAAAGGTGAGATAGTTTTTGTCTCTATTGAATTGACGAAAGTATAAAAAAAAGGAAAAAACATTTTGCCATACAAAATGTTCATGGGTTTGTAACTGTCAAACATATAATGTTCATACCGTCGATACGGTAAACTCTTCCCTCGAATTAAATAACGTATTTAAATAAAGGTTTCGAATCGACAACATATATCCACAATATTCGATTAATGGCGTATTTTAGATTTTAAAGATGTAAATTAATGACAGTAATGAAAAGTGGTTGACATTTAAATTGGTTGTCAAATATTTATGCATACGTTCAGAAATTTAATTTGTGTAAACAAGGTGTAAACTAAAGAGTATATTATGAAGCTAAATAAATATAGGACAATCAAATAAATAATATTCACACGTAAGAAGTTTTACTTCTTTTCAAGATAGAATGTCACTTGAAAATGAAAAATCTTTAATAAAATAACACATAAAAATAAAAACTGAACTGAACTGAATAAAATAACAATTTTATATAATTATGGAGAATATTGCAGGGATTCTCAAATTAGGCGTTGTCTGTGTCTTGAGAAACCAGTTAAATATAATTGTTACTACATTAATTGTGTGTGTGAGTGTGGGTGTATTTCTATGAAAATTAATATTTCATCAAATAATTCAAATAAGGGGTGGAATATTGCATGTATAATCAAAATCGCTAAAATTGGATATGGAGAAACGGGATATAATAGAGTGGGAGGTAGGGGAGAGGACTGGGATAGCTGACAGATTTGATAGGACGAAATGTAAATGCACGGTATAAGACGGGATGGTTAATGAAGAGAAAGGACGGGACGTATCGGGAAGTGACTGAACAGACGGGATGGGACGAAATTGAGCAGGACAGTAGGATAGATAATTCATGTTTAGGTATACAAGAGCTTATACGAAAAATAACATACGTAAAATAAAAAAAATATCTGCATCCAGGCAAAGGTGGGTCGGGCATTTTTGCTATGCTAAATAATTGAAAATAAAATTAATCATATTATAATAACTAAGCCATAGCGAAGCGTGGTCGGGTTAGCTATGGTATCTTTTAATTGATTTCAGTGAATTTCGTCGGAGTAGTAACAGTGTTATAATATCTCCGTAGCAAAATAATGATTTGAATCTGGAGAGATGGGATAGAATAGAATATAAGGTGGATAAAATGGGACAGAAGAATAAGCACAGGATGGGATTGGAATTGGATAAGCAGTTAAGACAACGGCTGTCATATTGATTTTAAATAAAATATGGACTGGAATCTGTATTTGTACCCAGGCAAAGCCTAGCCAAATATGTATATAGTAGTAGTAATATATATGTTATGGGTCAAGTGATTAATACGGGCAGTATTCATAATGCCCGGGCAGTATGAATATTGCCGAGCCATATCGGGCCAAGTGATAATAATAATAATATCTTTATTTTCAAGCAAGTTTGCACATTATCCATTTTATGAATCGCTTATATGTAATACAATATAACAACAGATAGGATAAAAATTACACTCTAACATCCAAGGTAAGAGTTAACTTGAGTTTTGGATGTTAGCGCTTTACAACATGTTTCAAAGGGAGTTACATTGTAGTCGGAATGAACGTGATCAATGCTATTTAACAACATTGAAAATTAAGGCATAAAATATTAATAATAAAACTAATGGTATACATAACAAAAAAAAATACAAAAATTGGCAAAAATATAGCTAATATCAGCATGTGTTCAAATAATAGATAATTTGATTATGTCTTCTGTCTCATCGTAATTCAAGAACTGTAGCCATTGTTGTACTTTCATTTTGCAGGATTTTCTAGTAAGCGGAAATATATTACATATCCTATTGATTTTGTTATAGAGATAGCTCCCTATAATGTGGTAATGTCGCTGGGCAGTGGTGGTATTTGACTTATAAGTAGTATAAACTTTATATGAGCGGCGCTTTTTCGTACAATCTGCTTTAAATATGAGTGTGGCATGTTTTCTGAGGATAGTGTGTAAGATAAAGAGTTGTCGAACCGTCAGGACTTTACAATCATTGTACAGGTCTGAGGTAGGGTATCTAAACGGCTTAGAGCATATAACTTTTAGAACCGCTCTTTGTGATCGTTCTAGTGATAGAAGATTCGTTTTGGAAGCTCCACCCCATACTGTTATGCAATATGTAAGCAGACTCTGGCATAGAGCACAGTAAACAGATTTTAGTAAACTAAAATCTGCAGAGTTTCTCAGTTTCCGAAAGATGGGTAAGAGCTTGCGGACTCGTGAAGTTGGTTTATTCCCAGTAGTTCCACTGGAATAATTATAGTGAATTTACACTCTTTCCTTACTTATTATTATTTATTGATTATTTTTGGCGACACACACGCGGACGTCGGCTTCGCTTAAGAGGTAGGTAGAAGTGATACTAGTTCTACACAAAGTACCCCTAACTTTTATTTTGGCCCCGAATTTGTGATAGAGGTGTACCTATCGCCATATCGGGGATAAATTACACTCACAGGCAATGCGTACCAGAATTTTCCTATCGAATACTCGCACATCATTGCGTTTCTTCGACTTGATAAGCCAGTTCCTTTTGGCCTATATACGTTGCAATTATACCTATGAAGTGTCGCGTCTATACTTTCTTGTTGTTCTCGCTCTCCTTAGCCACGGGAAACCCATTGCTAGACACAGGTTTATTCTAAGGATTTTTTATTACTTTTTATTATGCATGAAGCATAATAAAAGCATACGCATTTAATCTAGATCATAATATTTTCCAGTTATTATTGGCACGTTACCATTATCTAGGTAGAGACTTTTAACCAACTTCGGAAAGAGCGGAGGATCTTAAATAGACGTAACTTTTTTTTGTTTTTTTATTTCAATGAATGACGAGACGAGCAAGCCGTTCGCCTGATGGTTAGCGATACGACCGCTCATAAACAGAGCGAAATTCCACTGCGCTCGCCATCCTGAGACATAAAATGTTAAGTCTCAATGTGTCCAGTAGTTACTCTGGCTACAATGTCCTTCAATCCGAAACACAACAGTGCATTTACACTGCTGTTTCACGGGAGAAATAGACATTGTGGTAGTACCTACCCAGATGATCTCTCACATATGAGAGACCTACCACCAGTACGAAAAAGTTGAAATTGAAAAAAAACCTAACTTCTTTCTTGTATGTTTTTGGCAGTTTATGCTATTTTCATTAAAATATTTTATGCCATAATAAAAAACCCGTCATACATTACTTTTCCGAGCCAATAATCATAATTATATACGTTATACGTTTTTAATATTATTCAAAATGTATTTTTCTCGTTTTTTGTGTTTTTCTTCTCCATACAAGCTTGCAGTGATATCACTGTATTGTAAACTTATTTTGAAAATATCAACGCTAGAGTTTCTCACCCATTCTTCTGTGGCGAAAACACCCTTGTGTACCAGATGGTAGGAAGAAAGTGTCTCTTTCCGAAGTTGGTTAAAAGTCTCTACCTAGATAATGGCAACGTGTCAATAATAACTGGAAAATATTATGATCTCGATTAGGTTGCGGAAAGTTGCTTTGTGCATAATAAAAAGTAATTAAAAATCTTTAGAATAATAATTTGACAGCCTCCGTGGCACAGTTGGTTAGACGCCGCAGGTTCGATCCCCGCACCGAGAGAAATGTTTGTGCAGCCCACAAATATTTCTTCCGGGTCTGGGTGCTTGTGAGACCGAAAAGTCTCTCGTAGTTCCCGATACCCATGACACAAGACTCGATATTAGTGTGGGGTCAGGACTATGTATGTGACTGTTGGGTGTTATTTATTTATTAGAATAAACTTGGGCTTCCCGTAGCTGAGGAGAGCGAGAACAAAGAGAAAGTATAGACGCGACACTTCATAAGTATAGGTACAACGTATATAGGCCAAAAGGAACTGACATATGAAGTCGAAGAAACGCAATAATGTGCGAGTTTTTGAATGGAAAATTCTGGTATGCATTGCCTTTGAGTTTAAATTGTCCACGATATGGCGATAGGTACACCTCTACCACAAATTCGGGGCCAACATAAAATTTAGGAGTACTTTGTGTAGAACTAGTCTACTTAGTAACCTACCCCTTAAGCGAAGCCGACGTTAGCGTATGTGTCGCTAAAATAATCAATAAATAATATTAAGTAAGGAAACAGTGTAAATTCACTATAATCATTCCAGTGGAACTACTGGGACTTTTCATTCCCAGTAGTTCCACTGGAATAATTAGTGGAACTACTGGGAATGAAAAGTCCCAGTAGTTCCACTAATTATTCTAGTGGCACTGTGAGTGGAACTACTGGGAATAAACCGTGAAGTTAACTTTTGTAAATGTGGCTTCCAGCTCAATGTGGTATCGATGTCGACCCCAAGGTATCTAACTGTAGTTGCCTTTGACAATTGTGGGCAGTTGCACGGTGCACTAGATGAATTTATAAAGTACAGTCTAAACTCACCTATTTATCACATTGCCCGGGCATTATGAATATGGCTACATGATGATCGGGCAATGTGATTAATAGGTGATTTTTTACGTGGTGCGCTGCCGCATAGTCGTATCTGCGATATACCTATAAATTAGAAAGGTTAATTGATCTGCTTATGTTTAGTTCTTTTTTAACGTCCGTAACATTATCTTCAGAAGAAAATTAGTGTACCTACTTTATGGATCAGTTAGGTCGACTGTGCCTCAAAACCGACTCGGAAAAAACCCCGACTTCACGTAGTCTTTTGGCTACCGACCCTAGAGTGTATATAAAAAGCCGAAGGCGCGGAGGGAGAGCAGCCCCCGCCCGCTGTAACGAAGGCGAAGCTGCGGAGGTGAGTATGGGTGCCTATCTTTTGTTACGCGAGGGCGAAGGGGCTGAACTTCTCGTAGCGCCGGAGACCATGCAGAAGCTAATTTGTATTGACAACAAGTGTTTTAAGGGTTAGGTTGCTATAATAGATATTTGTCAGGTATGGTGCGTTCCGCCCAGTGGTCAAGGGGCGTCAGAATTCCACCACGGTATCCCCTGCCTGTCGTAAAAGGCGACTAATAGGGGTCATCGGGGTCGCTAAGCACACAGCGGGGGCTGTGCGCTCATGTCAGGAGTGGCTCCGAGATGGGCGGCAGAACGTGTGGCCTCGTATCTGTCGCGGACGCGCATCTCACCATGGGCGTCCGAAGTAGGGAAAGTGGGGGCATCTGCGCCCCCCCAAGCTGGGAGGAGCCATATTTGGCTGGAAGGCCGGAGACCCCGACATGCCCCTTCCGATCCACCCCCGAGTATCGGAAGGAAGGCTAAAGGAGCTTTACTCTCGTTAAAAAAAAAAAAAAACGTATGGTGCGTTACCTTTTCATGGGAGTGGTACCAGGGGAGAGTCATGTGTGTATTGATAGTCAATCACCACGCACTAAAACGGTGAAGGAAAACATCGTGAGGAAACCTGCATACCATAGCGATTTATAAGAACTTATATGGTATGTAAGTCCGCCAACCCGCACTAGGCCAGCGTGGTGGACTATATGGCCTAACCACTCTCATTCGTACCCTTGATTGCAGAGTAGGCCCGTGCCCTGCAGTGGGACGTATATGGGCTGATACAGATACAGATACAGGTACCAGGGGAGGTGCGACACTCCCCCTCCCCCTCCACTCCTCCCAACCTACCCCATCATGCTGCCCTATTCTAAATTCTACCACTATGGCTCATTGTTTTGATTTTGATTCGCCTTACATCACTCTGCCCAATAGGCACTTGGCATTATTCATAATACCCGGGCAACGTGATAAATTGATTGGTTATAACCACATTGCCCGCTCTTATTGGCCATTATTTATATTGCCCGGGTATTATGAATAATGCCCGATTAATCACTTGGCCCATAACATATATATTACTAATGTTGTTAAGATATGTGTGGAAAGTGCTCGTGTCCTCAATATAAAACTAACATACTTGAAAACTGTCGTTATGCTAAATAAATGGCGCAGGATTAATATAAAGTCTTAAAGTGGTGTTAAGTTTAATGAGTTGTGAGCTTGAAGATACCAAAAGGCTCATATGTCATTGAAGTAATTTTGATTTTGAACGGATTATTGTGGATTTATATTCATCATAATTTGCAAGCGTAGTCCAAAATAAAATAATAATAATAAATACAGCCAGCAGTCATAGTCATACATATATTGTAATGATTAAGATTCACGATACATTGAGAAGCAACGAGAGACTTTTTGATCAACACCCAGACCCGACACAAATATTTTTGGGCCCCACAAATATTTGTCTGGGTGTGAGGATCGACACTGCGGCCTCTCGTTTCACAACCGGTGTCAAACTAACTACGCCGCGGAGACTGTCAAATGATGAAGAGGTACTTTGTAAACAATGACATCTTATTATATTGTAAACGTTTATAACATTTTAATACGAGTTGTTATTATGTGCGATAACGATATTTTACTGTATAAAAAGTCCACAACAATCAGTGATGTTAAAATTGATAACAATGCACATTAATGGATATTATTATTCAGTCCAAGTAAGCATCTTACTTCGGAAGACTGTTGAAGCTCCTTATATAAATTAGAACACTAAGTGCCCGACCACCTGGCATTGACGCAGAAGCCATCCAATAAACCGAAAGCGAAAAAAACTGCAAACTAAGTGCGTCCATTTTCCCGCGGAACGCCTTTCTGTTACATTGTTTCGATGGAACAATGAAATATCCGCGCTGAACTGCATCGAACCGCCTCAAACCGGTTTGGTACGGTTGAATCGAGTTCGTGTTCAATAGGCAAAGTTTTTGAATGGATTCTACACGTTGCGCGAACAGTTTAGTAATTTATACATCCCTTTCAGGCCTCACGTGGAACGGTGTGAATTGTTAAATTTCCCATCCGGGGTTTAATTTAAGTTTATTGGTTGCTGTCAATGTTGTTTTTTATTGTTTTTTCAACCGTATTTGTTGGGTAACATGTTAATCTCGTGGAATGATCACAGTAGTATAGCAAACATAGCGTTACGTAGTCGGTTGCCTAAGTATAACAAATTTGAACTATTAATTATTATATACCTAAACTCACGCCTTTTTCCAAGAAGGAATAGGCACTACCAGGTCACCCACGTTTCGCCTTGTGTATTCCGTCCCACGATGTGATAGGGTGTGATAAACTCGCCTATACTCGCCTCATATCTCGAGTTTGTGCTCGATATAGCAATAGTGCTGTATAGGGCACAAACTCCTCACTCCAGGCTGATAATGAATAGTAGAATCCAATATAAAATTGCCCGACTAAGGATTCAAACCTACATTAAACAATCGTACCATAGTACTACAGCGCCACTGAGGTAGTCAATTAAGGATAAGAATTATAAGATTGCAGATATATTGCAGACGCAAGTTTAGGTTTAAAATAGTATTAATAATTTACTAGTTACCAGTTTCACTATATTGTAATTATTGTGTCATTACTCATTTAATTTTATCATAAATATAATCCCGGAGTCAGAAAATTGTGGCCGATATGGTCATAGGTTCGCTCCCTATAACATCGTGGGACGGAACATACATGGCGAAATGTGGCTGTCCTGGCACCTCTGCCAACCTCTTCTGAGAAAAGGCGTGAGTTTATGTGTGTATGAATGTAACGATTTTGGATATCTACGCCTTTTGTGAAATCGTGACTATGTATGTAAAAATATAATCCACCTGAGGGTAGTTTGTCGTCGCTTGCCTCTCGCTGGGTACCTACGTGAATTTAGTATGAAATGTGTGTTTAGTGACGCACGACGCGTGCGCAACTGCCGAGTTGAATATTCGTATAACTCGGATGTGTGTGTGATATGTGTCGTGGACTATCTGGTGCAAGGCTATTTGAGGGGTCTATGATCACCAACATTGTCAGAGTCTGCCAGCTTCGGGCACGGGACTTCGGTGAGTTGGAGTAATTTAACCTTTTGGCTGGATAATAGTGTGTTTGTACATTACTTAGCTGCTTATATTGCTTAGCTGTGCTCATCTATTTACAAATTGTGTGATGATCAGGTTTAGTTTTAGAGAATAATAAAAGAGATACTATACAAGTAAGTGTAGGTTGAATAAATATTTCTACTGGACTTACAGGCTTATTCGTGTCACGCAGTTTAGAAGGAATTTTAAAACTAGGAGTAAAAATATATTTGTAGCATACATTAAAAAAATCATTTCATAACAGTATTAATTTATTTAAAAAAACAAGCCTAGTATTACAGTGTTTTTCGTTAGAATAACAACTTCGACGGAATAACAATATGAACATTAAAAAATGAGCAATAGAAAGGAATCCATTTGTCATGCTTAGGTTGTCAACATAAGGGATTATCCAAGGATTATCTGCAAGTAACTATCAACCGAATAAACAGAAGTAAAAAGTATTTTTATACGCATTAAATCTACCATATAGTATTTTAAAAGGATGAATGCATACGCGGCTCATATTGAAGCCGCAATAGTTAACAGCGTACGTGCGAACCGTTTTGATTCAATAAAACTGTATCCGTATAATCCAAGTGAAATGTTCGGATGGTGTATGTGGTGGATTATCGAGGGCTGTCAGGATCGGTAGTAATGTAAATACGCATGGAGCCTCTATGACATTACCATACGTGAGTGATGGACACCTGCGCGTTGCGTAGTGCGTGATGTACAGTCGTATCAATATGCAATTGATCGAATAGTGACAATATTGATTTTTATGTCTGTTTCCGAGCTGGTTTAAATGCATATAAGACGTGTAAATGGATCTATTTGATTTTTAAATATTCATGTTTCTAAAGTCATATTATTTATAAAGGAAAATTGTACAGACTAATGAAAATTGGACAGGCACCAAAAATTAAAAATAATGGGTGGTAGTAGGTCACTGGTGGTAGGTCTTTCATACGTGAGAGGCCGCCTGCGTGCCTGCCAAATAGCAGTGTAAATGCACTGTTATGAAGGATATTGTAGCTAGCGTAACTAATGGATATGAGAGGCTTATCTTCTTATTTCTCTCTATGAATGGCATGTTAGTCTACACAAAAAAAAATATCTTATGGAGATCTATGTTTTATTTTTAAAGTTTTAGGTCCAAAATCGAATTAAAACTCGACCAACATGGCCAACCATACAAAATTATGTGCAAAAATAATCATCAAAATTGGTTCATTAAAAAAAAAAACGCGAAAATAAATCAGGCATGTACATATGATTTGAGTAACCTCCTTGTTTTTAAATGGGCTATTATAATAAATTATATTTTCCATAATCATAATGTTTTGTGTCAGGAGAATAACTGAAAGGAAATTCTATGTATATTAAATCTTCAAATAATTTTAATACGTTAAGAAAACGGTGGATAAGGAGGTGTCTTAGTAATTCTTGTGGTAAGCGCGCGCCGCTTTGATGTATGCCGCGTACTTTGATAAAACCGCGTGTTGCTATCTCCCAAGTATTTACCGTCGTTTTATGATGAGAAATCAATAAGCCAAATTTTCCGCCGCTCATTTTTATTATTTCGAGTTAAGTCGAGTCAACTCGAAATAACTCGACGGCATCCAGTGACTTGAATGCATTGAGGTCGTCACCTAATGGATACCTGATGGTCGACGACGACGCGACAGACCTAAAAACTCGCTGGAGAGACGACCGACATTCGAGCCCATGTGGCTTGAAATTTCCTTAGAGCACGAATTATGGAGAGACGTGGAGGAGACCTTTGCCCAGCAGTGGGATGAAATAGATAAAACAAAAGAAACTGTTATTTAATGACTTAGCTTTCTTAATACACCCACAAATATGATATATATATATATATATATATATATATATATATATATATATATATATACAATGTACAATATATACAATACAATAAAGCATATGGTGTACAATAAAGCATATATATATATATATATATATGCTTTATTGTACACCAAAACGAAAGACACATACAAGTACTTAAAAACTAAAGTCATGGTTACAATAGGCGGCCTTATCGCTAGCTGCGATCTCTTCCAGGCAACCTTTGGATGGACTGGATTATTGTGAAATTGAATTATAGGGTAGTGCAAATAGTGAGAGAATAATAATAATAATAATTGATGTATATGCTATATTATATTAATTTACATATTATAAATACATACATACATACTAATATATATTAAGCTAACTATAATGATGATTTAAGTAAAGAGGAGCAAAACATATATAAAAATATAACAGGATAATACGTTACTGCAGTGAGAGATAATGTATCTTAACAAGTCTCTTAAAACTTGGTAATGTCTTAGTTTGTCTGACAGACAATGGTAATTCGTTCCATAAGCGAGCAGTATGAACTGTAAAGGACTATATAGTAAGGATTTATATTATGGTTTGTAGTAGGTTAGGCGAACGATAATAAAATATTCCATTAGATAATATTTTTTTAAATCATAAACCATTTGTTTTCGTTCGTTCTTCAGCCCTACAGCATCTTGTTTAGTCTACTAAGAAAATAACTCACAAATAAAGATTCTGAAATATTCTTGGTAAATAAACTTTAGTTGGCGAGTGTACATTTCAAAGCACGTTACTGAGAAGCTTTTACAGTCACTTAAGTGGTATTTTCTTTTGTTTAACGTGACTCCGCTTGACTGCTCTTAAATTATTCATATTTCTTTACGAAAATAGTAAATTATGATTTTCTTCTGAATATTTGAAGATAGTTTGTATTGTGATATTGTATACAGTAAAAACAATGCTTAGTATTAAAGTGATGGGAAGATTGGAATTATGAATAGATTATAAGGATTATATTAGATTTAATATCCAAAATATGATATACAGGTCCATTATAGTTGTCTGTTTTCTTTATGTATATTGATTCGAGACCGAAATCAGTATATTTATATATTTAAAATAGGCACATCAACAGCAAACACATCAATATCATTACAGATACATGAGACAAAGCAAACAAAATCGCTGATATACAAGTTGAAATTACCTAGACAAAATTTAAAAAAATATTCTACTAACGTTCTCGTATACTGTAGGTCCGTACAATTTTGTGGCAAGATTTCATTTTGGAGTCCATGTTTTGTCCCGATGCTGAGCGAAGACCTCCCATATATTCCTTCGCTTGACCCTATTCTCGGCAAATTCTCGCCATTTTGGCTCGAATGCATCCAATTCGTACTTCAAATTATTTCAGGTCTTCCACGTTTTTGGCCGAATATACATAAAAAAATATGATCCTAAAATAGTTTTGATATCTTAAATCAATATACGATATGTTATTTTCCATTACATTGGCGAGACGAGCATGCCGTTCGCCTGATGGTAAGTGATACGACCGCTCATGAAAAGCAACAAAACCAAAGAACGCCTTGAATTACAATGCAATGCTTGGCATTCCATTGCGCTCGCCATCCTGAGACATAAGATGTTAAGTCTCAATATGTCCAGTAGTTACTCTGGCTACAATATCCTTCAATCCAAAACACAACAGTGCATTTACACGGGCGGTAGAAATAGACATTGCGGTGGTACCTACCCAGGCGGCCTTTTACATATGAGAGACCTACCACCAATAAATTTATGAATTAGCTTTATTTATGTAAATATAGTTAACGACGTAAGTGAAGTTGTTATTTAAATAATCCATAATTAAGTACAGCTCATAATATTTCAAACACTGTTTTCCATTAAGATGTGTCGTGACTTCGTAAGAAACTACGAGAAACTTTTCCACGCTACGATATTTGTTGCGGCTTCGGACAAAGTGCGCTTCTTACGTCTCGGAGACTTTCTCATTTACCTAATTGTACCGTTTAAAATCTCAATTTCACCCTCACATTACAAGATTTCTGTTCCTCGTACATGGTTAAGTCTTTAGATTAGCCTTGGTTTGCTATTATCTTTTACTTTAATTTATTCGGAGTATTGTTTGTAATTTACGTTGTGGAATGAATTTGCTTGCGAGATTATCAAGGGTTGCCAACCTGAAATCAACTCTTGTGGAAATGGAAATGTTTACGACTTAGTACTTCATTTTTCATGCCATTATTTTTTTAGCGTCATTTTTTCCTCTTGATTTCAAAATAAGCCCTTGATTTCAAATACAGTTTTAAACCCTATTTTAGTTATCGTCTGTTTGTCCCTTTCTAACCACTTTGGATTTTAATTTGAGTGAAGAAGATAAAACAGTCAATATAATTATTGACTGTCTTAAAACTTTTTATGAATAAGGTCATTCGTATTTTTCTTCCAGAAAAAAGTGTATTAGGAAGGTCTGGTTCTACAAGTTTCCTGTATAAAGAATTGCGCGTATTTCTACGATATTCATTCGATTGAAATTCCTATCTGCCAAGAGCTGATTGACAATTTAGTAGTACTAAAGCGATTTTGCAAATAGATTTTTAACAAGGTCGCTAAGTTTATTAAATTTACTGAGAATTTAGGTTTAAGATCTGTCTTTTCAATAGCTGTAATTTTTGAGATCTAGTTTTTTAAATATGAACTAAGGTAAGTACTTTTAATTTTAATTTAAGAATTCTCACTTCAATATTTTTGGTATCTCACAAGGTAACCTCTTCTACTGATTTTAATACAAAAAATGATGGGACGCTTTTTTTTCAGGACACGGATAAGTACAAACAATTGTTGTAGTATAATATTTTCCTTCGTTCCTAATCTTTGAATATTGTCTCGGTTTATTTCGCACGTCAGATATTTCTGTGGCGTCGACGTTATTAAATAAGGGATCTATTTTGTGTCTGTAACAAAATGAAATCTTCTCCAGGAGAGATATAGCACGTACTGCGCCGTGTCCGAAGCTTCCCTTTACTCTCGACAAAATGCCTTCATCCTAGAGAATGCAGCGCTTCGGAAATAAATTGACAGGATTTGAGGTGAGAAATACTATGAGGTTTTACAAAATTTGCTAACTATTGAAACATGTTTGTATGCAGTTGCTTACATTAATAGAAATATAAAGGGAATAGGTAAATCTGAATAACTTTGGAACATTCATGATGTTTCAAGGTGGGTGTAAAATGTGACAAAAGTCATTGATTACACTTAAATGTTAAAACCTTATTCATAAACATTCGCTTATCAACTACATAAACGTAAATTAGTTAAATCATGTTAAGAGTCTCCTCTAAAATGGTCATAAAATGTTGCTATTCATAATGGATTTTTCTACATATTTTAATTAATATTGCCACTTCACAAAAATATGTGATTTCATTTACTTGACAGTAATATCAGACGTCTAGCCGACAGACATCCGCAATTTTTTGCTTAAATTAGGGTCTCGGCCATTATAAAGTTATTTATCAGGTCAAATAGCTGATTAGTGATTTTTTACGTCTATGAATAATATTTTTGTGTCAGCTCATATTAATGGCAATTGAAAACTGCGTTGAATAAACAAGGGGTATAACGTTTAAAATAATAAACGAAAACAAATACGGGAGTTTTCAGGCATTTCCAGCGTAATTGCGTAAAATTGATTCATGAGTAAATATTGGTCCAATCTGTCTGTATCAGCCCATATACGTCCCACTGCAGGGCACGGGCCTCCTCTACAATCGAGAGTACGATTGAGAGTGGTTAGGTCATATAGTCCACCACGCTGGCCTAGTGCGGGTTGGCGGACTTACATACCATAGAAATTTTATAAATCGCTATGGTATGCAGGTTTCCTCACGATGTTTTCCTTCACCGTTTTAGTGCGTGGTGATTGATTATCAATACACACATGACTCCGAAAAGTCAGAGGTGTGCCCTGGGATTCGAACCCGCGACCACCGTAAACATGTTGGCAGTCGCGTCTAGTCCGTTTACCAACAGGCCACCACGCACTTCTTGGTCCAATTGGTCCAATGCAAACAGCAAATTACAAACGTAATGGTTTATTAGTCCATTAGACTAAATGATTTGAAATTAATTTCAAAGTTAATTTATTTTCTTGGCAAACATTTAGATCAATTTTCAAGAGGTGTCAGCGGCGACTATTAAAAGTTTTTAAGTGGTTACATAATTTCAATAAAGCCTCACCTTTGTGAAAGATTACGAATATTTAATTAGTTTTCTAAAAATACTTTTGCCGAGTTTGTATTTTCTTATCATATCATCTACTAGATGATATTTTTTTGATGAATCTTACTTTGACTGTCAGGGATTACTTTCGGTATTAAGTCCTACACGTCATAATCTTTAAAGTTTAAGATATTTTTTAGTGTTACTAAAGATGAAGATCTATTGATAGATACTCTAAATTATACTTCATTGGCTATCAAGTACATTATAATAACTTCGTGGCAGCTCCGTAAATCCATGACATAAGCGATTTTCTTTTAAAATTTAAACATTTACATCAATTTGTCTGACAAAAGTTTGTTTCGCCAGCATTAAAGACCTATGCTGTAGCAACTTTTAAGCAAATCAAGATTATACATATAGGATTCTATAGATATTTTTACTATAAATTATATTCTATCAATTCATAGAATAACAGCTACTTTAGAGCGGGTTTATAGATAGTCTAAGACTGAAGCCTAATCCTCAGTTATAGATAAAAGCAATGTCTAACTAGAACTGATGATGTTATTATTTTGTTTGTAATGTCTCAGTAGAGAACTGATATCATGTTATTATTTCCTTTACATCAACAATTAATTCTTAGATAATTGGTTTTGTTATAGCTATAGTTGTTTTGGTATCCAATAGCTGTACAAAGGGAAGCGCGGTTACGTTGACCCTGGAACCCACATTTCCGCGATAATTGCTGTCTCAATTGAAATCCGTTGTAATGAATTGATGGTAAATTGATACCTTGCATAATTAATTTCAATTTAATTAATTTGTTTGGTGGTTAAACATATTATTTTCTTTCGTTTACATTTCACACCGGTCATTATCATACCATGCTTTTGCATTTGGTTTTAAGATGAATAGCAAGAAAAATATGTTGCATTTCAATTGAAATTGTCCAATTCTACACTTGGTTTTAAGTGACAGCCGCCTTGGCGCAGTTGCAGACTCCATTTGTGAAATGTAAGACCGCGAGTTTGATTCCCGCACTGAGACAAATAATGAGTGATATATACGTATTTTTTTCGGGTCTGGGTGTTGTGAGGTCGAAAAGTCTCTCGTAGTTTCTAATACCCACGACAGAAGACTCGATCTTAGTGTGCGGCCAGGAATATATTGTTTTATGTTGTTGTTGTTGGTGACTATTTATTTAAGTAAGCAAGACTTAAAAAAGGAAGAGGTTATCAATCCAACTCCTATTTTAAATACCTGATTTGTTGTTTTTGATTTGCTAATAAATGATGTTTATGTAACTATTACACCCCCCAGGCCCCAAGAAGATGAGATACTTATTGTCTATGTTCAGTCGTGGACGACCTGAAAAGAGACACAGAAAGTGAGTTATTACAAGGAAAAAATTAAATAAGTTTTTGTTTTTATTTTATTTTTTGAGGAAAAACAAACAGTTGTACATTGTGTATGTGTCGGGGTGTTCTTATGTAAGGCTCATATGCTAAATAATTGTAAATCGGCCGTCAGTAATGTACGGGTAGTTGTAGAAGTAATTTTATTAAAGGAAACCCGATTGTGGTTCTATTTCACTACCCACAGTCAGACTGGGTGGGAGCATGACAGTTTGCAATATAAAGCGCGTCCGGACCGTAGACAAGACATTCGAGATCGAGCAGTCGGCAGTAAAGCATAGACATACGCGTGTTTCCTATAAAGTAACAAGTTGTCGCAGATATTCGGATAAATCGTTAATCCGTTAATTATAACGTGTCGTGATAATAATAATTAAATAATTAACACAATGGGTTTTACTACCGTCACATCCTACATATGAATAAATTTACAATTCTATATTAAACTTTATAAACGCACAAGTTCGTTCTTCACAGAATATAAGCTCTATCTATATCAGGTAAACTTATTTTTTAATGTATGTGTTTTATATTATTTTATTTATCTTATTTTTTAGTACCACAGTTATATAATACTTATTTAATTTGTCTTTATTTTTACTATTTCACATAAATGCCCACTTTTTTGTTCTTCTCTTTCGATCCATTCTATGATTTTTGGTTGTCTGGAAGACATCGCACATAGCGATAAGATCGCCAATTGTTGATTTATTTTTAAGGTTTCTATGTCTTATTTTTCTGTAATTTGTGGTGTTCAGTAAAGTGTTGTGTATCTGTATTTGTAATAGAGTACAGTCAATTGAAATAAAACTATTATTTACGGATTTTATCGCGGATTTGGTTTAATTGTTACATTTTTGATTTCCGACGTGTCGATTACTTTACAGCTTTCGTGGTCACGGGGTGGACCAAATCCGCGATGAAATCCGTAAATAATATTTATTTTAATGTGTAACATTCGCGCAAATCCAAGAAAGCGGAGTGTAGTCAACTTTTATAGTGTTAAAACAAATATGGCAGTATGATTGGTGCAGGCAGTCGTAATCGGTCGCGCGGCAACGGATCAACATGACGGGTTTCATCCTATCTGAGAAAATTGCATGGTTCTTATATGATGTTGGAACGTAGTTCCATACAGACGAAGTCAAGTAAAACATCGTTTGATATTATACGTAACACGGTGAATTTTTATTTTTCCTGTGAGGTGGTATTTTCTTCATTCTCAGACAGAAAGTCAAGATCAAGATTTTCAAATAGAGACAGAGATATATTAATTACTCTCACTCTCTTTATCGGTTTTCAGATACAGAAAGTCTACAACTGTATATAGTTTTTCCTAAAGATTACTACAGCGACATGAAGATTAAGGTTGTCTACACTTTGATCTTAGCCAAAAGGCCGAGAAGCGATAAAGGTTGCCTAAAAATAATTGTCAATAGCGGTCCAGTCACTACTTACATCACAGACCATAAACTTTTTTTTAATCTCTTTGGATATTAAGCAGACTCAGTGAGAAAATATTATTATGTTTAGTTTACCTGAAATGTTGTAAAACACTAACCTATTTTTCCCAGTAAGTGGGTACTACTGAATGAAATATCGCGATGGCTTAATGTTTCTGTCCGAATTTATCACTTGTAAAATGATAAAGTGATATTGCTGACTCGATTTTTGGTGAATTGTTTACGAATTTTTCGTATTTAACATAGGCATTTTTCATATCAAGGTTTTCATGAATTATTGCAGCATGTATTTTTTTTAATTACTCACAGGCGTTTGTAAAAATTATTAAAAAGAATGTCAAAGTGCAAGGTAGGTTACTAAAAAACCGGTGGTTGTGGTTTTTTAATTTGAATCGCAATTAAACCTCACAAAACTTCTTTCCGCTTCGGCTGGAATGAGCAGTTTCGCATATTTGTATCTCAATTGCACGAAGTAGAGATAGTTTGTCAGAAACAGGAAGTTGCGAAGGTATGCGTACTGCACAACGAAATTAAACATGTATCAAAAAAAAAAAAAAACTTTCGTCGTATTTGTGTGGCAAGCAATATATAGTTTTTTCTATAATAATATTGTAAACCCTTTTATTTTTAAAGATGTTACGGTACGCTATGGTTTAATGAATATTTTTTCAAAAAACTACGGTATTTATACCGAATCATGATGATATTTAAAAAATCACAAAAAAGTTGCGTTTCTTAGCGCTTTTTTTGTTGCATTGTGCCTGTAGTCACTAAAACTACAACCTGGCTTCGTGTTCGGTGGCAATCTTAATATACCCTGTATACAACACGCAAACACTGATAAAACTTAGAGTTTTTTATAACTTTTCTAGACTTTCATGTTATAGGAGGACAGAGAAAAAGAAACGAGAAGGAAATAAATCCACTTACCTCTAATGTATTATAGGATATTAATGTATTGACACCCGCGTGAATAACGCTGCGCCGTACATAATGTTAGAAAACTTGCCACAATGATCTACGTTGGCGTTTTGCGTTTTACATCCTCTCTACACAATTGGCCATCGCGACGGTCTACTATGATGACCCATCGTGTAGAGGCCGTAGTGGCGTATAATGGCTAAGACGCGCCATAGCGCGTGCGATGGTCTTAGAATGGCGTCGGAGTCGATTTTTCCAGAGCACATCAATGTCGCCATACAGCCGCTGCCAATAAACAAACCCAATCCAAAATTTGCCGTTTTAGATTGATAGCTCAATCGTTTTTCTGATACTATATTGCCAATAATCAATCTCAGTAGTGAATAAACTATGGCAACATGACAGGAGACCAATCGGAAAGTAGAAAACAATTGACAACAAAACAGATTGACTTCAATCTAATTTTTTCGATTGATTATTGGCATCGGCCGATAGTGTAGTTGCGTTTCCATCGTTTACGAGTACATGGCAATTGATGGCCAACTCGCTGGTGCAGCGCTGGCCCATCGTGTAGAGATTCTATTAGGATCATCATCATCATCATCAGCCTATTTGCCTCCACTGCTGGACATAGGCCTTCCCTATGACGTCACTGGGCTCGATCTTCAGCCCAACGTCTCCAACCGCTACCAGCCATCTTACAGATATCCACCTTGTTGGAGAGCGTTCTAAACTACGCTTGCCGAGACGAGGTCTCCACCCGAGAACACGGCTACCCCAACGGTGGTTGGTTCTCCGACAAGCATGACCAGCCCACTGCCATTTCAACTTCCTGATCCGTTGGGCTATGTCGATCACTTTGGTTCTCTGTCGGCTATTAGGATATATTTGGCCCAGTAAACTTGAATTTGGCCCCACGTAATCCGACAATATCGTGTAGTGTTGGGTACTTTATTGCACTCTCATCATCAGAAATTTTAATTTATCGTGTCAATTCTAAAGTATAATAACCTAATTTGAAGGGAAATATTTTTTATAACCCTGTTATCCCAGATTATTACTCATTAATCAAATAAACTGCGTGTTGAACAAATAATTCCCAAGTTAATGTTTACGGTGGAAGCCCAGAGGCCCAATCAGCGGAACTTAACCGATTAGCGGCATGTGCGCGGAAACTTTTCAGCTCTTCGGCCGGGTATAATTGTTAGGACTTTTTGGAGTTTCATAATACGTACGTTAACCTATGTGGAAAGATATTCAGTTGAGTTAGGTTTGATTATTATTATACATTAGAAATGCGTCTTTAAAACCGAAACGCCACAATTTGCGATTAAGTATTACGTTCCCACCTATTTGATTTATATATGAAATTAGTATAGTTTAGATAATCGTGTCAGCTTTCAGTATAAACATTAACTTTTTATGAAACAGATGTTTAGATAATTCTTTACTATATTTTTTCAATGTTTACAATTTTCCTTTTTGTAAGCTATGTGGTGTTTTTTATGGTATCTGAATGTCCACAACTGATTTAAATGGTGGTAGGTCTCTCATATGTGGAAGGCCAAGGTACCACCGCAATGTTTATTTCTCCCACCAAAAAGTGTAAATGCACTGTTGTGTTCCGTTTTTAAATCGCATTGTAGCCATTGTATTTACTGGGCATATTGGGACAAAATTATGTCTCAGGATGGCGAGAGCCGTGGAATGCCAACATTGCTGTGTAATTCATGGTGTAGTTTGGTTTTACTACTATTAATGAGCAGTCATATCACTTACCATCAGGCGTATTGCTTGCTTGTTTTGCTATTAATAGCAATAAAATAATAAATGGCTTCCTGTGTTTATTTTTATTTGAATTTGAACGCAACATGAACTCGTATTCTTGAGATTTCAGTGTTATTATTTATTACTAAGGCATCAATAAAATAAAACAAATTATCAAAAATTCTTTGGTACATTTTATTTGACACATTAATAGCTTGATTACATTATATAATCCATTGACATTTATTACAAGGCATTTTTAACTCTATGTACATTACATACACTACTTTTTACATTACCAACTAGGAAGCGAAATTATTAATTCTAAACAATTATAGAAAAAAGTTGTTTGGTCAATGGGCTCAAAGTTCATTTAAGAACTAATTGACGCAAAAACTTTTATCTTTTAAAACCTTATATTTACATATTAACATTTTTGCTATCTGTACACTTCAACACTTGCCCTATGTACACACGAGATTAATTTTATTCTGAGACATATTTAAAACTAACATGAATATAAAATTACATATATTTTTATCTATAATTTATTTACATAAAGCATTTTTATTGACAATGTTTTAATACGATTTATATATTTTTAGTTCAAAACAAACTTGGAAAATACTACAAACAAAGTTCACATAAGTTATAAAGGTGCTGGAAAGTTATTCTTGTGTGAAAATTATATGTTTAATAATAATGTATTGGTTCGAGTATATTTATAGATTTGAAAATGTATGGACCAGTAAGGGACCTTGGTTGCAAAATAGCGCGATTATTGTACTAAACCTTACTTTTGTTGGACATGATAACAATTCTTTCAACTCACCTGTACTTGACCTTCAATAAAACATCACCCTCAGGTAGACTATAAGAAAATGCCATTAAATTGTATTCGGAGGCGAAAAAGTATTAAATTATATTCAACTGTAGCTAATCTTTACATTTTTTCAGTATACATTATTTTCTCATTTAGTTTTATAAAAGGTTTTCGAAAATTAGTGTGGCCACTACCTTAAAAAATTGAAGAATTATGAATGGTTCGTAACTAATTTATGGTATTATAATAATATGTTGTTTCTATTACTAATTATTACCTTTTGCCTTAATCTAGCACAATTATAAAACAAATACAAAAAAGAGAGGCAAAACATCAATATTAGCCAAAAATGATGTCCTAATGAGGTATGTTTAAAACGATTTTCTTCAGTATCTGTCTTCTGCAGTGTGTATGATGCTTTACTTGAACAGGATTCGGCAAAATTATCTGGAAAAGAGAAATCATAAATAAATTATAAGTTTTGTTTGTTTAACTTCGAGACTTGTTAGAGAGCTAAATTACTGTTCAACAACTTGTAGGAAATCATCTTGTTTTCATTGGGAATATATAAAAAGTTTGATTCGAATTTAAATCTTTTATTAGTATTTAAGTGAGTTACAGAGGTGAATGTCCTATCTTAAATACAGTTATAACATGTAAAATATTATTACAGTAAGTTTTATTCATAAATGATTTTTATTCAAAATGTACTATTGTTCCGCGATATAAAATGTAGATTCATACAATTGTATTTTTTTTCGTCTCTTTGTATTTGGTCGTTCGTATTGAAAAGAATGCGATTTCTTTTGAATTCGAGTCAATATCGAGTTACTGAATTGTAAATAAATGTAAATATTGGAGGAGATTGATTTTATTTGGGTTCGTGAAAATTAAAGCTAGACTGTTAGAAGTTCAATGTATTAGTATTTATGTCAAAGATTTTTAAACATGGCAAAAAATGTAGTCAAAAATGAAATGGCTTTACCAACCGGTAGGACCAAACAATACCATAGTTGCAATTCATACCGTATAAAATGTTACAAAAATATAACTGCATTCCAATGAAGGGGACAAAATAAATATTTATAATGATATTAAATAAAATTTAATTAACCGAAGATATCAAAAAATATTGAATTATTGGTCTTCAACTCGATTTTTCCTAAGAATTTTGTCAAGAATCCAGTGTGTACTTTGCGCAAAGTTCGTTATTTTAAACCATCTGTTTACTTTATCATAAATGTTGCAGCAACTTCTAATTTAATCATTTAGCTCCGTAATATTTTAATAAAAAAATCGATGATTTTTCATCCCAAAAGTTGACTTTCAGAACAAAATCTTGTTACATTTAATGAAATTTTGTAAACAGGTGTGACAGATTTAGTAAACAAGCAAGTTTCAGTTTTTTGAATGTTAATATATTTACATAAAGATCACGCATTTTCTCAGGAAGGGTAAACAGATGAGTTACCAAGACACTCACGTTTCAACTTGTAAGTTCGATCTCACGATGTGATAGGGGGCGAGCCTATCGCCATATCGGGCACAAATTTTTGACTCCAGACTGACAATGAATAGAAAACCCTATAACGTTTTACCCAACTCGGGATTCGAACCCGAGACCTGAACGTTGTAGTCATATCGTACTACTACTACGCCACCGAGGCCAATGACGTTTTACAAATAGACACGTCATACACTAACATAATGGCACAAAAAAATGGCGCGATGCGTATTGTAATTTCAATTTGGTTCGAAGGAAGAGTAAAAAAGCAAGAAACATAAGTTAGAAGAAGATGAATAGACATCGCTAGTTTCGTAACAATAAGGGTGAGTTGCAGGAAAAGTCCTGCTAAAGATAGAGGTAAAGTTAACTTTAGCAGTGTCTTTGACCATGACCCACTGAATTTGACAATCCGTCTGTTGCACCACTGTAGGAATTGCTAAAGGTAAAGTTAAACGGGTGACCAGGAAAAAAACGTTTTAACACCCCAAAACGCTACAGGGGTAATTTTTTATCAGTGACAACACTTCAATACAAATTTCAATTATCTTTGAAATTGTGAATCTGTTTCATTACACGCTTTTTATTAGCTTCACTTGTATGTTTGTTTGTATTTTTTTAAATCAAAATTTGTGCTTTACATTTCACAATACTGTTTCAATTATAGGAATTTGCGATCGACGATATTTAGATACTGGGAGTTGACAATGCAAATATTATGATGCCGATTGTCGCCAATTTTGTACAAAATAATACCAAATGAGTGTAAAAAAAAAGAGATTATAATTAATTGCTATTGCTATGCGGCTGGCCACATAACGTGAAAAACTGATGAAAAAAAGGAAAACCATGCAATAAGATGATCTTGTACAAATATGTCATTTATGTTACTTCCAAAGACATAACCCAACACACTTTATTGAAGTATCGTCACTTGAAGTTCTGGATTCCCATAAAATATCTCGTAGTAAAGACATTAATCCATTTTAATTCTTCTAAAAAAGCTTCTTGGTTTTGATAGTTGACATTTTCCTATATATTGTATTATCTATGGTTGACATTTTACAGACATGCCTGTAACTTTAGCCCTTAACCGCCCGAAACTGTGGAGCTAAAGGTAATGTTATTTGTGACGTCATTTTGTCAAGAGTTAGATTTCTGCAACCCGAAAATGGCGTAACTGTAACTTTGACGGTTGATTTGACGTTTGCTACAGGCAAAGTTACTTTCTGCAACTCAGCCTAAGTGCCGCACGGTTATTGGCCAAAGCGCGTGTGACGTAGCACCAAGCATGAAGTACAGAATGACGTGGCGAGAGCTGTCAAACGTCGCCATGAGAGCGAATTTATTAATTTTATTAAATAAAAAAATAAATTAGTGTGTACTTGCGCACTAAATAAAATATTTTTTTTGTTTCACAGTTTCAGAATCATTTGTACATTATTTTAAATCACTCTAATCTATTTTTCCGCTTTTGGTTTCGAGAATACAAATAGTCAGAGAAACGTGTATCCGCGACAGTGATTGAAGCACAGATTGAAGCGTGACTGATTGCGCGTGAGGCAATTACCTCCCAAACGTCTTGCCATTATAAAGCTCGGACAACGCATCTATGCTTTATAAACATCTTATGCCCCGTTCACATAATCGCCCAACATCGGCAACTATAGGCGATGACGGTAATGTGTACGGCTTATTGCCTTTCATTGCCGATATTCGTGTACATCAAGCAGTGTTGCTAACGAAATATTTTTCATTCCCAAATCTGGAGAATGTAGCGGTTCCGCGAAGTATAGTAAATAAAATTATGCTTATGTTAAAATAAGTAACAAATTATTTATAATGTTGACTCGTGTAGTGTTTTTTTTTGTAATGCATTTTTATTGTTAATCTTATATTATTATAATACTAAATAACTCACATTACAGTGTAATGACTCTGATAATTTAACTCGTTATCATAAAATGAACCAATTAAATTATTAAGATATACACCCACAATTTAGGGATTTGTTCCAAAACTTATAACCCTGGTAAAATTTTACAACATTCGTGTTCGGGGTTTTTCGCCAACTGTCGGTAATCAGAGTGAGAGTAAAGTGAGAATACCCATGTTTGCCTGTCATCGTCGACGATCCGCTAGTTATGGATTTCTAGCCACATGCCCCGCGGGTTTGTGACAGTGTATTGCTATAGAAATTTAATTTTTCATTAAAAAAATATCGAAATACAAGTTTCAGTAACAACAGCTAGCATTTTCCGGAGCTATCAGTTACTTCTGTATAATAATTGGTTCAGTTTGATCACAATACGAAATCTATTCAGAAATAAGTATCATAGTTTATAAGTGTTTGTACATGATTTAAACTATATATTTGAATATTATGATTTATATCTGTATGAATATCACTCCGCTTATGCCGATGACGTGCATTGCGTTTACAGAAACGCGGTCTTCTCAAAATATTTGTTCATTTATTGTTATAAGGTCCGCCTACTTCCACTTTAGCTTGCTATTGCGGGTTGATATTTCTACAATATATACTAAAAGAAAATAAATAAAATTATAGATGTACAGAAAATGTTTATTTCAAACAAGAATATACAAAAAATACTTTAAAATAAATAAGTCGAATTATAGGACAGGGCACGCGTGCGTTTCAGCTGTATCTGCACCTAGTTGCCTGCTGCAACTTCTTCGGTTTCATTTTCTTATTATAAATTTCCACACCATTGTTCAATTCTCACTACATGCAATATAGTGGACGTAAAAAGCACAATTACTAATTGAAATAATTCTAAATAAACTGTTTGTACATTATTATTTAATTACACCCCATACTAAATAAAATAATCATAATTTTCGTATATTTTTATATTTTTGACAAAGATGACACAATTGACATCTGTGGACGTCTGTGGATATATACGACCAAAAACCTTCATCGTCCATTACCAATTCAAGTTTTTAATCCAATTAATATGTCTGTTATTAATAACTTCGTTTTTTTATCAAATTCTACTACGAGTTTTATGAGTACCTGCTTTAAAAAACACTAGGCATTGCGGGCTTTGCGATTAGTTAAATGATTGACTTCCAAAATGAAAAATAAATGTCGTTGAATCATATGCCAGCCTACGTGGCGAAGTTGGTTAGACGTCGGCTGTGAACTGAGAGGTCGCGGGTTCGATCCCCGCCCCGCTAGAAATGTTTGTTCTACCCACAAATACTCCTTTCGGGTCTGGGTATTGTGAGACTGAAAAGACCCACGACACAAGACTCGATCTTAGTGTGGGGTCAGGACTATGTACGTGACTGTTGGGTGTTATTTATTATTTTCATTATATTTATGACATCTCATCTCAAAACCAGCATTCTACCATAGCCAATACACCCATTGATTTGAACCAGGTATTAGTGGTACTTGTTATAATTCAGAGCTATGTGATGAATAAGGGTTCATCCACCAGAGTTATTTGGTTTATAATTTTACGACCAGCCAATTCTATCAATCCAATTAATTCTATGTCTCTGCTCGTGCTGCTCTGATTCTGTTCATCTTATTATGTCTACTTAATATTATAAATTCAAACGAAACTCTTTGTCTGTCGTCTGTCTGTTTTTATTAATGGAAAATGAGAAAACAAATCACCTGAAGGTAAGTAATCACTACCGCCCATGAACATCCATAACGTTCGGATCAAAGATGTATTGCGTGTCCATGAAATGGCAGAGGAGTGGAAAGGAGAAAGGATGGGAAGAAGAAAGGAGCATTGGGCATCCAGCAATCTCACTTACCGAATGCAATGGAAAAGCTGTTACTTCACGTTGATCATTCATGCTGAGCAATAACTGACAACAGCGTGGCTCTAACACTTCTGTTTGTTTGACAGTCTAGTGCTTGTTAAACTTTTACGCCTACACCACTGAACCAATTGCCTTGTGTGAGCTGTGTAAACGGGTAAAGTTACGTTATCTATTACGTTTATAAGGCAAAATTTTTAATCCTAATAAATTTCAAAAAATATATCCGTCGTAATTTATATAAGTCTATCTTCTTGTTATTCAATATAATCGTTTCAATAATTATTTAAATAATGTATTATTTTCTATTTTGTGTTTATAACCATGATATTAATCGTAATACAAATAATAAGTTACTTTAAGGGTTGTTCTGGCTATCTACGACGCTCTATTTGCATGTAAGTGGATGGTATGCTAGAAAGTATGAGGCGAATAAAATAGGACAGGATTGAGGTATGGCATCGAATGAAACTTGATAAGACGGGATGTAACGGGAAGGAATCAGAAATGTTAATGATGATTCAAAACAACAACAACTCAAGGGCGATAATAAGAACATATTGTTTTCTTATGTAGTGTAAAATATATCCCTAGAAAAAACGCTGTTTTTACGATTACAAATACCTAGTTATGTTGCGGTAAATTCTTAACATCCACCATCTTCTACTTATCTGTTTACTCGGTATTATTTGGTTTTTATATATATTCATAAAACTCGTATCTATACGCGCTTTTTAAATATATGTCGTGGCAACCGCTAATGCATCGACGTCGATCGACGTCCATTTTTGACGACTTATCTATTGACAACTCGCTCGAATACGTGGCGAGGTGCGCAAAATTTGTGGCAATGATGCGCAAACGTGTCATCGCCTATCATCGGCGAACATCGACGATTGTGTGAACGCGCCATTAGACCGAGGCAGTCAGTTTAAAATATTTGTACAATTAATGGCAACTAAAACTGAGTACATTTTGAGTGTATAATTCGGTGTGTTATTTATTGTTGTTAAATTATGTCTATTTTGTATCGAAAATATCGCACATTACAGTAAAATTACGCCATCTACGATAAAATTTGTAATCTTGTAGGTTTTTTCAAATAAACGTACTGGTGGTAGGTCTCTCATATGTGAGAGGCTGCCTGGGTGGGTACCACCGCAATGTCTATTTCTCCCGTCAAACAGCAGTTTAAATGCACTGCTGTGTTTCGGATTGAAGGACATTGTAGCCAGAGTAACTACTGGGCATATTGAGACTTAACATCTTATGTCTCAGGATGGCGAGCGCAGTGGAATGCCAAGCATTGCTTTGTAATTCAAGGTGTTGTTTGGTTTTACTACTGTTCATGAGCGGTCGCATCGCTTACCATCAGGCGAACGGCATGCTCGTCTCGCCAATCAATGCAATAAAAAATAAAAAAAAAATAAAAAAAATAAAGTCTGTTCTTGTCTGTGACAAGCGTTTAACTTATTAGACGGTGTCTTTGTATTAAGGGGTTTTCATCTGTTAGTATTTACTTTGCAGTCGTCACGTCCGTTTGTACTTTGATTTACTTTGTTTCTGGATGGAACTGGTTAAAATATCTTTGGAAATGAAATTTTAATTGATCACATTTAAGGAATGACACGGCAAAGTTACTTTTTGTTTTTAGCAAATGTTAATTTATTTAAGTTCCTGGTGGCCTGTTAGAAAACGTACCTGGGGCCCTACTATATAAATCCGAAGTTCGAATCTTCGTGACGTTTTTCGTTTCGAAACCTACTCTGTAACACGAAATTCGAAACTTCGGATCGAAGAATGAATGATTCGAATATATTGGCAATCCGAACATTTACATTTTTATTTACTATATTCATCCGAAACGAAGTTCGAAACTTCGGACGAACGAAGTTTGTGACGATACGTATGTACCTACTCTGTAAATGTTCGTAGTGCCGATACCTATATTGGAATAATTCATTCTTCGATCCGAAGATTCGAATTTCGTGTTACAGAGTAGGTTTCGCAACGAAAAACGTCACGAAGTTTCGAATTTCGTTTCGGATTTATATAGTAGGGCCCCAGACGCGGCAGGTCGAATACCAGACGCGGCAGGTCGAAGGTTCAAATCCCAGGGAACACCTTTGAATATAGAATATATGCTTCTTATTTTATTTGGTATTTATTTAGATACCTCAATGACTTAACTAAATCCGCCCCGCGATCACGAATGCTATAGTCCTCGAAAGAAAAATAAAAAAAAAAATAGAAAAAAAAGGAAAAATCCATTGAAATAGGTCGATTTACCTCAATATAATTCCTTGAAATAATAATATGATTTAAAATTCTATAACAATGTGAGTCAGAACAAGAGCTCACATTCGTCTTGTTTGGCGAGCCATACGCCCGCGGCGCGGCGTGAACGCAAATATATCACTCGGCTTCCACCTCGTTGAGTATTCCATGTGTTTTACAGCCAATCAAAATGATATACCGTCCTAATTTTATTTACTCGGGGATTTGAGGCGATTTTTAGGGGTGATGGGCCCACAATACACCCACAGGTGTTAATTTTTTTCAGTTTGACTAGGTACTTTTATAATATCCATATGTGAGGTGATAGTGACTCAACTTTTGTATGGTTCAATAATTTGAAATCCCGGCTGAACAGAATAAATAATTGACGAATAAGTGGTTTTTACCAATACAATTTAAGTGTATTAACTTCATATAAGTTTATTATACACTTTGAATTATACTTTATCTACGCTAAATTATCTAGAAACAAAACCTCGCGCCTATCTTTCTTAAGGGGTTAGTAAATATGACACGAATACCTAACATACTTTGCCGAGCTGTTTTATGTTCCAATAATTGTGATAAGGCACGATAATTTCCACATCATCATTATCATCATCATCATCAACAACAACCTATTTGCATTCACTGCTCGACATATGCCTCTTCTATTGCACGCCACTGGGCTCGATCTTCCGCCCATCGTCTCCAAATCCTAATTTTCACGTGAAATAAGAAATATAGCTCCCGCGACAGTCCCTGGCTACATCTCTGCGTAGTTAATCTACATAAACACGGATGCTCTGATTCTATTTTATATTTTAAGGCGAGCGGGATTGTCTATAAACAATATGACTTTATATATCATGTATATGTATAATATGCATTATTTCTGGCTCGTAAAAATACCGGTGTTAAAATTCCACATTGTGTTACGTATGTATGATTGAGTAAACAAGGTTACTAAAACTGAATTCTTGCAGCGATTTTGTGAAAAACAAAATATGATTTGCAGTATACTTTGGAAAACCAATTTAGTTTATTATTATAATCTTAATGAATTCTACCGCGATTTTGAGTCTAATCTAATATATTTTTCTCCTATGCATCTACACGTATTACTGTCACCATTTTAGATGAATATATTGAAGTTTCCATCTCTTCAAATAACATCAATTTGTATTTATGTAATATATTTGATCTGAAACGCAGTATTTTTACCACAATAACATATTTTACTATCCAGTAGCTTCATATCAAGTAATATAAATTTTGTAAACTGTGTAATTTTATGTAATATATGGTGAACAATAAAGTGTTATCTATCTAAATTTAAATGTAACAAAACATGTTTTCGGATTTGTAGTAAATACATAAATACGATATAAGGTGGGTTTCTCGTAAATTAATCGGATAGGTACGTGACTTGTAGAATTATTTACATAGTTTAGTGATATATACAGGGCATATCAAGATTGCGATCGAATCGAAGCCAGGTGGTAGTTTCATTGACTTCAAACACAAGCAACAACTTTTTTGCAAAACGGCACTTTTGTCCTTTTATTTGGTTAGTAAATACATACTTATTTATAAAATAATGATGCCAATTTTAAACCCTATGGTACGTAAGGTTTAAAATTTTTATTTTAGCAAAAACTAACTACTACTATATTATTTCAAGTGAAGTTACTGTACCTTTAAAGCTGTCCAATTACAAAAAAAAACCCAGCAAGTTTCTAAGATAGTTATAATTCATATAAATAATTTTATTTTTGCAACAACAATTTTTGTTACAAATATTAACCTATTTAAGGACATATTTCCAACGATATCAAATAAATAAATATATTATTAAAACAGGAAAGAAAAAAAATTATATTTTTTACTAATCCAAGACTGCTTTATACTACTTAAGTATTAATTTGAAACCGTTTATATGTTCTTGATCATGTTTTATTATAAGTATCCTAAAGCCCGTGGACACTTAAACAGTTAAACTGAAAGCCATGGAACCATACGTTCCTATTTCTTTTTATCACAGCTTAAAATACCTAATGGCCAGCAGGATTTCCTGTGACGTTTTTATTTTCCGTGTCACAAGGAGCGCATCATGTAAAAACGACGCCAATAAATGAAACCAAAGTGGGTTTGCAGTCGTAAATACGGTTACTGTCGGCAGTAAAACTGATTTTTTTTTATTACTTTACATAATATATTTTGTTATGGCTTCATACAAAGCTTCTGTTTTCATTGAGGTCTTGGCACTATATTTCTTTTATTTATTGTTCTCGATGACTTGATTTATGAAGCCTTTGCAACTATTAAACACACGCGATTTTCGATTTCGTGGAATAAATCTTTAGATGTTTCAATTTATTTTGAAAATATTATGGCAGTTATTTGATATATGAGTAACGAAATAAAAGGGTCTGTTTAGATTGCGTATATGTAACAATTTATAAGCAACTAGGCTGTATACCAACGATATAAGAAACTAATGAAGTCGGTTAAGAAAGTAAATGTTTTAATAGTAAATTGCTAAATTTCCATTTGAAATCAAAATAATTATCAGAAATTGCGTAAAAAAATTGAATTTAGAACATCAACCTTATAGATCAAGAGCCCGTGGCCGCCAGACCTTCGTAATTTTATAAAAGCTGAAAGTTTGTGTACGCATGCCTCTGACATAGGCATCACACAATCAGCTATTATGAAGTTCCGATCGTAGTTACTTTGGAAGTTATGAGCTTTAATGTTTCTGGCAAGATGAAAGAACCATCAAAAGTGTCTGAATACCAAGGAAAAATTTGTTTATAGTTGCTTTCATAACATACAGGGTATCTCAAGACTGCTACCGATAACGAAGCCGGGTGGTAGTTTTAGTGACTTCAGACACATTGCAACAGAAAATTTGAAAAAAAAAGCGACGATTTTTTTGTTCTTTTTTTCCTATGCATTTGGATGGTAAATTATTTTTTTTCTTAAAATAATAGTGTATACCCTTTTATTTATAAGGACTCTAAGGTATAAAAGAGTTTAAATTATTATTTTAGCAAAAACTATGGATTTACCACTCAAAAATTACGATATTTAAAAAATCATAAAAAAAATGTCGCGTTTTTTTTGCGAAAATTTTAGTTGCATTGTGTTTGTACTCACTAAAACTACCACCTGGCTTCGTTTTCGGTAGCAGTCTTGATATAGCCTGTATATAAAATTCAGTCTTTATACGATAACGCCGGCAAAATTACATGTTATTAAATATCACGCAATCTTCAAACTTTAACATAATGTAATTTTGTCAGCGTTATAGTATAAAATCTGAATTTTATATACCGGGTATCTCAAGACTGCTACCGAAAACGAAGCCGGGTGGTAGTTTTAGTGGCTACAAATACAATGCAATTAAAAATTTCGCCTAGAAACGCGACAATTATTTTTTAAATATCGTCATTTTTGGGTGGTAAATCCATAGATTTTGCTAAAATAATAATATAAACTCTTTTATACCTTAGAGTACTTATAAATAAAAGGGTATACACTATTATTTTAGGAAAAAATGTATTTACCACCCAAATATGGCCATAAGAAAAAAATAACAAAAAAAATTGTCGCTTTTTTTTGCAACTTTTTCTGTTGCATTGTGTCTGAAGTCGGTTAAACTACCACCCGGCTTCGTTTTCGGTAGCAGTCTTGATGTACCCTGTATGTTATTAATGCAACTATAAACAAATATTTCCTTAGTATTCAGACACTTTGGATGGTTTTTTCATATTGCCAGAAACATTGAAGCTCATAACTTCCAAAGCAACCACGATAGGAACTTCATAATAGCTGATTGTGTGATGCCTATGTCAGAGGCATGCGCACAAAAACTTTCCGCTTTTATAAAATTACGAAGGTCTGGCCGCCACGGGCTCTTTGTCTATTAGGATTTGAACACCTTATATTATTCAATATTAAACGACATTTGACTCATTTTTCTAATAATATGAATAAAACATAAACGTGCAAGGTGTTTCCATTTTTCTGAGTGATGAGAAGTGTACATTTACAATTTCAAATGTATGTATTACTCTGTGAAATCGTGATGTGGCGTGGCAGTAGAGGAAAAGATCTCAATCCTAGAGAAAACTGTGTGTAGTGTGCATATATGATTACATTTCACTTTGAAATACGAGTACGAGTGAGTAATATTTTTCTACAAACGAGAAAACAAAACGCTACGCAGCGGAATTGCAGCTGTGTAAAAGCAAGTGAGATTTGATAAACACCCTTGCAAATGTGCAAGTTGAGCACAAAACTGGGAATTTATAGCCATTTCCTTTAAAACAAACAGTCCGGCTACGTAGCTATTCACAACAGGCAGTAATAAAAGCTTTGTACATAAACATTTTGAGTTTGTGCTGGGAACACAGAACGTGTCCTGAGGCCATTTTACAGTTGCCAGTGAGTTGGCACAGCTAATATTGGAGGTTATATTAGCATAAACAACAGAACTTGATCAGCTAGACTGCTAGTTCAGACTAGAATAAACTCAGCTAAATTTCTAAAGATTGTGAAAATATTAAATGTTTGTTGAAAATAATTATGGTAATGTTGTAGAGTAAGTTTTTCGCGTCAATAATGTGTATGTACATAATATGTACATAAAGAGAATTCGGAGAACACTTTCAAAAGGTTCGATCTCTGAAAGTTTTTTTATTCGTCTGGTGTCAATAATACGTTTAAAATCAAAAAGTTTCAAATATACGTATTGGTCGTGAAATACGAGTAGTAAGCGAAATTTTTGCTACGTCTAAATCAAAACATTTATGTTGATCCTATCTAGATGTAACATAAGGCAAACACTTATAAGTAATCCTTTATTTCCTCTAGCGTACACGTGATATTACTGGCACCTAAGTTATTAATATTGTAATAATATCTCGTCAACATAATAGAGTATAAGGCAAGGGAATAATCTCAAGGAAATACATGATTAATTAACAATAATAGAAGCTTCATCTTACCGTTGAGCTACAACGCAGATACTATGGGCTCCTTATCCGACGTAGTAACTGATTTATCTACAAACATATACATATTAACGCAGTCTTCATTAGGACTTGGGTTATCCTCTGGCTTCTCATCAGGACTTATATTGTTTATTCCATCTTCATCATACCCTTTCAATTTATCATTAAATTCAATTTTATATCTAACTGAAGGCATTTTATTTACAGTTGATGTCAACAATGATTCTTGCACCGTATCATTACCGTTGCAAGTCTTTTCTGACCTGTACATTCCGGTTCTTTCAGATTGGTTGAATTTTCTTTTCGATTTCTTAGTGACTAGTGCACCTAGGCACGGCAGTATTTGTTTGAACTCTTTTCTGAAGTTCTCGTTAAGCCATGCGTACAGGAATGGATTGTAGCATGTGGAAGACATAGCGATGAAGTGCGCAACGAAAAATAACACCATATAGTACCTCCAGTCTTCTGCTAATGAATAAAAATCGCTACTTATATTAATTAGGTTAAGTGGTAACCAGGAGAGACCGAATATAGCCACCATTGCTATCAACATTCTATTCGTTCTCCTCTTTCTTTCTCGTTCTGCATCTTCCTTTTTACTGTTCTTACTTCCCGGTCTAGACTTCAATCGATCATTTAATTTTATACTAACACATGTGTAACAAAATGCCATTACAATGAAAGGGATAACAAACTGCATTATAGTAGTGACTGCACCAAAAGCTTTCCTAATTTGATCTGATGGCCACTGCTCAGCACAATATATGTCTTGGAGGGCCATGTAGTAGCCATAAGGGAAGGTAACTGATAAGGCAAACACCCAAATGAAAATAATAAGCCCGATGCACGTCTTAATCTTCATGCGGGGTTTAAATGGATAGATGATGACGAAGAATCTGTCTATGGCGATAGAAGTAAGCGTGAGCGTTGAAATGTACACGCTACATCCTTGTGCATACGGCATTATGTGACAGAGAAGACTCCCGAACACCCATCTTCCTAGGAAAGTGTAAAGAGGGGTAAATGGTACTGCAAATACGCAGAGCAACACGTCAGACAAGGCGAGGTTCGTGATAAACAGATTAGTCACCGTTTGCATGGCACGGTTCCTAATGACAGCATAGCAAACTAACGCGTTACCAAAGATTCCTACAACGAAAATAATAGTGTATGCTACGCAAAATGCCGCCTGCACAGCTTTGTTCTCAATCGGGTCGATGATTGCCGAATCATTAGCGTTGTGGTATCCATCGTTGTACGTGAAATTGTCATTGTAATTTGGTGTTTCAGTCGTCCATGCTTCGGTAGGCATAGTTCTGCGTTCTTCTTAACTTGGCATCATAAACCTTTTTGGTTTGCTGTTATCATATTTACTTTGAAATTTAGTTTCTATACAGCACTCTATTTGTAAGACAATCTGTTTCATAATGTTTAATTTTAAATTATCACGTATATTTCTATTTGTGATTTATATTAAATGTCTTTTCTTCAATCAAACTTCATCTTCAGTTTAATTTGCGTGATTTCGTTGATTAAACCTGTAACAGAAAGAGAAAATTGTTAGAGGTATGATTGATTCGACAAATTTCAAAATTTGGATCGAACGACTTTGAAAAATCGTTCAATTCCATTTCCCAAAATGATTTACGTTACCGAATTTGATTTGTCGCTAATGAATGGATCTGGGTGTAATATATTACATTTACGATTTGTGTTTTAGGAATTTACGGGAGAGCGTTGTTTACATAACAAATTTCAGAATTTTTATTGGGTGTACCTTGCGATAAAATTAATTAGATCACTGATGCGTTATTTGATATTTCTAATTAAATGTAAATTTTATTTTCCTTATTTAATCTAAAATATTTGTTTATTTAATTGTATAACAGCATCCATGTATCCCTTTTACCTATTAGTATTATGCACTGAAATTAATATTTAAATGATGCAATAGAATTTAAACGCAATTTATGTTTGTTGCCTGAAACATATTGAATGATATCGGATAATAATCGGATCCAACATGGAAATTAAAACCACATTTAATTCCATTATGTTTATCTGTTAGGATAAGCCCATGATCAGCTAAAATTGTTTCAGTAGGTCAAACAGATATATTTCATTGATCATCACTACGATATTATAAAAATAAATCGACTTATTTTTGAATAAAACGCAATATATTTAATCAAATTGTTTCAACTAACATAATACTCGTATCTAAGTATCATGTTCTATTTAAGTATTTATATTTTATAAATAATATTTTTATTTTATTACATATCAATGAAAGCAAAATCTAATTGATTGTTTGGTACTTTTTGTATCTATATAAACGTTTTATCTATCTACCACAATTGTATAATGGTTAGGCCCAAGCCTTTTTAATCGTACTTTCGGTTGTAGAGAAGTCCGATAAGGTAAGCAATTACCAGAGATCGATTATGGGAAAATCCAGTATTTGTATCAATTCTATATCTTCAATATTACTGCACTCAATTTCGGAGATAAAGGTCGCCACGGCCCACACCTTTGACTTTTCGAACTTATGTCATCATCATCATCATCATTTTTCGAACTTATGTGTAGGCGTAAAATTAACTATGGGGCATCAAAATATCGACAGGTAATCTTCCCACATGAACCCATATACGTCCCACTGCCGGGTACGGGCCACCTCTACAATCTGGAGTACGATTGAGAGTGGTTAAGCCATATTATAGTCCACCACGCTGGCCTAGTGCGATTTTTTTCGATTCGAAATTCATGAAAATTCGCTCTAGCATGCAGGATTCCTAACGATGTTTTTCTTCACCGTTATAGTGCCTGGGATTGACTATCCATACACACGATAATTTAGAAGAGTCAGAGGTCTGGCCTCGGATTAGAACCCGCGACTATTGTATCATGTTGGCAGCCGCGTCTGGTTCGTTTGCCAACAAGTCACCGTACTCAACGCTCACGCTTCCCACCTGAAATTTCCCCATAATGGTTTTATTGGATTTCACTATTTATGCTGATATTGAATAATGACCAAAAACCTATTTTCAGCATAAATTAAGGTTGTGCCTAGCAGTGGGACATAATCAGCTGTTACAGAACCGCAAAATACGACCAATTTCACGTCGCAAATACGGTGGGCGCAATCCAAGCGTGAACGAATCGACCGAATAATTCATCTGCTATTATAACTGTCGAAACGTAGTTTATATTCTTACATAATTTAAGTGAAATGTTTGGAATACATTAAGAATGGATGGATAGGTATATTCGAACATTTTGGCGTGCTGCCAACACATTACGTCTGTGAATCATGTTGAGTGTTTGAAAAAATCTCGAGTGGTGTGATAAGATAGACTCGATTTAAGTGAATGGGAATTTATAAATCTTTTAAAATACATGAGTGGTGAGGCGCAACTTTGCATATTCTTTTATGCCTGAAAGTCATTTTAATTCTAATGTTCTTTATGTAAAGTTTTATTCAATGTTTTGATAAACGCGCATTGGTTGAAATGCTTGTTGAATTTAAAGAAGTTTTTTTTTTGGTTGAATGTAGATTTTTTGAGCATATTTGTTGAATATTCTTCAATGCACGGTAAGGATGATATAAGACAATTTTAATAATATTTTTTTCTTACTTTTTAAATGTAATGGTGAAATTAATACTAATTAATCGTACTATTTGTTATATTTGTCCATCCCAATAGCGAGTATCTTAGAAGTATTTTTTATTTATTTTAATGAGTGGCGCGACCGCTCAGGGGCAGTAGAAAAAACAGACCATACCATGTATTATAAAGCAATGTTTGGCATTCTACTGCACTGCGCTCACATCAAACACGACCTTAAGCTTCAATATGTCCAGTAGTTACTCAGGCTACAACGTCCTTTAAACTAGAACACAACAGTGCATTTCCGCTGCTGTTTGACGGGAGAAATAGACATAGAGGTGGTACCTACCCAGGCACCTCTCACATATGAAAGACCTACTTGGACGGATTGCAGCGGCGGGCCATCCGCATTGTGAATGATGCAGACGTTACGAGCAACTTGGAGTCGCTACAACTCCGGAGAGATGTCGCCTCTCTAAGCGTGTTCTACCGCCTGTATCACGGTGAGTGCTCTGAGGAATTGTTCAACTTGCTCCCCTCCTCTCCATTCCTAACCAGAACCACGCGTGCTGGCTTGCGAAGCCATAGCTTGACGGTCCACACCATCCCGGCGCGAACCAAACGGTTCTCAAATTCGTTTCTGTGCCGCACCGTCAGGCTGTGGAATTGTTTGCCGGCGCACGTGGTCCCTCGTTCCTAAAATCCTGGGTCCTTCCGCCGTGGTGTGAACAGGCACCTAAGCAGGCCGGCATAATTGTTTCCATTGGCATGGGACTGCCGTCCGATGCCAATGGATACTCTGCCTGGGCGGCATTGGCACTTTCCATCAGGTGCAATGCCGCCGATATGCCAGGCCACTATAAAAAAAAAAAAAAACCTACCACCAGAAAAAAATCCCCTAGTTTAACAATGCGAACATGCCATGTTTTGGATTCGACTTGAATTTACGACCACCCCTAAGATAACGGCCACGCACCAAGATCAATGTTTGTAAGGCCCACAAGTATTTCTTTCGGATCGGGGTAGGTATTAAGGATCGAAGTGTGGGGTCAGGACCATGTATGCGAGTATTCGGTGTTATTCATATATTTAATTAGGATTATTTATTTATTTTATTACGCTTTGAGTTACAACACAGAATGAAATAAATACACAACAAAAAACTTCTATAGTTACAGTACAAATGTTAGTCTTCCCGCAATCTTGTACTTTTACTTTTATCGTATTGTACAGCAACATATGTCGCTGAACACTTCACATTATTTGATAACCTTTTTATGAATTAAAATTTGTACGTACTACTCTGTAGTCGTAAAATATAACCAATTAAAGTCATCTTAGCCGAAAAGTGCCATACGATATTGAAAATAATTATTATTTTGGATTATTTTATTTATTCAACAAAAAAAAAAATGGATAATAAGACAATTCCAAATCTCGTGACTGTGTAGCGACTTATGTTGCTGACTGTTGTTTTCTTTCTGCTACATAATCACTTTCGCATGCTAGTATAAAAAAGGCTATAATTAGCTTCAAATAGCAATATTTTCAGTAGAGTGTTAGATATTTTCATCGCACCGTACATCAGTGAGCCGATGTCTCCCGTCGATTTCAATTTGGCGAAGGACCGATAATCTTTTTTTCGCTACATCAAAATTCACTTAACAATTTGTTCTTTCGTGCTTGAATAATATTTGACGTTAATATATTTAAGAGATTTTCGCAGAAGATGGATATGATAAATAATAAAACTAGATGAAATTAAATATGTTAGCATTTTACACAAACATATATTTTTGTGAATTGGAAACTAAGTTATTTTTCGTATTACTTCGTGTTCGGATTTAGAATATAATATTAAGCATGGTATGGTGAAGTGAAGTATAATACATAATTGAAATATTTAAAATTGAATGAAATATTTTAAATCTTTACACAATAGTAGGTTTCTCATATATAAGAGGCCGCCCGTGTAGGTACCTCCAAATCGAGACTTCACATCGTATATCTTAGTTTGACGAGCGGAAGTCAGTGTCAAGCATTGCTTTGCAATGCATGGTGTTCTTTTGATTTGCTACTATTCATGAGCGGTTGTATCACTACTACAATCAGGTGATTGGCATGCTACTGTCGCCAATAATTGCAAGAAAAATAACCGTAAATAATAGTTTAATTTTAATGTGTGAAATTCGCGTAAACCTAAGACACCATTAATATATGTGTTTTTGTGAAATTATATAATTTTATCGAATTAAATATTAAATTTTATCGTACTGAAATGAAATGAAATTGAGAAATGTACGTATAATGTAAACCTCAACACAATAGTGTACAATGATAAATTTCTTATTCATCAGGTCCTAAAACTACATTTACAAAAGTGAACCAAAAATAATATATGTATGTAACATTAGTGATACGATATAAAAGTACTCCGAACATGTTCTGAGAGTGGCGGTTCCCACACAACACATTAGGCGTCGGTATCTAATGCGTTCATTACGAGCACGCGGTTTTTGCAACACTTAAATGTTTGAAGCCTTCGCCTCTTGATTCATTGTCATTTTATAACAATTTAATTTAGTGGTGGTAGGTCCCTTTTATGTGAGAAACCGCCTAGATACTAGGTGCCACTGCAATATCTTTTTCTCCCGCGCAACAGCTGTGTAAATGCACTGTTCCGGTTTGAAGGACATAGCCAGAGTAACTACTGGACATTTAGAGACCTAAATTTTATAAATTAAATAAATTTTATCATACGTATACTCAACAGTCACTTACAAAGTTCTGATCTCACACTAAGATCACGTCTTTATAGTGGATATCAGAAATTATGAAAGACACTGTCGGTCTACCAAACACCCAGACCGGAGACAAATACCTGTGGACCATACATATATTTGTCTCGATGCTGGGATCAAACCCCCGGCCTCTCATTTCACTGCCGGTATCAAACCAACTGCGCCATGGAAGCTGTCGTTTAGATCACCCTATACCCTAATAAGGTAAGATTCAAATAGTCACATATATTTCTTTTTTATTAGTTATTACAATGGGTAGTGGCTTTACGAATTAAAATACTTTTCTTAGTACTAGATCCATACTTTCACCGAAAAGAACATTATTGCCGATAAGATACTGTTATTACCAGCGGTATTTCACGTGAAAAATCTAGAATAAAATCTAGAAAAACAAGCGGTATTAGACTGTCTGCGGAGATACCATATTTGTTTCAAATAAATAATGTATTCTAGGGAATCTGTTGTATGAATCAGTCTGAAGCGTAACAATTCTAAATCTAAATAAATATTTAAAGATTTGATTTACATCCTAAATCATTTAGATTGTTTTCCAAACGGAATTATTATTTCAAGATCTAGTAGATTTGAATCCGCATAAAAAATAGTCTGAAAGAAAAAAAAAACAAATATGAAATTCAATTTGTACGAAATTCGACTCTACTGTCATAATACGTTTTTTTATTTCTATCGTGGATTTTATTACTTATGTATATACATAAAAAATAGTCGGGCTAGAAACGTGCTGAAATCCCTGCCAAGATTCAAATTTGTGATTTCTTAAGCAAAGGCATTTTTTAAAATTATGTATGTAGATACATACAAATCATATAGGTATATCTACATTCTCGTTAACCATAATTAATTAAAAGATCGCGACGGAACTTAATTATTAACACTGCTATTTGGCGGGAGGAATAGACATTACGGTACCTACCCAGGCGACTTCACATATTTGAGAGATCTTCCACCAGTAAAACTAACATGAAATATGAAGACCAACATGCTTAACAGTAAGATCCATATCCATATTCCATACAAGGAAGTTTTTATTTAACAAATATTAATCTAAGACAATATGAATATTACTTTTTGAGTCTGTTGCAAGCTCTCCAAACAAAGTATCATGCGAGTTGGCTTGTCAACACCGGTTTAATAGTTCATTTGTTAAACTTGAAGTTTGATTGCGGATATAAAAGTGAACTATTTAGTTCAGTCTATTTAGACTTGGCAAGAAAACAAGTGCATGGAGGAGTCATAAAACTACGTTTACTACTTTTTAAATCCTTGGTTCGCGAGTTTGAAGTATAAGAGATACTCTTTGTTTTGTAACTTTTATAAAATGTTGCTTTGTTTAAGATATTTTTTGTGTTGCCTAAATAGTTATTATTTGAGTAGCTTATGTTGGTAATAGCATGGGTATAGCCAAATTAAGCTCAGTTTGTTTTTAGAGTTTAATTCTTCAATGTATTTATGCTGGGTTATATTGATGCGTAGGGAAAAATACAGGATTGAAAGGGCATGAAACGTAATAAGGCAAACGTTTAATAAACTATACACAATATATTATAATACAATTACGCCTTATGTACTCGTTTGTTTAAGGATCTAATGTTTTGCTTAATCACATGTTGTTGTGTTTAAAAGCTAGAAGGATTATCGAGATTGATACTATTTAAACTGGTCTAAACATATTGCTGTAATTAAGCAAACAAGTAAATACCTCATATTACGGCAAAGCATTCTGTAATATAACAAAATAATTCTCACCAGCCTTTAAAACATATACCACTGAAATAACGTGTAAGCCGTCCATTACCTCTGCTCGTACTGATCAAATCCATACAGCAATGTACGCGATAAGATATGAAAAACTTTTTGAATATTACACGTTGTACATAGTCGAGCCATCTGCGAGATACGAGAGATAAGCTTTTGTTCAGGTATGAAAGCTTAGGCGGGTGACATTCAGGAAAAAAGCTCCTATGAAACTTTTGACGATATTTCAAAAGAGATAAAAATGATTAATAAACACAACCAACAGTCACATACATATATATGCCTGACCCCAAACTAAGATCGAGTCTTGTGTCGTGGTTATCAAAAACTATAAGAGACCTTTCGGTCTCACAAACACCCAGGCCCGAAATCAAAGCTTGTGGATTTCTCAAACATTGCTCAGTGTGGGGATCGAAGCCGTGGCTTTTTTTTCTCATCCGGCGTCTAACCAACTGCGCCACGGAGGCTGTTAAACACATGAATATATGCGATTTATTGCTTTTAACTTTGATTTCTATTCATTCGGTATGGTATTAAAGTTATTGAGGAAAGTCACACTTGTACGCCATTATAGAGGCAGATCATAGAGCTCTTACCTATTGTATTACAACCCTATACCTATGTATCACAAGTGAAATAAATGATTTATGATTTATGATTAGACTTACGGCATACAATTAAATATGTTTTTAGCTGTTTTTTGTGCTAAGTGTTTTCGTTACTAGATGTGGCTGAGCGTGCATTATAAAAACCGTATTTTATAGGGTAGATGTATAATTTGATAACGCAGTTCAAAAACCTTGATAGAATTGAACATTTTAGAAACTGTTTTAAATTTATTTTAATTCGATTAACTCATTATAAAGTAGGTATAACATTATAATACTGTTTTTGTATTGTATAAACTAAGTATTTTATTTATTTTATCTTAGTTAGCTATGTTTATTTATTTATTTTTATGTTATTTATTTCTTTATTTATGTGTAAAAGTAAAGTGTTAGCAATAAAATATAACATTTTTCTGCGATTACTTTACGCGCCATTTTGTTTGAGATACATTTCTAGTTTTTTTTAGGATAGCAAATGTTCATACATAATGTAAGCTAGCAATGGAACGAAAATCCTTTGAAATCATCAGCGATTGTAGCCGACGGTGACGGCCAATTTCCTTCCACGTTGCGGCTACAACCCTCTCCTATTAACATGATGTATGTCTACAATCATAACCAATTTAAACAACTTCCGATATGGAATAATGTAATTATATTTGTATTTTATAAGTTTATTTTATAATTGATATGTGTATTGTATAGAAACTTGGTCGTATTACTATTTAATTATAACTTTAACAATGTACCAAACATTTATTTTAAATTGTTAGCTAGTCGTATGAATGTCAGTAAGCAAAAACCTGTTGATAAAGTTACTTGTTTTGCATTTTTTCACACTTATTATCTGGTAATTAATATTTTCTACTGTATTTTATAAGTATCGTCACATGATATTTTCATTTTCACGAGGTACATCATCTTATATATTACTTTTTCATTATTGATAGCCATATCATTCAGAAGTCACTAACCTGCCTTGAAATTTAATAACCTTTTAAGTAGTTAGAAATTAAAAAATGTTGCATGTAGATTTAATTATCAAAATGAAAAGTTTAATCAAGGTCTCTACAACAAAGTTTTATAAAAACACGTTTATTAGCGGAGTTCATTTAATCAAACAATGGCTTCGACCTAATTGTTTCATTTTGCACTGGAAATATTTAAAACAATGTTCTCTATTATAAATATTCTGATTAAAAAGGAGTCGTTTTTATATTTTATAGTTAATAAAATACGTCAATTGAATGCTAGCGTTCGGAAGCCTTCGAGGCATTGTTATGTCATAGGCAGACAAAGGAAAATAATAGAATTGTGTTGTGAGAAATTACATGTATTGCTTTAATTGGCTGAAAATATTAATTTTCTATACGTCAGACACATGCATGTGCATAACTGAAATCATAAATAAACGATTTTGAATTTCTTTTGATCAATTTATGTAAAGCGTTTGTAAAATGGTATGGTAAAAATACGTTTTCGTGTTGAAATCATGAGCTGTGAACCGTTTGATCTAGAGTTAGATTTCCAGAGTATAGGTATTAAATAGATTTCATTTGTAAACCAAGTTCAACCGAGATTTTTTATTTTTAGCAAGTTCTTAAATTGAATATTCTATACCTAACAAGAATTTTAAAATCAAGTTGCGTCGAATCTCATGTACGAGAAACTAGTAGTCATAAAAGACAAAAAGAAATAAATAATGACTTCCGCAAACTGAGAACATCTTGCAGTCAACTACATAACTCTTCAAGAACCGGACGTGATACAAAATAACAACTTTTCCTTTAGCATTTTGAGTGAACATTGGAATTTTCGTTTCGGCAATGAATTGGGCGGAAATATATTTTTTGCATCATTAAAGAATTGGAACCACATTTACTGGCGTTTCACAATTACAATGAGAATTATTATACAAAATATATAATAATACATATGAGTGAGAGGCCGCTTGGGTGGTTACCGCCTGGGTCTATTTCTCGCGCCAAACAGCAGTGTGGATGGAGTGTTATGGTTCAGTTTGAAGAATATTGTAGTCAGAGTAACTAGTGGACATTTAACGTCTTATGTCTTAGGATGGCGAGCGCAGTGGAATGCCAAGCATTGCTTAATAATTCAAGGTTTGGTTTTGCTACTGTTCATGAGCGGTCCTATCGCTTACCATCAGGCGAACGGCATATTCGTCTCACCATACAGAGCAATGAAAAAAATATTTAAATCCGTATTAGATTAATTTTTAGCGGAATGAATATAGACTATCCCGCCCACATTTTACCCACTAGAGAAACATCAGTAAGCCATAATCAACAATGGCGCGTATTGCTGTAACAAAACCGAAGTTTCGCGAGGTTCTGGGATCAAAATATGATATGAATGAAAATTAAATGAAAAGAAAATACACAGAGAGATGTAGACAAAAATAAAATGTACTTCCATTGAGATTTATAAACGAAATACATACAAACAGGATACTAGATATTTTGAGACTCAACATTTTATGTCTCAGTATGGTAAGCGCAGTGGAATGCCAAATATTGTAATATTATCATGGTGTAGTTTAGTTTTGCGTTTGTTCATTAGTGATCGTATCGCTTACCATCAGGCAAATGGCATTCTCGTCTCGCCTTTCAATGCAATAAAAAACAAAATATTTTCTGTGCGTACAAATGAATTTTACATAAACTATAGTTTCCCATTCCATAACCTTGGCGAGGCCATACGTAAATTATTTTTGTCTCCTGAAACGTCACTACTATCACGTTTTGACTGTTTGTATCATGCAAATTGTAATAATGGATTAACAATAAATTTATTGAACATGATAATTAATTGATAAATATGTATACATGTTTCGGGTTTTCACGTATGAATTAAGTATTAATGGAGATTTTACCTCAAATCGGAGTCTTTGGGTTTTTACACGACTACGGTGGAAAAGGAGGATAAAAATACTACGGGTCAGAATTGACGAAATACCTAGTGATCCATTATTGACGATATTGGATTATCGTCGATAAAAAACTTATTTATTATTAAGAACTCAGTGTGCGCTGTGAACCTTTAGGTATCATATTCTGTCAACATTGAATTTTATATTTTCTGTACTTTGTGCCTGATATGGGAATGGGCTCACCCCTGTCACATCGTGGGACGGAAAATGCTAGGCGAAATTGGATGTTCTAGTTGCACTTCTGCCCACCCCTGCTGGGAAAAAGCTATGAGTTTATTAGTTTACTTATTTTCAGTTGGCTATTCATCATTATCCTATAGTTAAACTAAATTTATCATCGACTAAGTCGTTTGTCGAAACTATGCTTTAAAATATGTGAGCTAGAATATAGAGCTGTATTGCACTGCTAGTGACGACGTTAAACAAATAGTTTACGCGTAATAATATTTTTTTTAGTAATCTCGTGCACAGTGGGCGTTTTATTTACGATATCAGTTTACGTAGTTTCGCTAAAGACCATAATATATTGACTAACTACGTAATAAGCAACATGTGATTAAAAAACGGAAGAATTTAGAATGATGGTAATGTAAAAATATTTTTATAATGTAGGTATCAAATGATATTACGGGTTAGTTGGAAAGATGTAAATTGTGATCTCAAAATCGTCTTTACAGACAGATAAAGTTCATTGTTACACATGCGTCTCCCAAGGATCACTTTAGCTGTAATTTTTTGCTACGTTTAGCAAATATGACATAGTCTTGACGCTGATGACGTTTTTACTCGTCATTACCCTTGCATTTGTCTCTCTGTTGCCGCTAAAGGGAACAATAATTATGACCACCAAAAATACCAGAGGCTCATTCATGTGGAAATCGTTTATTAACTTGTTGTCGTTTAGTAACTGTGTCTTTTTAGAACTGGACAAGCTAGGAGATGGGCAAACATAAGACAGCAATTCCTTTTTTTTAATAACTGATCTGTGAGCCCAGACTGGATTTAAAATTAACAGATTAATTACTGTTTCTATAATAAATGTTAGTCTCAACGCACTTATAGATATAAAACGAGAATTACATCTACGATATTTTTGTCGGCCCAAAAATAGTTCCATTAGTCCGAAAGCCGGCGTTTATAAGGAAAAATAAAATCTTTGTTTTTATATTTATTTCTCGTGTACGTCTACCGAACTTATATTATTTGATATGACTTCCGCTGTGTTACTTCATAAATTCAAACTATAATATGTGAAAACTTGTAATTGGTACTTATTAACTTGTTACTGGCTATAAGATTTCCAAAAAGATCAAAGAATAAAATAAACAAAATAGAATGGACTCGAATAGTATTCGCACCCGGGAGAAACCGGGCCCAGTCGTTAGTTGAGGCATAATTTGAAACGTTAATAAAGTATGTTTGTGTACTTGTAAGCCTGAGAGCGTTTCTCGGGAAGACGTCGGCTTAAAGTTAAAGTTGCCACAAGAACATTACTGTTTATGCTTTCAGACACATAACATGTAATACTGAATAATATATTTGAGCTACAGTATTGTTAACATAATTCTATGTATGACGTGACTTGTATGAGATTACAATTTGGTGTTTATTTCGCATAAGGCTTAAACCAATTGTCGCACAGCCTATACTATACTTAGAAATATGTACTTTTACGTGGTTATAAGAATTTATGATTAAAAGAATCAGTGAATTTTTTCGTTCCTCTAGTACCAAAACCTACTATTTTACTGGAGCTTGTATTCTTTATTTTATAGACTGTCCTTTCTTCTTTTCCTTTTCAAATATCAATCCAAAGGTTGTCAGACATCATCAAGAAAATTAAGACCGCCATCTATAGTTTATTAACGTAAGGATTTTTCCTTGTTACTAAAGGATTCGATCCCGGGATTTTCGGGATTGAAATATGACCGGGATCCCAGAACCCCGGGATTGAATCTTCTACTTTTTAAATGCAGTTAAGATTAAATAAATAAATACATAAAACCAGGTAGAAAAACATGGAACAACGCAAATTTATTTTATCGTGGTAGCGGGTTGTGCTATTATACGGCCTCTCTGTCAGCATGTTAAAAATCTATTAAGATTAAGGTACGCGAAGATGAGCTTTATCAAAAGCGACCTGTGATCAGTAGCAGGTGAAATCTAATTTAGGATAAGGGAAGACCCAGATTAGACTTTTACAGCAAAATCACAACACGTACACAAAAATTAATAAGTGAAAATATTTCCACGGTATTATCTACAACATTTAAAACCAGCTTTAAGAATATTAAAAGCTGATAATATTTTATTGATCATTTTTCGATTATTTGAATATTTGTTACTCGTTCTTCACTCTTAGGTAGTTTTGGACAATTCTGCAGTTTTGTCGATCATGAAAAATAAAGATAATTTAATATTTTCTGAAGAACATTGATAGAATCATACATACATAATCTCACGCCTTTTTCCCAGAAGAAGACAGAGAACACCCACATTCCACCTTGTATGCTCTGTGGTTCCGTCTCATAGAAGTATGTGTCGAAAATATAATGTATTCTAATGGCCATTAGGTTACGTATGTTCTTTTTGCGTCACGTGGAATGTTTGTGTATCCTTTTATCACGTTGTTTGCCGAAACCGTATTATTCATATTCACGGCTCGTATAAATAGAACTTTGTACTCGTGTTAGAAATTCCATTTTGTTTTTCTATTTGTAGGAACATGTGTGAGGTTTATAATAGTCCTGCTTGAGTATTCCACTTTGTAAGAATCCTTTGAATTGAACTGTTTGGAACTTAAATAACGTTAAAATTATGTTTACATTCATAAATACACAATTTCGAAGAGTATCACAAGTTCTGAAAAACGTTTCAAGACGAGTGATTACAACTGGGTGTTATTTGAAGATTCAAAGGGTTTTATGATAATCGTATGAAAGACGTGTTGTTAAATTAATGTTTAAATAGAAGTGTAAATGTATATTCGTAATTAGAAAAAACCAAAATTCATATAAATTTGTTGTATCATATTATCAGACGCCGATTAGTGATATTTTATAGTATGTACATACATAAACTCACGCCTATATCCCAGAAGGGGTAGGCAGAGGTGCCAGGACACCCACATTTCGCCTTTTATGTTCCGTCCCACTATGTGATAGGTGGCGTGCCTATCGCCATATCGGGCACAAATTCCTGACTCTGGGCTGATAATGAATAGAAAAATCCAATATCACTTTGCCCAACCCGGGATTCGAACCCGAGACCTCAGCTTTGTAACCATACCTTAGTACAACTACGCCACCGAGGCAGTCGTATGTATTAGTCGTATTTATAGTATGTGTCCGTGTTTAATTCTTAGTTCCCTCATTAGTCTTACAAAATAGAATATAACTACATTTATTAAAGCATGTGCCGGTTCCATAGTATTGCAATTAAGACTAATATACCCAAGCTGAAAAGTTTCTTTTTTAGTTTGTTTATGTAGGAAATAACGTTTAAATTAAAAAAAAAAATGGTATCGGATACCTTATTTACTTTGGAAGGCCATATAATATCACGCTAAGGCTGATAGAGGGGCGGAAGTTTAAAATTATGTCAAAAATTGTATTTCTTTTATGAGCTTCCGTTTCATGCCCTGTGTAAGCGGCTATAGTAACCCAACAATCATATATGCCCAGCCGAGACGGGCCACTTGTATTATTTATTTAAATTTTATACAAATGATGGATTTATTGCCTGAGACATTCTTTACCAGTCGAACGTAGGGTGGTGTACAGATGATATGAAAGTAAATAAAGACAAAAAATGCTATTATTTTTACGTAATTGGTTCAAACGAGGTAAAGGTAAAGGTAAAGGTCGCGGGACGTCGCTGGACACAGGCTGCCTCCAACAGGTCTCTGTGGAAATCATTGGGGGAGGCCTATGTTCAGCAGTGGACTTCCTTTGGCTGATGGATGGATGGATGGATGATGGTTCAAACGAGCCTATATTTAGTAGTCGACTTTCTATGGCTGAAAAGAATAATATTTCACTCTACATTCGAAATAACGAACGTAAATGCACCCGTTATTTGTAAAATTTGGCGCGTGTTCTTGTGTAAGGTAGACGACCGGACAAACACAAATAGACCGACATTTATTAACATATATTATAAATCATAATAGTTCAAAAGTTATTTATAGTAAAACTAAATTAATAAATTTGGGTTAGTAACGTGAATCTGTTTCAACGTTTCAAATACTTTGATGTTGATTGAATCCGGTAATTTAGCTTATTATTACACTGTTTGAATTAGGGGTTTTAGTTCATTTGGCACTTAATGTGTGTGAATATTTTGATACCAACTGTAAGTAAAAATTCTGAACTTGAAAGAATCTTGCCGAAATTCTATGGTTTTATTAATTTATCATCTTTTAGTATTTGTTTAATAGCTTATTTTTTAACTAATATGATAAATAGGATATATTTTATTGTTATATTTGAGGATATATAGTATTGTATAACTATATTAAAAAAGTACTGGACCGATTTGATATAGATGTTTGAAATCGCAAATAGCATTAGAATAATTAGAATACAATACATTATTCCTCATGAACATAGGCGATAGAATATTTTTAATCGTATCTGCACCCGGGCGGAGCCGGGTCGAGCCGCTAGTATTAGATAAATGGATAGAACATGTAAATTGTATTATATTTTATTTGACACAGACTTGAAGACGGCAATAGTTGTTTGATCTCACAAAGTGTAAAGCGCTTCTCTATTTTTGTGGTTGACAAAATTATGCAATTATGCAGAATTGAAAATGATGATCATGTCTATAAACAAAAAAATATATTGCAACGATTGCATACTAGATTTTCAAGACCTTTTCTCGTCTTAAGAAACTCTATAAGTTCTAGATGAAGAAAACCATAATTTTTTATTTAACAAAGACAAATTTGAATATATAAGACGCTGATTTTGCTTTTATATTGAAGACTTGATGAGCAATATTGGCATATAATTGAGCATCAGGTTTCTTTAATCTAGGCTAGAATGTAGGTCACCTAGAAATATAACTGGACAGTAGACCGTGACATTTATGGATACAGATATAGAAATACAAATGGAGATATCAGCATTAGACTTAAATTATTTAATCCATCAGAGAATTTTCTGTAGTTAAAAATAAGTAATTACAATAATGGATAAATAAGAATGAATTACACATATTATAATACAGATTATTACATACAGATGTAAGACTATCACGTAGTCCTTTTAAATTTCGTCCAATTTTATGTTTCATAAGATTTAGTTCGAGTGCGTGGTGGCCTGTTGGTAAACGGACTAGACGCGGCTGCCAACATGTTTACGGTGGTCGCGGGTTCGAATCCCAGGGCACACCTCTGACTTTTTGGAGTCATGTGTGTATTGAAAGTCAATCACCACGCACTAAAACGGTGAAGGAAAACATCGTGAGGAAACCTGCATACCATAGCGATTTATAAGAATTTCTATGGTATGTAAGTCCGCCAACCCGCACTAGGCCAGCGTGGTGGACTATATGGCCTAACCACTCTCAATCGTTCTCTCGATTGTAGAGTAGGCCCGTGCCCTGCAGTGGGACGTATATGGGCTGATACATGAAGATTAAATTAAGGTTACGGGCCCCTGCAACATCCGTACATTCACATCCTATGCATATAGAAATAATAAAAAAAAAATCGCCTTCAAAATTGTAATAAAAACAGAGAAATAAAACAGATTGCTTTAAGATCTATGCCAACAATATTTTTGAAGTCAACAAATGAATGGGATGAATATAAACATACATAAATGACAAAACAATATAGGAAACGCGTGCATGTTATAAAAATGTGTCCCCATAGTGTATTAATAAAAAAAAAAAAAATTATCATAAAGGGATTCATGAAATAATTCTAATTACCGGATGCATAAAGTTTTCTTCCAAATATTTGCGATCATAACTCCACAGTTGCAAATATAATTTATATATTTTTTACCTTGTGCTCTTTGGCACCTTTAAAATAGGGCCACAATAACACGTGGCACGGTGTTAATGTATTCACCTAATAATTATTTTTTTTGTGACCCAAATATTTAGAACAAGGCTGAAGGTATAATGTTACGGTCTCCATATTTCTCTTATGTATTGAAGCAGGAAATATAATGAAAAATTAAGTCAAAACAACAAGTTACGTTACCGATTAAGTAAATGTTACAAAAAATGCTTGACAATTTTTTGTAAGATTTACACACACTCTTTGATATGATCCTGATTAAAATAAATAATAATAATAAAATATGTAAATAAAATATTTAATTGCTATAAATGGCGAGAATTACAAAGCTATTCTTGGCATTCCACTGCGCTCGCCATGGTGAAGACATAAGATCTACCACCAGTTATCACCAATTTGGCTATGATTAATACACATCATATTCATAATTAACAGCGCAAGCCGCATTATCAGTGTTACATATATGTGTAGTTTATATCAAAGATTTTCCCTGACCTTTTAGCGATAACCATCAAGTGACTTTCTAGAACCCATATCATGTAAATGTCAAAAAATAATTTGGCTCTTGCAAAGCCAGACAGCCTTTATTATTATAAACAACTTTTCTTTGTCACAGATCTAACAAAGCGTGAGTGAAATCCATTTTGTCATGACGTTTGGTTAATTGTTTCGGCTGTTGCATCAGATGATATGTCAACCTTCTTTACTTTTACTGATAGGTCTTTTGATTTCCCAATATTTTTGGTCTGTTAGACGGGTTTTAATTGGAATTACATTTGCGGTCAATAATAAATATTAGCAACTGATACCAGCAATTAATAGGGATAAGTGGAAAGAGTTACCTTTGCCCAGCAGTGGGACAGAATAGGTTAAAAAATATATTATCATTTGAGAAGTTATGATTAATCTGCTGTAATTGTCTCGTTCATTTGGTGGTGTAAATGATGGTTTCGGGTTTCATTCATGGGTCAAGTAACTCTTCTAGATACTTGCTTTATGTCTTTTAAAGAAAAAATGCTTGTAAAAGTTTTACTCATGAGACGATAACTCTTTAACACACGCGTTTTATTTTTATGTATTTTTTTATAGGCATTAGTTACCCTTGATATAATTTCCTTCAAACCGAAACACATCAGTGCATTTCCACTGCTGTTGGGGGGAGAAATAGACATTACAGTGTAGTATCTACCCAGGGGCCCTACTATATAAATCGTAAGTTCAAATCTTCGTGACGTTTTTCGTTTCGAAACCTACTCTGTAACACGAAATTCGAAACTTCGGATCGAAGAATGAATGATTCGGATATATCGGCAATCCGAACATTTACATTTTTATTTACTATATTCAACCGAAACGAAGTTCGAAACTTCGGACAAACGAAGTTTGTGACGATACGAATGTAGCTACTCTGTAAATGTTCGTATTGCCGATATTTTGGAATGATTCATTCTTCGATCCGAAAATTTGAATTTCGTGTTACAGAGTAGGTTTCGAAACGAAAAACGTCACGAAGTTTCAAACTTCGTTTCGGATTTATATAGTAGGGCCCCAGGCGACCTCTCACATATGAGAGATCTGCCACCAGTAAACGTGATACGTATGTTTTCTTACAATATTTCTCCATAAGTGCCTCGAGCCGATACATGCTTATTTTTATAAGCACATGGCGGTTAAGTGGATTCAGAGGCATCAATCAATCGGTTTTTCTGTCAACTTGTAAAGCAACAATGTCTTGCACTTACGCCGCTCGATCTCTAGGGAGTACTGTATATTATAAATAACATTTTGTTTCCAAGTTATTTTTTATTGCGTTAAATGGCGAGAAGACTATGACTTTCACCTAGTGGTAAGCGATACGATTGCCCGACCGACGAAAAGTGTGACTGAAAATATATGGAAATAATTATAACGTCTTTATAAAGACATATCTGGAGCAAAATTATCTTAAAAATACTATTCCCAAATGTGCTTCAAGCAAACATTAAACATAAAATTATTACGCTCAGAAAGACAATTAAATTGTACAAATTTATTCAAGAGTAAGGTAAATATGAATTAACAACCGTTTTTATGGTTCCGTCCGCCTAGTCAGACTTGCCATAATTATTTACGTCTGGGGGAAAGATTACATAATTATACTTTTATAACTTTCAGTTTATATTTAGTTCCATTTAAGTCAACAGTTTTTTTTATTTGTTATACGTATCCTTGAACTTTATAATAGTTACCCTATATAAAAGGCATCCCTAATGTAATTTGAGTGGGGGCAATATCTATTTCTCCCGTCAAACAGCAGTATAAATACACTGTTGTGATTTGGATTGAAGGATATTGTAACCAGAGTAACTACTGGACATTGAAACTTAACATCTTATGTCTCAGGATGGCGAGCGCAGTGGAATGCCAAGCATTGCTTTGTTATCCATGGTGTAGTTAGGTTTCAGGAGTTCCAATACATGGACTAGCAACTTACATACCTATTTATGAAAATTGAAAATTTATGGAATTTATGGAAATTATCAAACATATTATACAAAACGAATAACTATTACGAATTTATGCAAACATTACTCAAATTACCGAGAAAATTCGTCTCTCTAATCGTGTTCTACCGTTGGCATCATGACGAATGCTTTGAAGAATTGTTTTATTTTATCTCCTCTTCTTTTCTTAAAAGAATCACGTGTGCTGACTTGCGGAGCCATAGCTTGACGGTTCAAACCATCTCGGCGCGAAACAATAGGTTACCCAAGTTTTCTGTGCTACGCAGTTAAGCTGTGGAACTGTTTGCCATCACACTTTACTGGTGGTAGGTATCTCATATGTGAGAGGCTGCCTGGGTGGGTACCACCGCAATGCCTATTTCTCCCGTCAAACAGTAGTTTAAATGCACTGTTGGGTTTCGGATTGAAGGACATTGTAGCCAGAGTAACTACTGGACATATTGAGACTTAACATCTTATGTCTCAGGATGGCGAGCGCAGTGGAATGCCAAGCATTGCTTTGTAAATCAAGGTGTTGTTTGGTTTTGCTTCTGTTCATGAGCGGTCGCAACGCTTACCATCAGGCGAACGGCATGCTCGTCTCGCCATTCACTGCAATAAAAAAAAAAAAAAAAAACACTTCTTCCCTCCTTCCTATAATCCTGGGTCCTTCCGCCATAGCGTGAAGTCACTTCACTCTTAGCGAGCCGGTATGATTGTATCCAATGGCATGAGACCAGCGTCTGATGCCATTCGATATTCTATCTGAATGGCATTTCCACTTACCTCCAGGTGCAATAAATCAATCAATATTTATAAATAATAAATAAGACGATTACCAAAACATACATCTAAATAAATTTAAATTACATAATAATATAATCAATTATTTTGTAATTTTAGAATAAGTTCTATATATATTGGCTTTTCATAAGAGCTATTTAGTTGCCTACATGATCAATAAACCAATTAATTTTATTTTATTTCAATGAAGTAATTGTGCGAAGCCAGCAAATAAAAAAAATGCCGTAACTAATTCGGATATGTTTTCATTTTCAAATAGAATATATAAATAGGCGCGTTGTGTAAGATTACGGCGCGTAAAAATATAACTAAAGCTAAATATTTATGAACTTGCGTTAGTTTATTATTGGAAACATAAAATAATCATAAAATATTGAAATCCTGACGCATTTTGTTTTACTATCTTCGTTTCATTTTGTTTATTTTTCGTAAAATAATGATATTACCAAGCAATTACGTTTTAGATTTTGCTGACTTCAATTATACAATTACTAGAAGATTTCTATTTGACTAATAACGTATGGTAAGATATGAGTCTTTAAATCAGACTGTTTAGTCAATTAGACAGTAATCTTGGCGCTTTTAGTTGATCGGCGTGAAACGAGAGGCCCGGGTTCAATACCCGCATCGATACAGTGTTTGTGGGATACATACAGGGTATATCAAGAGTGCTACCGAATACGAAGCTGGGTGCTAGTATTTGTGACTTCAAACATAATTGTTAAACGTTATATGTTGTTAAATAAAGCCAGTATTACGAACGTATGTTATAATAAAAGAAAAATGTATAACTGTACTAAATGAAATAGTTTTACAGCTGGGTTTGATATCTGGGTAGGAATGTTCAGACTATAATCTATATCTATTCGTGCGTTGGATGTTTATACCAGAGGCACTTATAAACATAATCGCTTGTCCGGAAGAATACAGTATCATGTCAAAATTTGGCACTAACTGACTTAATAATACAGTTCGACTTAAAAAAATGCGTTCTACCTTTTAAATTAGGTCGAAAATCGCTTTCACCTTGAATTAACCAATCACGGAAGTTGCATCTATATCCTTCTTGCTCTTTCTGTTTATATATTTTATATTTTATATTTTTAGTTAAAACCTTTAAACGCTTCTCCTGAAAAAGTACGTTTTCAGAGTTAATACAGTATTCTTGCGGGCAATTCTTGCGGCCAATTATTTATGCCCTCGAAAGCGATTGTTCGGTGTATTTTTGCAAACTAATTTCTATGTATTAGGGGATGTCTATTAATCACGTGAGGCTTGAAAAGGGAGGACACGAATCACGAAATATCTCAAGGGGGGTCTAGTAAGATACCACATATATTTTTCGATACATAATTTTGATTAACATTCTACATAAAATGTTTTATGATAACACTATTCGTTATTATTACTAGTACGAGTATACCAGTCAAAAACAACTGCAACCTTTCTGTTTAGACATTTTGATCATGGATTTAATTTCAGAATAAAATAAGATCATACTTAATACATATGTTTAAAGATAATTTTCGAAATTGTTAAGATTCTTTGTAGGTACTAGGTACTATGACACGTGATGTTGGATAGGGGGGAGACGGGGTTTAGTCTTTAATCTCACCACATATCACTAAAGAGGGGACTGGGTTAAAAATGCTAAATTAAAGATTACGTGATTAATAGACAGCCCCATATGCGGATAGCAGGACTTATTACGCTGAGTGCAATATATTCAAAACTTTCTTGAACATAAATATTTATTCCGATGTATTCAAATGTATGTGAAAATTCTTGCTCGTTATTACTTATCATGTACATACCTCATATTTATGTTACGATTTTATTATGATTAATAGTTTTGTTTGTTGTTTAAATCATGTGTTGTATTTATGATCTATTGTTATTTTGTTTCCTATATTTATAGTATAAAATGTATTTACATTTTATACGTAGGAGATGTTGCCAAATATTATGTTATACTGAAACGCTGCTGTGAAGACCAGTCTATGACCAAAATACTAACCATTATTAGTCCGAGTCCTTTTCGTATCGTCACAGCTTAAGTCTAGATAAAACTAAAACGTTTCATTAACATAATAAATTCAATGAAACAATATAGTGTAAAAACATCGATTTCACCATTTCTCTTTGTCACTCTTCAGCGAAACTCTCAACTCTTCAACGAAAATCCCCTGCCGATAAAGGTCGTCTTCATGATTTCTACAGCTTGTATTTTAAAATCCTACCTTGGTGGTGTAGTTGTACTATAGTATGACTGCATAGCTGAGGTCTCGGGTTCGAATCCCGGGTCGGACAAAGTGATATTGGATTTTTATTCATTATCATCATTATCAATGGTGGATGATTGATCACATCGGAAACGGAAAACCCAAGACGAAACGTTTGCACATCTGCCTACCCCTTTTGGGATAATAGCGTGAGTTTATGTATGTATTATATTTTTCAAGCTTTATACACTTGTAACAAGTTGAGTTTATGTATAAATCACTGACAATTAGCGTTACATGCGTACAGGCCCCACTCGCCTTGGATAGTGTACAAGGTTTGATGGTGTATAAGGGCTATTAATCAGACACATGATCTATCAACGTTCGATTGCCAATTAGTTATGCCTTTTTTAGTTAAATTTTGATTCATTTTATGCTTGTTCTATATATTGACGGAGTGATTACTGTATTGGATACATGTTTCAGGTAAATTATGATTAATGATCGCAAATGGCGTGTTGTTACTTTTAGTTTTTTGAGAAATAACGTTTAGTAAATTGTTTTATTTAACCTCCTGCCTACCAGAGGTACTTTTTGTTTAGTATGTTTGTGAAACTTTACCATTGTATTCCCAACCGTTTAAAATAGATCAGAAAAATAACAAAAAAAATCTCACCTTTCGGAAAATAGTTTTTCACTATGTCCTTTATAAAGGACAAAGTGACGATATTACTATGTCATTTACATAGTACATAGAACAGAGTTGGAAGAAAAATTTTAATAAGTATAGGATTATAAACTAAAAAAACCAACAATCTTATATATTATGTTATTTTATTCGAAAATATTTAAAATTAAAGTAATTCAACGTTTTCTAGAACAAAATTAAGCACAACTCTCCAAAAACAAACAGAAAATAATTTATAGTCAACATTATTTACTAATCAGTCTTAAATTAAGAACATAAATAGAGATTTAAAGAGAAGAAATAAAACTTATATACTAAGAATATTCATTATCCTCATGAAAATGGGAATAACAATGTCGATTAGGCGTAAAAAAAGGTAAATAACACTTTTTTTTTTCAAAAAAACCGTGCTGAACTCTATCAAATCGTTGTTGTGTAATCAATTTTTTTCCTTTTTTGTTCTGTATTTACTTCACTATCATAAACACCCTTTAGGCGTGATCTTATGAAATAAAACCTGTTTCTCATTATAGCCATAGCAATAATAGGAACCTTCCATTTTGAAGACTAGTACATATCAATTTAATGCGGACATTGTAATAGTAATTCCTAATATGTATAATATATTATTTAGTTCTCTCAAAGTTAGACCCATTGATCTGCCTGTCTCTAAAATATGTCTTCTATTCGAACAGTCAACTAAAAATACCAAAATCTCATCGTCGATATATTGATCCTAGAACTTATTCCACTCCCAATATTGAGTTTCTTTATATACATAACGAAACTATCATTTTATGATTACATACGTAAGCATAGAATCGTTTATTTCGGGTTCTAAGGTATGTTTTGCCCATAAGTCTTGCATGCAATCATATGTTTTGTGATTTCTGATCGCACTCAGTCGAATAGATAAAAATGACGGTTGGGTGGGTTGCATTCTTTGGCAATATTTGAGCCACGTATACGACCAAGTCCACGTCCTCGTCTTCTTCTTCTACATGCTCTTAAACGAGATTGCAATGCAGAACTGTCAAACAACGCTAAAGAAGCAGGCGGATAATAATAAATAAATAATCTTCGTCTGAACTACTGGAATCACTAGTCTCGTGGTAACTCGCTCTTTGGGTCAATTCTGGAGGCAGAAACTCTGAATCATAGTCGCAGTAATCCCCCAAACAGTCTTATTCAGAATCAATTAACATTTCAACTATGCTAGCATCTGTTATAACTGGAAAATATAAAAGTAATTGAAAATATCTTCCAATGTACTACACAAAGTACAGTAGTAATGAAAGTTTCAAACCATAACTACCTACATTTGTTCTTTGTATAGGACATAGATTCAATTCAAAGTTACTCGAACATTATTTATTTTTACGCGGAAATAACACTGTATACTTACGTCACAAGGTATTAATTAGTCACAAATAACTGTAAATCTAGAAACTATTAAGAGTTTGATACAATTTTAATCTATTAACTTATACATGCGTGAACGCATGGCTACGTTTACACACCCGGATGCTATTTTCAAATAAAATTACAAATGTGAAGTGCCATTTCAATTTGTTTTCATACACTCAAATATCTAATTGATGTCACTGTTAAGTAAAATTAGTATATTCATTAAAAACTAAAGCGGCAGAATTTTTGTTTTCTTATGTACTATGAGTAGTACAGATGTAGGTACGAGGTTAAACTTAATTATACATTTTGCCTTATTAGTCTAGCGAGCTTTGAATTGTGCGGTACTGTATTCAATTCCCAGTTAGGGTCGTCCATTATGTGCGAATATTTCGGTTTGAAAAGTGATAAATTATTTGAATTTTTACCAATGAGAGGCACATCTCTTTTCATAACTTTTCTTCTCTATCAATCGATGGCAACGTTGTATGTGCCTACACATAGCTTAATAAATGTGCTCAGGTTAGAGTGAGAGGCGATCTTAACTGAGAGATTTCGAGAGCGCTCTCTTGATTGCCTGTACGTCAAGCTAAACGCTGTTCTAGGTTCAAATATGTAGGAACCAATAATCATGTTAATTTCTAACACCGCTCTAACACTAAGACTAAGATACTAGTAACGGACTTGGACTTGGTTATGGATTCAAATCCCAGGCTACCGTAGACACATTATTCATTACAATTACATACATACATTAAACATTAGAGTGCGTGGTGACCTGTTGGTAAATGGACTAGACGCGGCTACCCATATGTTCACGGTGGTCGCGGGTTCGAATCCCAGGGCACACCTCTGACTTTTCGGATTCATGTGTGTATTGATAGTCAATCACCACGCACTAAGACGGTGAAGGAAAACCTCGTGAGGAAACCTGCATACCATAGCGATTTATAAGAATTTCTATGGTATGTAGGTCCGCCAACCAGCACTAGGCCAGCGTGGTGGACTTGTTGGCCTAACCACTCTCAATCATATTCTGGATTGTAGAGGAGGCCCGTGCCCTGCAGTGGGACGTATATGGGCTGATACAGTACAGTACATACGTACATATATAAACTCTCACATTTTCCCAGAAGATTTATAAGAATAAGAATGCCAATAAAACATTGACCCTCATTGACTTGCCTCACAATTTATTCATAATATAATGACGGTAGTCCTTCGACAGATGGAAACAAATCTTTGTAAAATATACGAGCGGAATCGTGGGGTTTATTTACCTCATGTACGTATTCATGAATTGACTGTATTGTAATTTAAAAGAATCGTAAATTATAGGTTTTGTTTAGGTTTAGGTAAACCTCTCATTGAATTGAGTGTTTTTTCACATTATTTAAAAACGTTTCGTACATGCGTTTTTATACCCGCACGACAAAATAGATGGTTTCCATTGCTATGGTGACCCATTCCAAGCAAAACTCTTTAATTTAATTGTGTATATATAGTCTGCTGGTAAATCCCCATTTGAGAGAGGTCGCCTATTTTTTCCGCCAAACAGCAGTGAAAATACACTGTATGGTTCTGGCTTATAGAAAATTATAAACAGATTACCACTAGACATCATGAAATTAGTTTTTTTTTTGTGAAACTAAGATTTTACTAGTTTATTCGCTATTATAACAAAATAGCAACAGTAATCGACAATTGAACGAGCACTTTAATGTATTTTTTCAATGACAATTTTCAAATGTATATTTTCTCAACAAGAGTTTAACCACTAGTAATTGCATAAAATATGAATATAAAATAAGAATGACAATTGAATTGAATTGGCACGTGACCTAGCCAATTAACCTTCTGAGTAAACAGGAAAATAATTATTTTATGAATTTATTTATAGATTGTAAGAGTGGGTTGTTATGCTTTGGAAATGATTTTTGTTATTGGGTTGAAACTACGTAGCATTGAGTTTTCAACCTAAGATGAAAACCGCTACGTATGTGGTGATATATTTATGTGGTGATTTATATTTTAGGTGATCTTGCGGGCGTCGGAAAGCTTGTTATCTCGTTGTTCCCGTTTGTTACTGTTTGTCTATAATAACAGTTATTAATATGTATGTATGTATGGCAGATCGTATAGTCCTGTTGCTGAGATCGGAAACACTACTTGATTGAGAGTATGATGGGGACAGAAAGGCCATAGTTGTTCACGCTATTCCATTGTGTGATAGTGGGCTTCACGTTTTTCTATTCATTATCAGCCCGGTGTTAGAAATGTTGCCTGCTGTGGTGATAGGCTTGTCCTCTATCACATCGTGGGACGGAACATACAAGGCGAAATATGGGTGTCCTGGCACCTCTGCTTACCCTAGATAAAAGGCATGAATTTATGTATGTATGCTTATGTAGACATTGTTCTAAGGATCGTTATGACACATCAGGTTTTCTCACGTTGTTCTCTTTTGCTATTAAAGTAACTTACGTTACCTAGTCGCATTAACATACTATCCTAGTATAACTTACGCCAAAAAAAACGTAACTAGTATGAAAACGCATATTTCAGACATACCCTTTGTAAGATTAGCAAGCAAAAACCGCAGCAGAAAGATACTTTCATCGCATGCATTTTAAGTTTAAATCTGGGCCGTGTTTTATAACAAAAAGACAGTTGTGTCATGAAATAAAACCGTTTCACTCGCTCTGCACATTTGGATAGCTCCGGTGTGGAACGGACGAGGTCGTGATAGAGCATACTGTTCTTTTTATGTTTTTTAGGGTTCCTTACTTAAAAAGGAAAAACTAACCCTCATACAATCACTTCGTTGTCAGTGTAACTGACTGACTCTCAAGAAGATCTACAGGTTACTTTACGTTGTTCTAGAATCATTAATTAATGGAATAAATCTTATTCTTATTTAAAATAACGTCTTAAAATATATGGTTCAAACTAATTTACAATATGACAGCATAAAGCTATAGGTCGCTAAATACAGGCCGCTTTTAACACCTCGATGTGAATATCCTTGTAGGTCTATATTCAGTAATAAACTATGTATGGCTGAAGAGAGAGAGAGAGAGACATATAATAAAAAAAATAATAATAATAAAACATTTATTAAATTCCTTCCTTAACCTGGATTAACAGACATAAATTGACTTAGTGATACATATTTGCTTAGGCTAGGTAACAAGCGTATTGAGTTACTGCTGATGCTTAAACTAGGATAATCCTGTACTATAAGCACCAGCTGCCATCCGTATGTCGCAGGGCCTAGTTGAAATGGGTGGCAACAGGTCTTTTAGATTTGTAACATTTATGTATAATAAGACATTAAGGAATGGAACGATAGCCGCGTAAGTTCTACCCACACTTGACTGACCTTTTTTCAGTCTATCTTGTATCTTCTACATGAATGCACTTGTGGTCGATTATCTTATATATTAGCGAGTTTTATTATTGTAGGTTTATTTTTTATGAGGTTTTAAAAGTTATTAGATCAGAAAAAATAGATCTAAAGCTTCTGACGTATGTATAAATAACACCCCCAACAGTCACATACATAGTCCTGACCCCACACTAAGATCGAGTCTTGTGTCGTGGGTATCAGGAACTATGAGAGACTTTTCGGTCTCACAAACACCCAGACCCGAAAGAAATATTTGTGGGCTGCACAAACATTTCTCTCGGTGCGGGGATCGAACCCGCGGCCTCTCGTTTCACAGGCGGCGTCTAACCGCCAGCGCCACGGAGGCTGTCAATATGAGTATGAAGTAGAAATCAATATTTTTTATGATCAATAAAAATATGAGACAGTCTGCGTGGCACAGTTGGTAAGACGCTCGCTATAAAAACTCAATAATTTGTGGGATCAACAGGTATTTGTTTCGGGTCTCGGTGTTTGTGAGGCCGAAAAGTTTCTCGTAGTTTTTGATACAAAACACAAGACTCCATTATAGTGCGGGTTCAGGTCTATGTATGTGGCTGTTAGGTGAATTTATTTATTTATTATTTTTATTATTATATTTCGACAGTGTTATATTAACACAAAAGATGTCATATCGCAAAAACATAAAAATATTTAATGAGGACAAACAGCACCATATATGTACATTCCAAAATTATTCTTATGCATATAAATGAAGCAGATTTTGAAGAAGATACTATGCACACATTTTCTTCACATTTTCTTAGTTCGCGAGCAAAGTACTGTGTGAATTACCGTCAGCAAAACAAATAAAAGCGGACTATATCATACTCAATTTGAGCAAAATACTTTGGAAAGATAAATTGAAGTGTAAAAATTACAGAGCTTATTCGTGTTTGTGCGAACATTAATCACGAATCGTAGATGCGGGTGCAATAAATTTCAGTAGAAGTTGATATATTTTGGACCAAATTAATAGCTTCTAGTAATACGAAAATAGATGATACCTGCCCATTATTTAATTGAAATTACATTGGATTTTCTTTTTTGTCTGCATATTGTTGACTTAGGAGTCATCATAGAGATATCCTCCGAACATGAAAATTAATTACCTAAGAATTTGTCTATCAAATACAAAAATATATTTTCAAATCAGACTAATAATTTCGGAGATAAGCCCTCAACAAAACAAACTATTCAGCTTTATTATTTTAGTAAAGACCAGTTAATCAATTATTCAATCAGATTTAAGAGCAATGAATTAAGTTAAGTTGTATCGTATTACAGATGGTATAGATTTGTAGATGTTAAGCTATGCGTAATAACAGTTGGTTACATCTTGATTCGTGTTTTCCATTAGGAATAGGAAATTCGTATGTCTAGCCGATGTTGTGTATAGCCAATCTTTCGCTCATATTCCTGAATCTGTAGGCATAACTTTGCGCTCTAATTACGTCTTTTCATTTGGATTAAGAAGTATGGTTAATAGGTTATAGAAATTCGCTGGATGTATATCAAATATTTATGTAATGTATGTTTTATGGGGTGCATTAAAAAAATACTTGAATTTATTTTGCTACACCAAATATTGTTTACATTGCATCGGATTGAAAATAAATTAATGTATGTACATAGTAAATTAATATTAGGTGTGTGCAAAGACTTTTTAGACGAAAAAAAGAGGTCCAAAGTGATTGCACAATAATATCTATCCGTCTAATTAGTACAAAGTTAAATTAAGCCATAAAAAACCTAAAATGTTTACATTTCATAAATTAGCGCTCATCTCAAAATAAAACAACAACACACATTTTACTCGAGAGGAAACACGCTGTTTACAGAGCTTTACCAACTAAATTATCTACAAAAACACCTTATACAATTGTCCCAAAGTTCATTTTGCTTTGACAAATAGCCGGCCTAACCCAACAAGAATTATTCTTGGCAGCCGATTTAAATAAGGGCCCTTGGGTCTCGGACGAGAGTTAATTTAACCGGGCGATTTGAAATTACCTCTTTATGAAGGTATAAGAGGGTTATTATGAGGAAATATTTATTATAATTATTATAGGCTTGGCGAACTGGTAAGCTAGTGCCATTTGCGAAACATGAAAGTTTATTTTCGAGTATTAAGCAGATACTGGCTCGGATAGTGAAGGGTGAATCGGGTATTGGGTTTATTAAACCGTGAATAGTTCTTTACTTGGAATACTTTGATAAGTGGAGTTTTTGAACTGCGTAAGGCGGTCACCCTACTTGGTTTTTAGTTCACTGAGTTGGTTGGTTTGGATTTAAAATATAATAAAATGGATAGGATTTCAAATGTATAATAATAATGCTTTGATGAACTTGGGGTCCCTTACAGTTTGCATTCAAGAATTCGATTGAGAGAAAATAAATACTATTGAAGTACAATGAAAAAAAAAAGTTTTTGCAACGCTTAATTTCTTTATGATATTATGTCAAACTAATCATGCCGAGAGTAGAAATATTAGGTAACCGAAATATTTGAAAAATACGCAATTATTTTTCGGAAATCGACACAAATTCTATCTTCATACAGGGTATATCAAGACTGCTACCGAAAACGAAGCCGGGTGGTAGTTTAATCGACTTTAGACACAACGCAACAGAAAAGTTGCAAAAAAAAGTGACAATTCTTTTTTTGTTATTTTTTTCCTATGGCCATATTTGGGTGGTAAATACATTTTTCCTAAAATAATAGTGTATACCCTTTTATTTATAAATACTGTAAGGTATAAAAGAGTTTAAATTATTATTTTAGCAAAAACTAAGGATTTACCACCCAAAAATTACGATATTTAAAAAATCATAAAAAATAATTGTCGCATTTCTAGGCGAAATTTTTGATTGCATTGTATTTGTAGCCACTAAAACTACCACCCGGCTTCGTTTTCGGTAGCAGTCTTGAGATACCCGGTATATAAAATATTATAATCAATTTTTTCGTGAAGTTTTACGTTTCTCATCCTCTTACGTTGTCGAACTATTATGAGTTGTTAGTGTAAGAAAAAAAATACAATTTTACTAAAATGCACCTCACTTACAATGTACGGAATGCGTTTTAAAATGCCTGGTAATTTTAACACACTTAAACATGTTTATAAAATTATCTATATATTCTTCAGGATCTACTAAATTCAGTCGATTTTTTTAAGTCACTCAGAATGTATATATACTGTTAAAACCATGATCGATATGTGGGAAAAGTTCTTATGTTACAGTAGTTACAAAGACAGTGTTAAATGTTCACGCATTGTTGATAAACGATCGCCGATCCGAACGGGTCAATGTATCAAACTATAAATCGCAAAACACTAGAAAAATGCGTTTCCGGCGAACTCTGAAAGAAATATCTTTATTTATCGTATAGTAAAATAATACACATTTTACGATGTATATTTCACATTGGTATGTAAGTAATCTATAGTTCAGACATTAATATGTCAGTGTTGGCCATTAGTACTCTCATGATGAAATGTTGGGCCGTTACGAAAGTTACTATAAATATCACATTAAGATGTTTTCATATCGCTTCTTTAAAACAATAATAAAACATACTTCTGGAGTTCACTCACTGGATTATTTTTGAAAGGAATTTTTAGGTTATATAGCGTATTGTTAAATGTTCTGTAACCCAGTTGAATCCTAAATTGGTGAAGGAAAACATCGTGAGGAAACCTGCATACTATAGCGATTTATAAAAATTTCTATGGTATGTAAGTCCGCCAACCCGCACTTGGCCAGCGTGGTGGACTATATGGCCTAACCACGCTCAATCGTACTCTCGATTGTAGAGGAGGAGGAGGGATACAGAACCCTGTTGACTTATTTTATATCATAGTTTCGGCAAAATAGCAAACAGGTCACCTGATTGTATGTGATTACTTCCGCTTGTGAACATCCACAACGCTTGGATCAGAGATGTGGATGTGATACGCCCGCTTATATTTGGGGTAAATGGGAAGGGTAAAGACTGGTATAGGGGTATTGGACATCCAGCAATGTCACTTAATTTACACTACGTTACAGTACAGTACACTGTCGCTTCACGGCAATCTACTCTAAAACAGTGGTATTGAAGAGCCTGCCCATTCATGCAGAGTTATAATTAAGAATATCGTAGCTCTATCACTTTGCATTGGTGTTCTTGGACGTTATATTCTGTATCAGCCCATATACATCCCACTGCAGGGCACGGGCCTCCTCTACAATCGAGAGTACGATTGAGAGTGCTTAGGCCAGGACGTTTCATAGCGATAGAATTATTTTTAGGAGCTAGAGCATATTTGAGAATATTTCATGTTCCATTTTTTTCAAAACATGAGACCAAACATAAAAATATACATTGTTTCAAATGAAATATGTTTCTATACATGTAATAAATTTATTTTCTATATAGACAACCGTAGTGTAGAAACTGGTACAATATTCTTGCGACCTATTTGCTCTAAGGAATTTCATTAAATCTATCGCCACTTGTATTAAAACGGTATCCAACACGTTTCTATACCTCCTAATATGAACTTGAATTCTATAGGCAGCCATGACATAATGCACTATTTTGCCCTTTTTTGTAATCATTCGACCCTATGACTACATGAACTATTATTCGTACAGGAAAAAGCAAATTATTGTACCTTCTACAGCTTTAATATGAGTTAATAAAGAGTGACGCGAGGATTACCTTTACATTAGGTTATATAAAGCAAACCAAGGTCATTGTAATTTAACCCTTCTTTGGTTACACAAAAGGTACATTTGTGGGCAAGCGTGATAAAATTAGCATCTTTAGAAAAGGGGTGCCTTACAATACTCTATATCCTTGTGACTAGCATTCGTCCTTTAAAATCATACTTACTATTATTAAATTCAGACGGGAATGAACATTACTTTTAAAACCTTTTATTTATGCCATTTATATCACCAACTTTATGTGTTTCTTTATCCTTTGTTACATTGTGTTATAATAAAGAGTTATTATTAATTATGAAAGACACACTAATATCATTTGCATTTTAAAATAAAGACACTTGACTTCTAGAGGTATAAATGTACAATATTTAGGAAGCGAGGGTAATGTAGGCACAGTAGTGGAAAAAACATTAAATATAAACTAGAATACTTACAAAAATAACATGAAGAAATCGCTCTAACAATGTATGATTCAACGTTCTCGTGAGTTTTATTGCCCTTTTTTATTACGATTAAATAACTGGAATACCTCGAAAATGTTATTGAAATAGTGTGTTACTTCTGGTAGATCAACTTACTAACGCAACATTATTATAAAATATCTAGCAATTGATCCAACTAGCCACTATTGAGCGGCCCCTAACACAGTCCTGTATACCCCAAGGCTAAAAGTCTTTATCATCTAAAGGTGCAAGTCTACCCAACAAACATTATACTAAAAAGCCCAAACAGAGCTTGTAATACAACCCTTTCGAAATTCCTACACAAAAGGTCCATTTGTAGGGCCATATGGTTCGGACTTAACGCCCTTTCATTACGGGACATTTGATATCTTGGCAATGTATCATTGTACGGTTATGGAGTGCGCAGATGTTCACATCTGTGAAACGATTGCTTTGGTTATTGTGGGAATGTCTGGTGTGATTCGATTTTTATTGGTATGCTTGAAAATTGAAAATTGGAGTCAGGAATTTTTGCCTGGTACGGCGATAGGTTCGCCCTCTATGACATCGTGGGAAGGAACATACAGGGGATACAGGATACATAACTGTGGATGTCCTGGCAGCTCTGCCTACCCCTTTTGGGTAAAGACGTGAGTTTATTATTGAAAATTTAACAATGAGTAAAAGTGTTAGTTGTGAATAAATTTGTGACATTGTTCATGGGTAATACGTTTGCTCTGATTAGAGAATACCGAGTATTTTAAAGAAGTACGTCAAATAACAATAACTACACAAAGTGTAGATGAATTTATGCAAAAATTGATAAAAATAACGAATAATACAGGTTTTGCTCCAAGGGAAAATTAGCAATGCTATTAATCTTTCGCCGATTCAAGTTGCAAGTACAATACGCGCGTTTATTACTATTGCGACAATATAACTTGTCATAATATAAATCCCACAGTAAGTAAAAGACCAAGAGTATTGTTCTGTACTGTACTGTATCAGCCCATATACGTCCCACTGCAGGGCACGGGCCTACTCTACAATCGAGAATACGATTGAGAGTGGTTAGGCCATATAGTCCACCACGCTGAGTATTTTTCAGTTTGCTACAACCCTAAAAGCAACACCACAAAATTCGCCAAATATTCTGCTTGATTAAATTCTAGTCTAAGAATTATTATTGCATAGACTTAGTTTAAACTAGCAATTTGAGAATATGTTTGGAATGATCTAACTTTAGATAGGCCTTCGAAGCTGTAATATTAACTATTTTAAGTGGAAATTCTTTTGTTGGTGTTATTTTAATTAAGAGACATTAGTAGATATAAAACACACAGATTTACCCGTTGAACGTGTCTCAAATTTGATCCAAGATTTCACCACAAAACATTTTTTTGAAATCTATTGATTTTGTAAGATAGGGGGCAGTGTATTTATTTATTTTTTATCTTAATGGTATTATTATATGTGTGTTGAACAATGAAGAGTGTATAAATAAACACATTAATAAATTTGACAGTCGCCGTGTTGAAGCTGGTTAGACACCGACTGTAAAACGGCCGCGGATTCGATTACCGTACTCAGACAAATATTTAATGAACCTTAAGTATTTATGAGTCATAGGTTTGAATGTTTGTATGAAAAGTCTGTGAACTAAAACTCTCTCGTATTTTCTGATACCCATGACATAGGACTTCATGGAGCTATTTTCTGGATGATCCATTATCTACCTAATATTATAATTACAAATATTTACAATACGTTTACACCTTCCAGTCGATATGAGAACATGTATCGCTGACATCACAGCCTATAAGAATAGTTTCGCCGTTCACGCCTACACGGGTTACAATTTTAGTAACTTATATTTTATAGTCATTTTGTGATATTTTTAGACAAAGATATCTCAAGAATAAAATAAAAAATAATAACCAGTAATTGCTGCGTGATACTTAAACAATGCGACGTTGCGCATCTAATTTATTTATATATACTACTGGTGATACAGTGGTCAAAACATTAACATTATTCAATAATAGCTGCAATTTAATTGAGTTTATTTTGTCAAATGTCATATGACATCAGTCAAGTATTCCCTCGACTGAATATGAATTGACTTTGCAGTGTGAGCTATAAACGTAAACAACATTTCGAATTTTGTAAGCTTTTAAATTAGCCAGTTTATTTAGGTCTGTATAGAATGCACAATGAGTAAAGGTCATTCTTAAAATATTATGTATGTATAGGTCAATGAGCGTATGTGAGTTTATGGTATAACGGGTTGGTACAGAAATTACATTTTGAAAGCATCCTTGCGCATCGCCACGCCAAAGCTAATCTATTTGGCTAGCACATGGGGTGTAATTAAATTATTGCTGAGCTGTTAGTGCTGCCAACTATAAACTCATTGACTTACTACAACGAACGAACATAAGAGATTTTTTTATTGAGTGTTGTTTGGTGGAATTTTTGAGTGGTATGTAACTTTGTTTGATGTCAGTCAAGGGATATTTTTATTCAGATGAATACATCAATTTTTAGAGATAAACATTGTCATATTTACAGAAATTACATTATTAAATATTTGTGGAAGCCTTTGTTTAGCAGACGAATTCCTGACTTGGGTCGACATAAATTTCTTAAAATATAAATGTTTATTTTATGTCAATGACGTCAGATATGATACCTATAGTTTCTGTCTTGACAGTTATTCGGCCACTATGCCACAATGCCCAAGTTGCGTTTAAGGAAGAATCAGATTCCTATAAAATATATATTGATGTAAAAATTCGTGGTAATGACAATGCGAGAAAGCCATAAAGGAAAATAATAAACTCCGATAATGCCCCCGAGCTGAAAGCGCCGCCACCGTGTTTCATAGCTCATAATCATAAACGCGTTTTCTCATTTTTACACTTAATGTCTAATATTTCGCTATAAAAATGGCTGTATTTGCACTTATGTCTCTTTATATAGTTAAAGTGAAGATTTTTAAGCAATATCTATTTCTCCTGCCAAACTGCCGTGTATATGCACTGTTGTGTACCAGTTTGGTCAAGGTAGCCAGAGTTCCTACTGGACATATTAACACTTCTTAGCATCTTATGTATGCATAGGTCGGTGACACGAAATGCCAAGAATGGGGATGATGACAGTAACAACGAATTAATGAAATTATTGTTTAATATAATAATGTATAATAGAAGGATTCTCAAAATAAACATTTGCTTTAGTTTTTAATTAAGATTAAATATATTTTTGCAAAAATAAAAGTACAAAACCTAAGGATCCGCCATATTAGATGAAACGCCAATCAGAAGCGAGTGACGTATCACTTTCGTAAATATTACTTATATAGTCATAACGCGAACTTGTTGGCTAGTTTTGGTCATTTCTATGTTATTCATATTGATCTAATATTTTTTTAGTAATGCAATCAGTTTCGGGCTACCTACGAAAAAGGAACATTACTCATGGAATAAGGATTCATCGTAAATAGCTCAAAATTTAGAACTATGCGATATTTCATATCACTGTTTAATTGGAACATTAATAACGTTTTTCAGTATACACAGCGATTGGCATGATAATAATATCGAAAGAAAATAAATGAATAGTACCTCCGATATTTATCGCTATTGTTATTTATAATAATTTTAAATTTTGATATGTTGTTTTCTAGACACGTCAAACATTATGAACATTGTAAATAAAGTTATTATTTCTGTCAAAATAGTGTTCACGGAAATTAATCATCGAATTTAAAGATAAAGATAAAGATCATTTTTAGCCATATATTTCTAACATTTTTAACACATTTTTTTTGTTGATTGATTTTGAAACATTAATAAACAAATTTCTCGGAGTTTGTATCGATGTATTATTACATTGCGGAACTACACATCATCGATCCACATCAAAACACGGCATTACTATTAAAAATAATAAAATGTTTATATCACAATATATACGTAAACATTGCACGAGCAAGCATTTACAAAAGCATGACGTCACACACGGACGCCATTACTATTACGGCGTTTTTGAGCAAAGGTTAAAATGTGAAATTGAAAACGTAATTTTTCGCGCAAATCTTTACTTTTTTTCAAAATATCAATTCTTTTTAAGTATTGTTAATGTATACGAACATTCTGGAATAGTTTTTCAAAATCAGTCATCATGCCTATTGCTTTGTTACTCATGGTGCTCCTTGGTTTTGCTTCTGTCTATGAGCGGTCGTTTCGCTTAATTTCACGCAAATTCTATGCTGGTCATAAAAAATAAACAAATTGTAAAGGTATTTATACATTTTGTCTCGGTTGTTACCATTTGGGAATTGTAGTAGTCACCAAAGACGACTTAAAATGTTATAAATCATCTATGTTTTTACTTAAGGTTAAACTGATTTTTCCAGTCTCGGGTATGAGTCCAAGATCATAAGATCTAATAGTCAAAAATATATTTTAATATTCAATGTTGAAAATGTCTTTGATATTGAATCTTATTAAATCAAGCATACACATTTCATTAGTATTCAATAAAGACTAAGAAACTGGATTTGCTGAGTAGAACTACACATGGTTCATGTCAAAGTTTCAATCCTAGCGTAGTTAAAACTCGAAGTAACTGGATCAAACCGATTGCTCTCCGTATCTCAAACTCAGTCGTTTTACTATTGTCGTTGAAACGCGCACGATTTCTCTTACGCCCAAGAGACAAACTTTAAGCAATATTCTGATTTATGCTTTATTTGATTTAAATTATGACTTTGAGTTTTTGGGTTAGATCTTGTTAGAAATTAGTAAAAGTTTAGAGAAGCCGTGGTTAGCAAAAGAAACTTGTTAATCATGATTATTGTATGCTCACATAAGTATAGTTCTACCAGTATAGTGAGTATATTAACAGGTCGTATCTCATCGGTTTTGGATATTGCGAAACACCACTTTAACCCAATCTTGTCGCGTCTTGTCTAACAACACCCAGAATCGAAAGATTTATACATAAATTTGTGAATCACTGAAAGATTTGTTTACATATTAAAGCGAAACTTAACTTAGCAAGTATAGTCTGTATCAGCCCATATACGTCCCACTGCAGGGCACGGGCCTACTCTACAATCGTAAGTACGATTGAGAGTGGTTAGGCCATATAGTCCACCACGCTGGCCTAGTGCGGGTTGGCAGACTTACATACCATAGAAATTTATATAAATCGCTATGGTATGCAGGTTTCCTCACGATGTTTTCCTTCACCGTTTTAGTACGTGGTGATTGACTATCAATACACACATGACTCCGAAAAGTCAGAGGTGTGCCCTGGGATTCGAACCCGCGACCACCGTGAACATGTTGGCAGCCGCGTCTAGTCCGTTTACCAACAGGCCACCACGCACTTATAATCGGAAGTATAGTCATGGTAAGTTATTTAAAAACGTTTTGTTTCTTACCTGTGTGACTATTGGTTTGTACAAACAACAGAAGAACTTGCGAAGGGGTAGTCAAACTCAAACTCTGATGGGCTCGAAAACTGCGAACAAAAACGATTAGTTTTAATTTCACTTTCATAAGGAATAATCATAATTTAAGAAAAGATAATGGATAAGGATGTTTGACTTGATATGTTAATTATTATAAATGATTAATATAATAATTTAAATACATTATGCTCGTGGAAATGATGGATTATTTTTATGTTAAGATACAGAAACTAATAGATTCTTATTTAACTTCGTAGTATTGAATCATTACAAATATGTTTTCTTTTGAACGTACTTCGTGCGATATTAAACAGTAGTCGAAAGGTGCGATAATTTCATAATTATCTACTGTTAAATACATTTTGTCGCTAAGGATAATGCTGTATTTAATTGGATAATACTATCTTTATTGTTTAATATCTTACAGACGTGATATAAATGAAACAATAAAACCATATCTCGGGTTTCTTGCATTGGTGTTTACCAACAATAAGGTTAATTGTTCAAAATGTAGGTTTTTGATTGGTGCCTATAATAATGAGACTATGCCAACCTCATAACCGCCACAGCATCTCTTATTAGCTAGGATCAGTATATCCCAAATCGTGAAAAGTAAACGAAAAAAAAATCTGTAGCACCAACAACAATCGAGCATCAACGCTTGGCACTTCTGACACTCGATTTGATTTTATATATCGTCAACAATGATATATTATACAAATACGAATCGTCAACGATCTTTCGACGTCCAAATGTGTTTTGGTCTTGCTGTTATCAAAATATTATTACAAAATATCATAACAGTTTTTTTCTCTTCACATTTTACTAAATTGGACATTTTAATACTACTAGATTACGAGTATAAATGCTTATTGTTTTCATTATGAAACAATGCGTTAATAGATATTTTTTATTTGTGGTTCCAAATTTCACCACACGCCAAAAGAAGATAAAGAGAGAGTTCACAGTCACCCCAGTTTAAGTCATTTTAGAAAAGATGGCATTTTTAGGATCGGTAGTAGATTTTCCTTCTCATATTCATTCTAATCCATCCAAAGGTTGTCTGGAAGAGATCGTCGTTAACGATAAGGCCGCTGTTTGTACGTACTTATTTTGTAGCTCTCTTAATGGTAAAATTATTTTAATATATTTTGTGTACAATAAAGAATTAGAAATAAAGAAATAAATATAACATTAAGATAGTAAGGAATGTTTACTCGCTAAGCTTAAAGCGGGCCGTTTTACAGCTAGCTGAGAGAGGTGGCGTTGCTGCACCGGGTGAGTCTAATGAGTTAATGTGCTAATGAGAGGTAATAACCTTTACTTTGATCTTCTTGAACGCTATGACATTTGATGCAACTAAATAGAGAGTTAAGATAAGGCTTACAGTTTTGTTTGAAACTGATTTTCGTCGGTAGCTTATTATTTATTTAGGATTTAAATGTTATGATGAAAGATGAGTAGAATGGAACGTTGATATAGTCATACGTCATATCAGTCATGATATTGAACGCGGTTTATGTGAAGTATTTAAGATGGAAAGAATAAGAGGACGAATGATTAAGATGGTAAGACGTGAAGACGGAAGAGGATGAAAAACGATATATTTTAAAGACGAATTTATACGACATTAAACCTAATATTATCCAAATGATCCTCGTTTGATTTCACCCGATGCGGAACTATTCCTACATGTATGTATGTAATGTCAATATGAACAAGATTAACAGAGCAACATTGAACTATTAAGTAACACATCAGCAGGATAATGTGAATTGATCTTAAATCTCCTCACGCCTATAACTTGTGACATAACTGACGGTCCAACTGTGACCACCAATTGATGTTCCTTTGTCCATTTTTATTTGGTTTTATTATCGTGACGTATTCACAATAGTGTTCACACTTATTTGAATTGATATTTTTTGTTAGGACGGATGTGGCTTGTTGAGAAAACTTTTTGATGAACGTGTTGTAAAGTAGATTTTTTAGTATTGTGTTGTAAAGAAGATACATACAGTACGAACTTGCGGTTCACCTATTGGTAATCGATACGAGCGTTCATGAAGAGTAGCAAAAGCAAACAACACCTTGAATTAGAAAGTAATGCTTGGCATTCCACTGTGCTTGTCATCCTGAGACATTAGTTGTAAAGTCTCAATATGTCTAGTAGTATGTTTTTTGCTTTATATACTTTCTATAATTAAATATTCGGTTTCTGAAGTAAATTGTATGTTCTTTTTGTAATTAGACTGTTATTTTTAGATGGCCCTAGATTTATTGTTTATTTTACGTGAATTTATAAAAAACAGTCTGCCTCTGTGCCGCAGTTGTACTACAATATGATTGCAAAGCTTTGATCTAGAGTTCGAATCGTGGGTCGTTCTAAGTGATATTGTATAATCCTTTTTATTATCAGCCTGGAGTTTGGAATTTGTGCCTGATATGCGAAACGGCCTGGTTGCCACTCTGCCTATCCTTCTGAGAAAAGGTGTAGGGTTATGTATTAATTTATACACAAAAATAGAACAAAGTATGTCATAAAAAAATGGATTCAGTTATAGAAGATTTCGGAAAAATGACCTGAGGGGAAATAATACGACAATGCTTTGTAATAATAAGATAATTAATTGACGCCACACCGATAGTCGTCACACCTTTTCTATTTCATCATGTGCCTTGTGAACTTGTGTTCAAGTAAATTAAACTTTTATTCGCCAGATGTTTAGATGTGAGTTGCCACTTTATGTTCGTCTAGTGGCTTATCAGGCAATGGCAATCAGTCAAGGTTTAAAGTAATTGTGATAATTACTCAGATCTCTTTAGCATCGAGTGTGTAATTAGAAAAGATAACAAAAACACTCTGGAAACCGCTCAGCTGCTATTTTGATATATATGTGTAACGATACTGCGTGAGCTGGTACTGTGTCTGATGAGTGCTCAAAAATTTGAAATAAGGAAAAGCGGCTCGAAAAATGTTTGTACATAGGGCGATGAATGCAGATAAGTTTTCACACATTCTTTGTAAAATGAAAAATAGTGTTTTGGGAAGTGTCTTTGTATTATGCTGAGTCTTGTTGTATAATATTGTTTTTAAATGTTATAGTAACGTACAAATATCTTTATTGCTTTTTTTGTTGATGTAAATGACTTTATGTTAGCCAAAAAAAAAAAACGCGTTGCAGCATATATGCAAAATATATTATATATCTATTGGTATATTGGTAACATTAATTACTGCTGCTGAGATGACCACGGCTCTCATACTAATCTCTATGCTTGTGTCATGGGTAAATGTATATCTTAGACATCCTTCCTATCACATACTCGTATTTCTCCACGTAAGGTAAATATGATACCACTTTTATGCATAGTGCTGAGGTTGTAAGCTGTATGTGTGATTTTAGAATTATTCGCATGACTGACGTCGACCTAATTCAGGGAAACAAGTTTTTCGTGGTGAAAAACTAAAACCTATCAAGATTAAGTATAATTAAAATGTGACTTTAAAATATTATTATGATGTAATTATTAATTATAAAGACCGAAAACTGATTAAAATGCAAACATATTTTTATTTATTTAAGGACATACAAATTTTTATTTGCCTTGTTTTTTTATATTAAAATTTGATATCATGCTAAGGCTACTGCAGGCGTCACAACGTGCATTGGATAAAAAATAACAGCTAAGTATTAATAGAATCAAATGAAAATAACATAAGTAATCTACATTCATAGAATTAAAATTAAACAGATTGAAATATGACCAAGAAGCTAAAAGAAATAAAAAATGAAAATAAATATAATATAATATATATAAATATAATAAATATAAATATTATGAAAATAATAATAGTTCTACAATTTCTTATCACTTAATTAGTGATTAGTTTCAGTTTTGTCTTGAAAGTTCCCACTGAGTCATTAAACACATCAATAGCTTTTGCCCAGAGCGTTGTAGGATCTAACTAACCTAGTGGCTTTTGTAGAATTTTGTTTAAGATCAGTAATAACCCCATGGGCTTTATGTGTAATCGACTAGGGACACGTATTTTTATTAAGTCTAACAACGGTAGACAAACTACTTGATTTCTTAATATTAATATTTTTAATTAGCCCTTTTGAAACTCTTCGAAAATCCGTTGTTATTCTCATTTATAAAAATGAAATTAAAGGCGATGAAATTGCAAAATCATTTGTTAGAGATAAAAGGACCGGCGGCTGTCTCTAATATTTTCTTTTCATAATTAATTTGAATGAAGCTCAAATATAATATTAATTAACATTTTTCTAATAATGCTCAAAGCGTTCGCATGGGGACAATGGTTTTTCATAATTGTATTCTCATCTTTTTATTCTTATTGTTGTTGAGAATAGGAGTATTTGGGTATTGTCAGCTTTTGTCTCGTAGTAAGATTAATTTGGAACTTGATTTTTTTTTCCCTAGTAAGTAGTGTATATTTAAAGCAATCCTTTATGTTTTATAAGGCTAACCAGGGTACTAATCTTCGAAAATATGTTGGCTATGGTTTAGTAAAAAATAAAGTCTCGTGCTTACTTGTCAATAGTTAGAATTTTTTTTTGTTACAATATGTTTTGTTTTTAAACAAAACAGAAAAGAGCAAATTAAAATATTATCTTTAATTATTACTTTGAATACAAATTATTCGGGAAAGTTGTTTAAGTTTTTCTAATGCTTTTTAATACAACAAAACATTATTTGGTTTAAAGTTCAGCATTACTAGATGGACGGATGACTTCTATTTAATCCTTTACAAATATATTTAAGCAAGATTAATTTATAACTAAGTACTTAAAATGTATATAATCTTGCTTTATCTTAATGCATAGCAATAATCGTACAATTCAAATACATGTGCTCCGGTTCACTGAACAGTTTAATTGTACCCGTAATTCTATTACTGTCAGGAGAAGATTAAGCCTAGGGAATATATCTGTAGGGGTAAGTAGGTGTGAAGATTGAATCATATTATCATAATAAATGTTGATATATATTCCTGTATAATATGGTATGATTTTGTTTGTATCAGCCCATATACGTCCCACTGCAGGGCACGGGCCTCCTCTACAATTGAGAGTACGATTGAGAGAGGTTAGGCTATATAGTCCACCACGCTAGTTTAGTGCGGGTTGACGGACTTACAAACCATACAATTTTTTATAAATCGCTATGGTATGCAGGGTTATATATGTAATATTTTCCTTCACCTTCATTATAATGTTTTCCTTCACCGTTTTAGTGCGTGGTGATTGACTAACAATACACACATGACTCCGAAAAGTCAATTATCTCTTAATATTTTATAGTATTTACATACATACATACTCCTTCTGGGAAAAAGGCGTGTGTTTATATACGTACATTGATCTGTATTATAAAATATTAAGAAATAATATCTTTGGCGGGGCATTTTTTCAGTAAATTCGTATTATAAGTAAACAGATAGGTTCAAACAAAATGTTTTATTGAGATCACATTAATTTTATTCCTGTTATTTAAACATTACCCTTGATATCTTCTTGACCTTAATCCAGAAAGACATTTAGAATTTAATTAGATATATAAATTACCTACCAGCTTGAAATGGGAAACAAATTTATAGTTACAAAGAATTATTGCTTCAATTAGACGAAAACAAAATCTACGGTTGACAAAGAAGTTTATTTACGAGTGAAGTTGGAAGGCGATATATGAAGACACAGCATCAGACGAGGCGCTCTTAACTAGTTTTATGCTAATTCAATTCCTTAGTTTTAACTGAACTGGTTTACAACATTGTCTTATTCTTACTTGAGATAAGTAAACAACGCTAAATTCCATTTAAGAATATTCCAGAAGATGTACTTTTTTGAGATTGTGACAATGGTCGTGGCGCAATATTTCGATGCCGGCTGTGGGAATAAAGGCTGCGGGTTTGATCCCTGCACCAAGACAAATGTTTGTGCGATTCTCAGTTATTTGTTTCAAATCTGGGTGTTTCTGAGACCGAAAAGTCTCTCGAAGATTCTGATACCCACGACACAAGACTCGATCTTACTGTTAGGTCAGGACTTGCATGTGACTCTACTTCGTTGTTTTGTATTGTCTCTATAAACTGTTATTATTTATTACTGTGTATAATATAAATTAAATAACTAATGAATAAGTAAACAATGGAAATTGGTATAAATAATGATTTTTAAACACATATGGATCTAACCATTCATTAAGGCATAATATGTCTTGTGTCATTACCATAAACTAAAAGACACAGCGCTTACAATTGTTTGTCTCAGCGCGGTAACTGCACTTGCGTTTTCTCATTTCACAATCATTGGGTTTATCAGCTGAACTGTGGGTGTTGTTGAATTCATACAAATCGGATATAAGTCTTAATATATAATATATCATGCACAACCCACGTACCTTAATAATGCAATGAGAAAGAAACCATATGAAGCCAAAAAAATATGGAAAAATAGCTCGCAACAAAATTTCCATTTGGTGACGTTTATCATAGCCGTAACAAAATCTAAAGTACACATAATCTGCGCCAGAGATAAAAACTAATGCCATTGATACCACCGAAAGATAAGATGGTGGGCCCGAAAATGAGCCGGCAATATATTAAGCACTTTGTTCGATATGAACTGTGAATAAGTGTGAGTACGTCTGGGCGACATAGATAACTCACCTAATTAATATTACAAGAGAGATTTTCTCATGCACTGCCGTAAAATATAATTTAGTTACTTATTATTGAAGATGTTGTTCAACGTCAGATATGGTTCGTCAGGATGTATGAGGGTAGCTACATATTAGACGTACAATTTGAAAGATATAATATGTACCTTTATCCGTAAGATGATTGGATTTTTTGTTCTCAATCTTTATTCACGCAATCCACGTCAGATTAATTTTAAGCATAATTTTTTTAAATAATCGTCGACGTTTAAAATCACTACAAGAAACAAAAAAAAACGAGATTTTTTGATCTCATTTAAATTCACATCTTTCTTTTTAGTTGCACAGACTAAGTGGCCAGTATTTCTAAGAAAGTTAAATTTTAAAATATAAAAAATATACACTGCATGTGGTTTAAAAAGTACTGGGCATAATAATTTGTGGAATTTAAAAAAGGAAAACTTGCGTTATTTTGAAATTCGAACCATTTCGCAAAGTCTTGATTGTTTTATTTTTAAATTATATATTTTATTTACTACATTAATTTATTGAGTAAGATGTAGGCATTATAAAAACTTTTTTCCTATCTGCACGGTGCTTTTTAAATTTGTGTCCTCAATACTTTATGATAATGCCTTTATTGGTGCATCAATATTGATAACGTCACATTTTAATACCTTGCTTAATTGTTTAATGCACTTCTTTGTACGTAGTAGACAATTTAAGCCCACATTTTTATTGCAATTATAAGGTACACAGATAAGAATTGACGTGTTATGTAAGCCTGATTATGAGTTGTGTGTGTAAAGGATATTTCTATATTTGACAGAGGTCATAATTATATTTACTTTGTTGGTGGGTTGCGCAATAGGTTTACAGAACATTAATTGCAATGTGAAGCAGTTTTTTTTTAATTATAGTTTTTTTTAAATGATACTTTCATGATGTTATAACTGTTAAAAGTAATTCATATATTCGCATTTTCGCGTTGCACCACAACTAATGAAAAAGTTTTCAACTCACCGCATCGATTGCTTTACGATCAGACGGTGATAAATATGTATACGGATGTGACGTCACAACACTATTATCAGAACCGCCCACTGTGACGGATGTCGTCTCGTATAAATAAGTTGCAGAAATCGCGAAAATGTATGTTGGGAATACTAAGAACTGAGCTAATAATAATGAAGTAATTTTTGTAGATATATTATGGAGAAATATATTTTTTAATCTCGTCGCGTTTGATACATAGAATTATTGGAAAACTACCAAAATAATGTTCATAACCTCTTTAGAAGGTTAATATTATTAGTTAATAATTAGTCTACTGCATATTATTACACCCAGATTTTGTTTATTTTATGCGAAACGTGATTTAGTAGTTAAGATGGACTCGTAAAAATCATGTTAAGGTTGGTATGTGGCATTAAAAATATATTACAAACTATAAAATATCCCAACCATAAGGCTAACAAAATACAAGAACATCTTATTAAGCTAAAAAATACTTTTAACTACAAAGACCGATACAAAGAAGTGAAGAGAAACGACCAACTTCCGCAACTTGATAGTTTCCAGACTTCAAGTTCAAAGAATTACAGCTTGAGAAAACTCTAAAGATAACTCTCTAGTCTGTATCCCATTTGAAATTCATTGTAGTTATATATCTTTAGGAGGTGATTTGATAACAATGTATGGACAATGGTGTGGGCTGTATGTTTGTCAAATAGTAAAGCATTTGACGGTCCACACCATCCCGGCGCGAACCAAACGGTTCTCAAATTCTTTTTTATGCCGCACCGTCAGGCTGTGGAATTGTGCTTATTGCTCGCATGTTCCCTTCTTCCTACAATCCTGGGTCCTTCCGCTGTAGTGTGAAGAGGCAACTTAGCAGGCAGGCATAATTGTTTCCATTGGCATGGGACCGCCGTCCGATGCCAATGGATACTCTGCCTGGGTGGCATTAGCACTTACCATCAGGTGCAATGCAGCCACTATGCCGGATCGCAATTAAAAAAAAACCATTGACCCTCATATCTTCCTTGACGACATCTAGCCAAAGCTTCTTTGTTTTACACCTCAACTCAAATTTCATTATATTTTTTCTTGGATGACTGCAAGTTATGATATCAGAGGAGAGGTAAAAAATATCAGAGGATCTGCAGTGTTAATCGTCAAGTTATTCTTCTTTACACACCAAGTTTCAAAGTGCGGACGTTTAATTGAGGGGTGATTATATATATTTAAGTGATCTGATTACTCCTTAATTGTACGGTTTATTTTATAAAAAATAAATACTATTTCAAATCAATCAAATATATATTTTACTTGTAAATTATGAACACACGCTCATAAAATGTAGGTCATTTTAATAATTACCGATTGTCTGAGTCTTGTGTTAAGTGATTGCAAAAATATTATCTAAATAAAGTTATTTTATGCAACACAGCATGTATATTACAAATAAATTATTTTTGGGAAATTTGTCTCTCTTTGGAATTAATAATTTTGTATAAGAGTATGAATTTTCATATTTTTAACTTCAGTCATAAAATTTATATTTTCATATATATTTTTTTATATATATATATAAAGTAATATTACGGGTTAGGTTGTGTGAGTCGTTTCTTATGTGTATTGTCTAACTAAAAGAATTTGAAGTTTAATACAATTATATGTATATTATTACATTTATGTCAATATATTATTTATACTATCTTACTAGTAAACACCTAGGAACTATTGTCTAAGCGGAAAAGTTTTTCGGTTTTATTTCAAGACAATATTTTTACGCTGAACAGAATACTAGAGATTAAGCACTTTGTTTTCTACATTCTTCGCCACAGACCAAAGACTCTTAACGGGTATAAAATATTTCATTAAAAGGGATTACATTTTAATATTTTTTGTTTTCCTTGTTTCATGTACCGTTGTCTAATCTTACTAGATTTGCAACTGGAATACTGAAATCTGTTTTTTATTTATGTATAATTATATTAATCTAAATATGTATGTATATTCATCCCACAATTAGGTTGGCTAATATCTCCACATGACATGCTTATAATTGAGAAGAAACTTCGATTAAAAGGCTGTTTTAATAATAATCGTCATCATTATCCACACATTGTAGGGTTCCACAGCTTCATAATGCCTTTGTAAATGGATGTAAAATGTCACAGTCGCAGGATATCTTCATACGAAAACTACAATACAACCCGGAAAAGTTTCGTAGAGTAATATCTTATTCTCGCATTTTTCCAGAAGGCAATGAATTTCCTGTAAAGAGGACGTCATACTATCTCAAATTTAAATGTAAAATATACGAACGCAAATAAAGCTTTTACGTTCAAACATTCTTTTAAATATTGTATTGTCGTACATTATCTTTGTGAGACTTCTTTGTATTTATATTTAAGTTTGGGGTGACATATAGCGATAGAAACGAAGAAAGTATTATTTGTTTTGGTTTCAATTTATCTGTGTTGATATGCAAACTTGTTTCATATATTGAGGTTTTGGAGGACAAGTAGATGTTACTTAAATAATTGTTAACTACTTTTGTATCCAAGGTTATTGCTATAAGTCATATTCGCTACTGTAAATTTGACGTGATCGGAAATGTGATGTGAATATTTGATCCAATTATCATGGGACGAGATATCAAGGTCTCTCCCGCAATAGAGTGGTCAGGTTTATTAGACGTTTCGTAATATCTTGTAATGCAAAAATGATGTCACTAATTATCACGTCTCCGACAAAACTTAATTATTCTATGGCAAGTAAGATGGCAAGGCTAGATTGGGCTCTAAAATGTATTACGTCATTGATAGAGACGGTTCTGTCAATTAACACGTCTGAGAGTTGACAAACGGTGGTATAGAAAAAAAGATGACAGAATATTCGTCTAGGTCCGTATAGGGACTATGGCCGCTTTGCTGCGGAGGGAAGTGGACAACTATTTGTTTCCAACTCCTCCTTTTGTTTTTCTTTCTGAGTAATTTCGATGCGGATTAAAGACAAGCTAGTGTCTCTGAGAGACTCGCCGAGCTCCAGAGCTCGGTGTCAAATCTTTGTGTGCCACTGTTGATCCTGGCTGACAGGAGTTGCAGTGGCGGGTGTGAGGGCGGGAAAGTCTTTATGGCCAATGATATCAGTTCGTCATAGTGCCCAATCCAGAGTGGTATTTTGGGTTCGACCTATCTATGTATCTTTTTGCATTATGCAACCTAATTGTGTCAAGTTGGTTATCTCTATTCAGTGCGAAGTTTATAAGGATTGGACTGCATTTCAAACGCATTTGAAATGCTCTTAGTCATAAAGTCCACCGGTACTATTTAATTGACCAAGTGTTATATAAAAAAAATACAATAATAGATAAATTTATGAAGATAAACATAATTCGTGATGAAATCGGTAAAAATAGGTTTATTTCAAATAGTCAGGTTAATTCTAGTCTTGTTAATAAATAAAAAAACAATACTCCTTAAAAATCTTATTTCGCTACGAATACACGTGAATCCAATAAATAAATGCTTAGTTTGCTTTCTGTCAATTTCAGTTAAAAGATAGTTGTATCTTCGTATTGAAATATTATCCACTTTTTTCAGAAAGATGGGTGATTTTAGATTCTTATTGCGTGTGATTTTATTTTTCTAGGGCCTTGAACGTAAATAAGTACTATATTATAATATAAGTAGTATATATAAAAAAAAAAAAAAACTATAGCGGTAAAAAGAACCTTACTTCGGAAGAACATATTATTATTGTAAAGTACCATAATTATAAAACAACTAGCGGTACCACCCGGCGCCGCCCGGAGCCAGATATTTTTCGAGTCCAGTCCACTTTAGAAACACAGGATCTATTTCGCGTGACAACTATTTTAAAAATTCATACTCACCGTTATTGCCGCATTTTAAGTTTCCCATCTCATTCAATTGGGTTTTAAAGAGCATGAAATATATTACAATTCCGAGTACACCCCACTGCATTTGCTTGGGTAAAAAGTGCCCTATTCTATAGCCAGGATATCAGCTATCATACCAAATTTCACCTGAGTGAACCACAGGTATTTCTTCCGGGTCTGGGTGTTTGTGAGACCGAAAAGTCTCTCGTAGTTGCTGATACCCACGACAGAAGACTCGATCTTAGTACGAGAACAGGACTATGTATATGCCTGTTGGATAAATTTACTTATTATATTATTTATCATAATATTAGTAGGATTAGTTTGGGTTCTGCGCAAAACTTGTAAATACAGCGGATAATAACAAAAATTGTTTCGGACAGGTTGCGGTATAGTGGCCGCGACTCACTTAATTGGTCGCGACAGTTGTGAAACTGCTGGCTAAACTTTATTCATACATAGAAATAGGAAATACGATTTATGTGCCTTGAAAATCAATCAACCATTTCAGAACGTGTAAAATAAATGGATAAGTGATTCATCTGGTGAAATAATAAGAGATACGTATATGTGCGTTTTGTCTGCAATAGGATAGGTTGAAAGTAATTGATTATCATTTAATTTATTGATTAGAAATGCATACCTTTCTAGAAATGTGTTTTTCATAATAATATATGGCTTTCGCTGAAGAAAGACTAATTAGGTAATGTTTAAACAGAAGATATAAATAACTGGCATATAATATGATAAACAAACCGCTTTCTTCGGCATTAATTTTTCTCACACCTAGATAACCCCTCGAATTTCCTACAACTCAACTATTATCAGTTATAGTTAGGTAACATATTTAGATCATTACCAGCTCTTTACCATAAAATAAAATCTGCTGTATTTATAGTGAAACATTTGTGTAAGTCCACTTAGTAAGGCTTTCGTAACAACACTAGGTAGCTCGCAGCTAAGTATATTTGTCTGCGGATTCGATGCTAAATGGACTAACAAATAGAATAAGATGTGTTTATTTTTAGCATCGATTAGAACTGTTCACAATACCGAAGGTTGAAATTGTATTAAATTTTTAAATATTTAAAGAGTTACTATGTACCTATCTTTTCCTTCCTTTCATGCTTGAAACTGATAGTCTCCGTTTGCGAAATTGAATTGAAATATTAATGCATGCATGTCAATATGAAAATTATTAAGTCTTTAGTAAATAGAATCCTTGTTACTGAGAAAGGATTATGATTAAAATAATTATCATTTAAGCCGCGTATTGACTTCGCGAAGCCGCTCGTCTTGAGCGGTGTTCGCGTGTTTGCTCGTTTGAGTAAGTAGAGAGGTGATGTTCAGATTGACTCGCGAGGCAAACGCATTTCCACACCTCAAGACTAGCTCGCAAAGCATGCTTCGCGAGGCATATGTCATCAACCCGTCTTTAAGACATTTAAGCCAAGTTCTAGAGCCAGTTTTCGTTAAATCCAATATGAGATGCTGAATGTATAGAGTTGGCATTTTGAAACTTAGAGTTATGGTTAAAATTACTAGTTGCAACTGGACCTAAGTCAAATAACAGCCATGCTGCTGCTTTCCGTTAAGATGAATAATCCGTTTATTAATACCGCTTAAGTTCCCATATTTGATTTCTACATCCAAATAATATGGTTTACATATTAAGGCTTCTGAGTCTGAATAGAAATAAGCCTCCATACGAGACCTTTCACCAAGAAATAATCAATTACATCAAAGGCGTTGAAACGTCGCAGTAGGCCCAGAAAAAGATGGCGAGACGAGCTGAATATGTGGGACAGAGTTTGGGAGGATCGAGCCCTGGACCGAGACGAATGGAAGGAGGGTAGAGAGGCCTTTGCCCTGCAGTGGAACAGCGCAGGCTGATGTATGTATGTATTGATGTAATCAAAGGCAAACAGTTTTCAATACCATTCGCCAACTAATGGGAGGGCCAAGAAAGATTACCGACTAAGTTGGCGCCGACGAAACCTCCATAATCACATGCTATAAAGATAATACGTTTACGTAATTTTTATCAAACAGCAATTGCGAATTCGTCAGCGCGATAACTACGCAAAAGCAATTTACCTAATTTCATTGTTCGAATAAAAATTACGCGCTTCATTATTATCTAAATGCGAGAAGAATTGCTTTGTGTGCATTAACGGCGTACGTCACTTTTGGTGTAAATAAGAGCATTTTTTAAGACGTTTTTAACATTCCATACCGAAAGGAAAAAAATCTTCAATGAAATCACTTTGTTGTTAATTTTTTGGCAGTTTATCGAGATTATTTTTCTAAGAACTAATGGTTTATAACTTATATTAAAATCAACAAAATTTAAGCTGTATCAAAAAGTACGAGATGCTTTTTGGTCCTTTAAACATCCCGATCCGAAACAAATATTCGAACTGTATGCCATGAACGTTGGTAAATATGTAGCTATGAAGACATGATACATGATTCTTATATAGAAGGAACATGCAATCTAACATTAGTTCTCTCTTGGGCTCTCTTATGTGTTGAAATTTGCATTTTCTTAGAAATCTCTCTCAGGATCTCACTGGTCTCAACCACAATTCATTTTAAACTAAAAAAGCGTCAGCAAACAACTTTATATTGTAAATAGCAAAAGTTTATATCAGTGCGAAGTGTAGGGCGTTCTTGATAAATGAATGTAATAAGTAGTTTTTATGTAAATGCTTCTAGCAAGTTAAACGATTTATTACGCGATAAATCTGTTAAGTTGAGATGAGAAGTTAGTTCATTTTTCATTGCTCCAGCTCTTTTATTTTTCCTAGCAACCAGACGCAAGAACTTGTATTGTATTATGTGAAATCCATTGCACTAGGCATGTGACCTCCTAGGTAGGAATGTGGCCTGTGTAACTCCTTTAGATTTAAATCTCTATTGTAGAAGACACCCATGCCTTGCAATGAGGTATAAGTATATGTTTTCGGGTAATTTATTTTTATGTAATTTATTGTACACCAAAATGAAAGACGCTTATAAAACACTTAAAAACTAAAGGCATGGTTACAATAGGCGACCTTATAGCTGCGATGTCTTTCAGGCAACCTTTGGATGAACTGGAACTTTAGTTGTTATAAAATATAACCATGTTATATGAGACCATACAGAGAAGAAGAGTAACAACAGGTTTTAAAACCCCCACACAACCTTAACATGCTTTACAAATAGTCAACAATCGTGGAATACCGTGACTGAAAAACTCCGTTTAAAAATCAACTGTAGTATCCTCGTATTAGAATATACTTTTGGGCACCATAGTTACTTAAACTGCATAAAAAGAAACAAATAATAATAATATGAAAATTATACTTAGCTGACCCTTAATACCAGTGGGATCAGGCTAATATAATAGATAACCACAATTATAGATACTATGAAGTAGTTTAGTAAAAAAGGATTAATTTGCAATGGCTCCCTATCTGGTTCCGCTAATTGCATGCAATCGAGCCATTAAGCTAGACGCGACTCTATTAGGTTTCCAGTGTATAGTTAATGGCACATAAAGTAACTGGGGCTTTGTGAGCAAACTATTCATTGGATTATTTCCCAGATTAAATTTATGAATAAGCGAATTAACTCAAAAATAAATGCATACTTAATTAAGTCTCTTCAAATTTTGATTCATAAAATAAAAAGATTACGAGATGTTTGACCCTTTCGAACGACTTTTAAATTCACTTTGAGATAAGAAGACAAAACATTCGATAACCAAAAAAAGGTTTTTAAATTGTCTATGAATAAGGCCGGGTTAGACGTGAGATTACTATCGACTGGTAACTGGTAAGAAATAATCATGTATTTAAATAATATAACATGAAATGAAAAATAAGTGCGTGGTGGCCTGTTGGTAAACGGACTAGGCGCGACTGCTATGTTCACGGTGGTCGCGGGTTCAAATCCCAGGGCATATCTCTGACTTTTCGGAGTCATGTGTGTATTGATAGTCAATCACCACGCACTAAAACAGTGAAGGAAAACATAGTGAGGAAACCTGCATACCATAGCGATTTATAAAATTTCTATGGTATGTAAGTCCGCCAACCCGCACAAGTCAGCGTGGTGGACTATATGGCCTAACCACTCTCAATCGGACTGTCGATTGTAGAGGAGGCCCGTGCCCTGCTGTGGGACATATATGGGCTGATACAACATGAAATGATGTAGTTAGTTTGTCAGTATTTCAACAATATTTACAAACTCTACTCTCAATAAATTATAAACATATACAAATCTTTTTTCAACTGACAATTAGTAGACAATTAACCAAAACAAAAACTCCAATATTTAATACTAAACATTCACCAAACCCATCGAAAACAGTTTATTTGCAAACCGTCTACGCTAAAAATATTGAAAGCCATTGCCGTAAAAATGGAACGCTATCATGTAACGTCTGAAGGACAGCAATGTTAAATAACATAAGTAAACGGATACGAAACGAAAGCAATAAATAAGTCGATCGAACCAACTCCAATCGTAATGTTGTTCAAATATCTCCAAATTGCCGCGCGGCGGGGTGCGACCGCGAGCACACAATGTGTTTATTTAAATGTCACTCGGTGATTTGTTCAGGTGTTGGCTGTTTGTTGGCTTAAGTGACATATATTTGGTCGAACATTTGATTGTGTTTGGATTCAATTAGATATTTTATTGGTGTAGACCAATATTATGCGGTTGGTGTTAAGGTGACTGAAATCCTTCGATCAAATATACACTAGATACAACATGAGCACTTAGAAAATGGCACCAAAAAAGAGTGCTTTAAGCACTCTTTCGCCTTCAGTCACGCACCGACCGTTGCTTCTAAAACGTCACAGAACTTTAGACAATATTATGTGAAAAGCTACTTTAAGCTCCATTTCAATAATAAGTCAAAGGTGTGTCAATGCATAGGTGCCACTTTATAACAGAACATTTATAGGGAACTGTGTATCTAGTGTATATCTAGTGTATATTTGATCGAAGCTGAAATCAATTTGAAGCTCATAAAAGTCTATCATTATCTTTAATGGTTTTTTCAAATCAAATAGAAAAAAAATATATATATATTATGACATTGCGGTTCAAAGTCGATTTAGTACTTTTTATTTTACACCGTGCCAATAAAACAATATGTTAGAATTCCATCAATTTAAGATCTCAAGGCACAGAGATATAATATTATAGCATATCAGTTAATATCCGCTACTGCTAATCTGAGCTCCCTCTACATTATTAATTGTGCATAAGCTTTACCTCACTAAGCTGACCAATGCAGGTTATTAGGCATATGGATTTTATTGCAAGACTTGCTGGTGGTACAGTAAGTGGTCTTAGGTCGGTTGTATTTCCTCACAGTACCCTTAACAAGGTTGAAAGGTAGATGCCGGAATTACCAGCTCTCCAGCCCAGCATTTTAAGAAATATTAACAGCCTCCGCGGCACAAGCGATTAGACGCAGCCTGTGAAACGAGAGGCAGCGGATTTGATCCTCGCACGAGAGAAATGTTTGTGCGGTCCACAAATATTTCTGTCGGGTCAGGGTGTTTATGAGACCGAAAAGTTTCTCGTAGTTCCTGATTCCCACGACACAAGACTCTATCTTAGTGTGGGGTATGTATGTGACTGTTTGTTGTATTTATATTTATTTATGTTTGAATACAAAAAAAAAATAGTTACAACCAACATTCAGTTCACAGCCATTACACCTGATGCAAATTTCAACAGTGGCAATGTAACACTACAAAATAGCAAATTAATAGACAATTAACAAGGCAATTCCACGAACACATAGTAATTGATGTAATGTTGTTCAGATAACGGAAAATTGACTGTGCGGGCTTGGCCGTCGCGATCATATTGTCAATGATTTTGCACATGCATGGGAAAATTGGACTCTATGGCAAATGTTTGTGTCCAACATTGAACTACTTTTTACTAGGGTGAAGTGATTACAATGTCTGAACGTCTCTTTTAATTCATACGAATAGTGTGTGTATTGGCAATCAATATCCACGTACTATAACAATGAAGGAAAATATCGTGAGGAAATCTGCGAATCGATTGCGTGGAAGATCGCGAAATTAGTCAAATACAAAATAATAAAAAAAAAATAGAATATTCGCGAACATAAATAGCATATCATCTCAGCATGGAGCTGTGTAGTAACATAAGCAACGCAGCGGTGGTTTTCAGAATTAACCTTGGCGCACGTATAGACGCTAATCTAGCTTTTAGAAACGACAAAAAATACTCCGAACAACGTAGTACCGCATGACAAGTGTTAAGTGTAGTGCATACGTACATAAACTCTCGCCTTTATATCCCAGAAAAGGTATGAAAAGGTGACATGACACCCACATTTGCCATTGTACGTTCCGTTCCACGATGACTTTAATACAAATAGTACGCGAAATAATATGTTGTTGCTGTCGATTAGAGTCAAACACGATCTGCACCCGGGCGGACCCGGGCTCAACCGCTAGTATGAAATATTTTCCAGGAGTTACTCTGTACAACAAGAACAAACTTCTCAGTAATATTAAAGATTAACTACAGAGCTGTTACTCCACGTCAGCTTTCTACGAGACAGTGGGAGTTCCGCTCCAAGCACTTTACAGTAGGATTAACTGCAGCATGGCTTTAAATCACTTGGTATTTAAAAATCTTTTCACAATTAAGATTATTTATATGTTTTAAAGTTAAGTACTACCGGTGTCCTTTTTTAAATAACTAATATATTCTATATAAGTTGTTGCTAGCATGTTAAGCAGATAAATTGTAGTAGTATTGTTTTCACATAAAATTTGATCCTGTGCAGAACACATTATAAAATAAAAAGTAGTGAACTTGTAAGTTCTAAGTTTGAGCTAATTTAAGTAATAAAAAGACAGAAAAATTCCAACAGGTCAATGTGGAGATTCTAGTTTAGTAGTGGACTTCTTGTGGCTGAAGAGAGAGAAAGAATAAAATATACAATTATAGAACTGTATCTGTATCAGCCCATATGCGTCCCACTGCAGGGCACGGGCCTCCTCTACAATCGAAAGTACGATTGAGAGTGGTTAGGCCATATAGTCCACCACGCTGGCCTAGTGCGGGTTGACGGACTTACATACCATAGAATTTTTATAAATCGCTATGGTATGCAGGTTTCCTCACGATGTTTTCCTTCACCGTTTTAGTGCGTGGTGATTGACTATCAATACACACATGACTCCGAAAAGTCAGAGGTGTGCCCTGGGATTCGAACCCGCAACCACCGTGAACATGTTGGCAGTCGCGTCTAGTCGTTTATTATAGAATTATAGAACGTTGTAACAATAATTGATCTCATCTAATTGTTAGGACAACTCACTTGGTACTTAGTTTTTATTTCGAATGTATTACATTCGAAATAAAAAACTGAAGAAATATTATTGCAATGTTAAAATCCACTACCAATCGATCTGCATTAACCTTTAATTCCTATTAAGCTCAGGCTTCGTTATATAACTAGCATTTGGGGCTTAGCCAACCACGCTGTCCCAATACGGCTTCGAACGAATAGATTTTGGTGATAATTCAATTGGCAACATTTTTATACGTATATACACCTGGGAAAAACATTTACGACTAAAATTATGGCGATAGGCTCGCCATCTCCCACATAATTGGATGGAGTACCCAAGGCGAAACGTGGGTATCCTGGTAGAACCTCTGCCTATTCCTTAGGAAAAGAGGCGTGATGTTTATGTGTGTATATAAAATTATGGCCTGCAAGTTACAATGATTGTTAAAAGAAAGTTTTGTCTTCTTCACTCAAAATTGACACTGACTGGTGAGCCGATTCGACTGATTCGATTTTTATTGGTATGATTGAAAATTATACTGGTGGTAGGTCTCTCATATGTGAGAGGCCATCTGGGTAGGTACCACCGCAATGTCTATTTCTCCCGTGAAACAACACTGCGTAAATGCACTGTTGTGTTTCGGATTGAAGGACATTGTAGCCAGAGTAACTACTGGACATATTGAGACTTAACATCTTATGTCTCAGGATGGCGAGCGCAGTGGAATGTTGCTACTGTTTATGAGCGGTCGTATCGCTTACCATCAGGCGAACGGCTTGCTCGTCTCGCCATTACTTGCAATAAAAAAAAATGAATTCAAAAGTCGTTCAATGAATAAAGGCATTGTAGCAGGCCGTGTATATGCAGGATAATAAGTATATTTATTATTCCAATTTATGTTGGTCAAATAAGATATTATAAAATAATATAATATATTCTAAGGACCATCCAATCAAAATTTTATGAATTAAGTATTGTTTACAGTTGTATAATTAGTTTAAATATTACAGAAAAAAAAACATTAAAATTATTATATAATTATGAACTGTACAACGAATTGCAAACAAACACAACATGCATAAAAAAACCAATTATACAAAATTTTTATATTATATAATTACCATTCACGAAAGCAAAGGAAAACGTTTATAAAGAACTTGTTATCTTTATTAACGTTCCAAATCATTCTTAGTTGTTCGATATAACATTACGTATGTTGAAGCCATTGCTTCAACAATTTTTTATCGTATGCAATTATTTCACTAAGTGAATAAATGGACCAATATTGGGCCGCAAGGTAGACAGGCGACTTGATAAAGGTCACTTGTTACTAAACTTAGGTTGGTTTTAAAAGATCATTGCGTATATTTTGGGGTAGCTCTTTAATGTCAGTTGTAGTAATTATAAACGAGAATAGAATTCGTTTAATTAGGTGTAAACGATACAGAGCACAATGAAGTAGTGAAATACAACAGCATCACCTCAGCTGGACGTTTGATATTATTGGAAAGTGAATAAAATCACTTTTATTCTGTGAAGTGACAGTATTAGTATAAAATCGTATTATGAATAGCAAAAACGAATTGCCGTTTTATCTCCTCTTAACATGATGTAACTAATTTACCTTTATGTGCTTAATTAGCGTTAGTTTTATGAATAAGGGGGTAAGGCTTTTGTACAAGTTCTAGGTAACAATTAGGAAAGTTTTTTTACTATCTCAACCCTCGTATTTTTTATATTTTCTCACATCTATTTTCTCACTCATAATCGAACTGTTATTTTGTATACCTCTTTGTTTAGTTAGTATGTTCCATATTGTTTGAAATATTATGCAGTTAATCATAAACAAAGACATACTATTGTTCGGAATTTTCCCTAAAGTAAGCTATGTTTATAAGTGCCTACATTTACGATTTTCAAGCGGTTGAATCTAGGAAGTGATGACGTCAGTGAAGTCGTGAAATCAGAGTATTACTCACGCATTATAAAACATTACGCCGATCTTACGTAGAGCTGAATGTATAGAGACTATCTACTGAAATATTCGGAAAATAAAAATTCGGAATATTTATTCCTTTCATAAAAAATAGTTATGGGTAGTACCAATAACTAAAACGGTAATTTAAACAAAATAATACCATATTGAAGTACGTGGTTGCCTGTTGGTAACGAACGAGACTCGGCTGGTAACATGTTTACGATGGTAGCGGGTTCAAATCCTAGGGTACGCCTCTTACTTTTCGGAGTCATGTGTGTATTGATAGTCGATAACCACGCACTAGAACGGTGAAGGAAAACATCGCGAGGAAACCTGCATACCATAGCGATTTGTAAGAATTTTTATTGTAAGTAAAATTCGCCAAACCGCAAGGGCAGGCTTGGTGGACTTTATGGCCTAACCCCTCCCAATCGTACACTTCATTGTAGAAGAGGCTCGTATCCTGCAGTAGAACGTACATATATGGATTGGTATAATACAGTACAGTATAGAACTACCATATTATCTAATTCGGTTTGAGTTAAATTGACATTCGTTTTGACAGTAATTGGACTTTGCACTATGCTAGAGAAAAATAAGACTACAGGTCTCCAATTTGATAGACAAAATAAACGAAGGTCGGGTTCGTCTTAAGACTTTGAGCATTTATTTTGATTTTTATAAAAGATATCTGTTATTCACAGTTTATATTTTATTAGACAGCATTGGACTTACAATTTGGTGCCGAGAAGCTCTTTGAAAATACAATAGAAAACAACTAAGAAGTGCAGTGAGTACATTCAGTTATTTATATTCTTAATATTCATGCCTGTATGTATGACCCTAACATTACAATTAAAACCACACCCAGGGATTTGCAACGGTTGCAGTAGATTGCCATATTAATTGCCACACACGAGAATTTGCAACTGCAGTGCCAACACTAAAAACATTAAATTACTAGCATAGTATATAATATATAATAGTAAATATTCACATTTCTTAAAATACATTTATACATACTTTAAGGAGTTTAAAGTTATTATATACTTTATTTAACACTTGTAGCGATCGTATTGTTTAATGTCCCGACCGCATCGTGTATTCATTTTGAATAAATCACTATGTTATATTGACGATGTTCTACGTTCCAAACAAAACATAGTGGTGACATTGAACTGCTAATTCATTACAATAACAGTGGACACTTTGCAATAATATTTACTTAGTCTACGGCAAACTATTTCAGTGTATATTTTTGCTGTAATAGTGCTTTGAACATTTTGTAGAATTTTGCTCGAACCAACTTATAAAGATTGTCGACTGAAGCTTATTCAAACGATTATTTACGTTATTATAATTGTGTTTAATGGAAATGCAGTTTACTATATTTCCAAAGTTTACAGCGCTGTATAAATATATTTCACGTCAAATGAAAATTTTAAAAACTTTATAAATTATGTTACATTAATCAGATAGTATGTAATAACGTCCCACTGGTGGGCACAGCCTCTCTTAAGGATTTTGTAATGTTTGGATCTTAATAGATAAGGAAAAATTACTGGCCTAATACGGATTTGTAACATCTATTAAACATTAGCTCTTGTGCTGGTAGGTTTAAAACTTCTCACAATGTATATGAAAATATTAAGCGGTCGATTTCGAATGCCATCAAGTTACGTGGTAAGTTTTACAATTAATAAAAAATCTCAAAATTTTAATTGATTAAAAAAACGCTCAATCTGTATGTGAAAAATAAAAAATATAGTTTATTATCCAATCGCGCTGACATTATCCAGAAAGTTACATTTGAATAGTTAAAAACAAAGAGAAATTATCAATGCCATTGGAAGGTTTTTGTCGATAATTATGCAATATTTCCGAGTATAATTCCAATTACCATTAATTATTTATATTGAAGCAGTAGTAATGTCTCCTTGGTATATTTTTATGAAGGCTAAATCTTGTTTGTTTGACCGATTAACACGAATCCGAAGTCTTTGAGTAAATTGTAAATACGTATTTATGTATTAATTTGAATAATGCCTCAATAATTGGTATGTCGTAATATTTGTTTAAATTTTTGAATCGATGTGTAGAGGTACTATACAATTTTTTTAGATAAAACAGTGTGTTTTAAAATATTTATAATGAAATAATTTAATCAAAACATTATATTTTGTGATAAAATATTGATATTCGGAAATATGTTCCAAAGAATAATAGTTCATTTCTTGCTCCGTTATTATATTATTAAGGAGGAACATGATTAATTACATATTATTAAATTTCGCGGTAGGAACTTTCCACCGAATTAATAATTTTTTTTATTCATAATATTTCTTTGTTTAATCAATAATATGATATCTTAAATAATGATATTACGAAATATTATTTTTATCCATATTTCGTTTATTTTATACCTACTTATTTACAGTTTATTTTATAATTACTGTTGGTTTTAATTAGGCCATAAAGTCAAAAGAGGTACTCACCAAATAGACTGTTAAAGCAAAATATTTTTTCTCCAAAACTTTCCAGCCAGCAACAAAATAAAAACGGCACGTCAATTAAAAAGTTTCGCAATCGAACCACATGAAATTAAAAAGTCGACGGAGCATTCGAATTTTAAAATTAATATTCCACAAACTTTCGCCGAGATACGCTTGTCGCGCGCATCGACACCGCTCCGTCACTCGTGTCTACGCAACGATGTTTCACGTCCAACTGACTGGCTGCTCAGTGATACAGTACGTCACTATAATTTTATAATCGAAAAAAATTGGACTATATCTTACCTTATATCAGATTCAAATCGATTGTTTACCATACTTACTTTAGCTACTTGTTGGCTTATTGGGATATAAATATAAAACATAAAATGTTGCGTCTTGTTATGTTTGGAACGAAAATTGGAAAACGAGTGTACTTTTCTTCGTCGTATATTGCCTTACGATTGGATGAATCTCGTGATCGGTTTCAACAATTTTAACTCGGTGAACTGTTTCGTTTAAAGTATTTACTTGGTTATGGTATTAGTTTCCGGATTTTGTAGAGTTTCATTCGAGCGTTGACATTTTCTATTGTTACGATTTGTTACGGACAAAGTTACATGTGTTTATTGAGGAAATATTATTTGTAACTTAGATAAATTCAGCCAGATATTACTATCTACAATATTTTTCGTTTGAGCAATATAAGATTATATAAGGCTTGTATAAAAATATATATTCTTCGAGGATTTACTTAAGCTTACTATAATTTTACAGCTATCGAGCAAGACTGAATTACTTGTGATTTTAGAAACATTAAAAATATGAGACAGCCATTATGCAGATTAAGTGTCACGGGACGCAAACATTTGTACTTCATTTAAAAGAGTGAAGAATAATTGAAACATGAATAATTTTTAAACAAAATTTTCTATTTCTGCGTTTTGATTTTAAGAGGTGCTTTTAAACCGACTTAAAAAATAGTTTTACTTACTGACTTAGCACGCTGTTCATTATTGTAAAGTTAAATAATTGTAAAGTTAAGTTAAATAAACTAAAAGTTCGTATAATTTGAGAACATAGAAACAACACGTGAGTGTACGTTGGAAAGAAAACACGATTTTCATTGAAATAATGAATCTTTGCGTATTCATAATAAAACATAACAACAATTACGCAAAGTGGGCCCATTGATTAATTACGATTTTTGAATTTTACTTTTGAACAGAACCAATATTAAAATGTAAATATCATTAAACCATATAATTTACCATCAAGTATAAATTACAGAATGAAATAGGACTGAAAAAAAATCTAGTCCCGGAGCAACATTGTAAAAAATATTTGAGCACTATCAGTCAGCGGTTGTCAAAGTTCCCCGACGCCCCGGGGGCCTATCATTGCGAATGAGTCGTGGAAATATGACCCGGGCGATAAAAAAGGATTTATCGGGCTTATAGGATTTGTCCAGGGAACTACACTGCAATATCTGTTATCCGATTAAAATCTGGGTTAAGCTGGCGCGTTTGATAACAACTTGTGTGTATGAAGTGCGTCGTTAAAGGTTGTGGGTTTGATTCAAGAATTAAGTAGTACAATTACTACATTTTTATTGGTAAGTGTACAGATGGTTTGCAAAGTCTATAAGCTTACGTCTTTATTCTATAGGGTTGGCAGACTAGTTGCACCTTGAACTAGCTTTTTTCCATGGCAAGATATGGTAGGCACTGCATATCACACTATACCGGAGACAATATTCAGTAAATAAATGGAACTCAAGATCTGATGGTTGCACTGCGGCACTGCGTTAACCGGGGCGATGTCAGAATATGAATACCCTATCGCTAATTGGGTTTTAAATAATCAACATCAAAATATACAATAAAATGTGAACTCACTCGTCTGTACTATGTTTTAGAAGAAACATAATAGTAGTAGTAGCCTCTTGGTTGTTATCGTATAGTGATGGATGTTTTTTCTCATTCGTTCGGTTCGATTCCCGCTTAAGACTTCCGATTGTTTAAAAATCATCGAATGCAGTTTAAATTGTTTTCAAAATGATATAGTTATTGTTTTTTTTTTCAGTGAAATTGCCTATTAACGTCGGAAAGTAAAAAAAATGTGAAAATTTAAGCAGATCCGGGATAATTATTTCAATCTTTAATATTCGCGTAAATCTAAGAAACCATTGACACATTGTTAGTTTGTGTTATACAATATCTTGAAAGGATAAAACAATTATAATCGGAATATTTATACGGTAAAAATAATTGTGTCAATATGTACAGACTTAAATGAACAATTTGTACAAGATACCGATAGATAAATATATAACAAAGTTATACTCCAGAAGTAACAAAGTTTCATATAGGTCACACTTGAAGTGCCATGACTTACTACTATATTGGCAAACATAAATCGAACAATTGTAAACATACCGCGACAACTTCGAAATACCAGTCCAACGTTTGTCAATTTTATTGCACATTTCGAGCGTACTCGTAAAATGTTTGAAACCACTGGCGTATACTATCCCGATGACCCGTAACTTGATTTTTTTCGGAAAATCTAGAGTTTGGAACTTTTTGAGCAATTTCGTCGTCCATAAGGTTATAATTTTAAGATTGAGTAGTTTTTAACCTTTTTAGTTTGGTTTTAAATAGAGTATTTAATAACAATAGCTTTACAAAACGGTATTTCAAAAATATGTTGATGTACTTATCATAACTACAGCTAAAGATTAGTTAAATAACTATACGAAATATTTACTCGACAAAAACTTAGTGCCCAAAACGGGACAGAATCCCAAACGAGACGTTTACTCAAAAAAGCGGACAGTCTCGTTCAAATCCGAATATCTGGCAACTCTGCCCGGTTTTTCAACATTTTTCCCAGGGAAGGATTATATAATGTCCCCGGACTGGGCTCTCGGGCGAACTTTCACGTTTCATAACATTCACGCGAATTCAGCGATAAGTATTTTATTAACTTGAATATAGGTTTTTAAATTTTCATAGCCATTTATTCGGATATTGAATATGGAAGATGTTATCACCTGAATTATTGAGGACTACTTTGTAATTTGGGTGTGAGGATTTTGAACATCATTTATGTTAGAACATAGTAACATAATGAATTAATAGGTTGTATGGGTTCTGTTTGTTTTTAGTAATAAGTGCTTGTGCAATGTGATTTATCTTGTCTTGCTGTAGATTTGTTTTTTTGCTTTTGTGTATGACCGAGTAAAAAGTTTTATGTCTACCCGTGTAAAATTATTTTAATTTGTTAAGATATTTTCAGACGTCGTTAATGCATGATATCCTGTGTATAATAAATACTAAGTTTTTTGTACTACATTTTTCTATTCTTCGAAGTATGCGAGAGGTATATGTTTTATCATCTGTGTAGTCATCTAGTATAGTAGTAGTATATAATAGTAGATATTTCGAATTTTCTAAATGCAGGGCCCGTATTAAAAAGGCAATAGAAATTGCACACAATGAACACAAAAATAAAATTCAACAACGGTTCGCAAAAGATCCAAAATCTTTTTGGCAATATATAAGATCTAAAAGAAGTAGAGCAAATAGGCAAAGTATCATAAAAGATGGTCAACATCTTACTAGTCAGGTGTGTGCTGAGGAGTTCGCTGATTTCTTTAAATCGGTGTATAATAAGGAACCACCATTGTTGGATGCACAAGCGGCAATGGCGGAGAAGGACGAGAATAGCGCTCGGGTTCATATAGAAAACTTGAGTTTTCAAGATATTGAGAAAGCACTAGTACGCCTCAAATCAAAATACTCATCAGGTCCTGATGGTATACCGGCCTTTCTGTTCAGAGATTGTCGCAGAGTTCTAACAGAGCCCCTACATCATATATTTAACACCTGCTTAAAAGAGGGTATTTTCCCGGTGAGATGGAAAATAACACGAGTTATTCCGGTACCTAAGGGAAAGGCTGGTCCAGATGTCAGTGGATATAGACCAGCGGCTGTGCTGTCGACGCCGGCTAAAGTCTTTGAGTCCGCGATCCAATGCTGCATGCAAAGTCAGATCCGCGCGCAGCTGTCGGACGAGCAACATGGCTTCCGACCGGGGCGTAGCACAGCTACTAATCTGCTTAACTTTATGGTCAAAGTGGTGCCGGCAGTCGACGCTGGGGTACAGGTGGACGCGGCATACTTTGATTTTAAAAAAGCATTCGACACTGTAGATAACGATGTGTTATTAAGGAAGCTAGCGGCAATTGGATGTACACCGCACATGTTAAATTTTTTTGTCAGCTACATGAAAGACCGACAACAGTATGTAGATTACGATGGGTACGAATCTCAACCATATTTCACAAGGTCTGGGGTAAGTCAGGGCAGCAATTTGGGGCCTCTCGAATTTCTAATAATGATAAATGACTTACCGGAAGTTGTCAAACATGCGTCTTGTTTATTATTTGCAGATGACCTCAAATTGCTGCACAAGATTAAGGGTGACATAGACTTTGAACACCTACAAGAAGACATAGACAGGGTGGTGGAGTGGAGTAAAAAAAATAAACTCACCTTTAATGTAGCTAAATGCTCGGTGATTACCTTTACTCGCGCGCGGACTCCTGTGCACTATGAGTACAAGGTGGGCGCGGAGCCGATGCAACGACTATCGCAAGTTCGTGACCTTGGGGTACTTCTCGGTACAGACCTAAATTTCCGGGAGCATATCATGAAGATATGCAAGAAGGCATACAGAAATTTAGGATTTGTATTGAGACAATCTCAAGGGTTCACAAATATTACAACAATCAAGGTGTTATACGATGCACTAGTCAGGAGTCATCTTGAACATAATGCAGTTGTTTGGGCTCCCTATGAAGCAAAATACAGTGCCATGTTGGAGCGGGTTCAAAATAAATTTACACGACACCTATACCATAAGATATACGGAGTATACCCGTTCTACCCTTTAATGTATCCCACATTATTTGTATTGGGTATGGTGGGATACAACGAGCTTAGGGTACGACGGGACTTCACACTTGCGGCGTATATAATAAAATTACTCCGTGGGGTAGCACATAACCCAGGGGTGCTGCGGCATCTGAATCTGTGCGTCCCAGACCGATACGTGTGGAAGCGACGGCTCCCGCAACTACTCGCGGTACCAGTTGCCCGAACCAATCTACTGGCGAAAACACCCGTCACGCAAATAATTAAAATCATTAATGAAACCCATGACAGAGTAGACATATTCTCAGGCGCTTTGAGTGAAATCACAAAGGTTCTATTATGTATAATTAGCTACAAGTAATTAGTTAATAATTGTTAAATATAAGCTTATTATTATTTTTGATATATTATATTGATACTTAGGATTAAATAGCAAAATAAGTTAAAGCGTCAATGTCGCATTAGGTTTTTACCTGTAAGATATTGTACTGTTGAAATAAATAAATAAATAAATAAATAAATAATTCGAAGTCTCCGCGTTTCCTTTGAAGCAACGGTTTCTTTGCATACAGCCATGTTTAAGCTTCATTTCTTTGGAAAATATCATAGTGACAATTGACTAGAACTTTTTATGTTATATTATTAGTAGCTTACAAAGGTAATGAGACGTGTTAACCCAGTTTGTATTTACTGTTAATTTTTATTTTCGTTTCTCTTGGTTAAGCTCATTTCGATATAATGACCGATTTACGACGTGCTAAGGTTTGCGGGTTCGATTCCTAACCTTGTAAACACTTGCATTTCACACAGGCACTTGTCGAGTGAATTTTATTAGCTTTATGACATTTTTTTTATTTTTATTCGCAATCATGATCTTTGGTACATTCAAATTGAAGGCATTGTATTCATAAAAATAATCAGAAGTAAATGTCCTTACAACGGGCACAAAAACACTGTACAAGTTAGAAATATAAAGCTTTTATTTATTTTTTATGACCACTTTGTTCCAACTCCGCGATCATACAATAATGAAAGAGATTTCCCCACGATAATAGTTTTGTTTGTCTGACGGTGCAAATGAATCCAGCTCAAGATTTATTAATAAAACCACAATTGGAAACCATTTTCATGAATGGAGTCTGCATTATTTCTCAAAGTTTCGGTTGATTGAATTTGCTTGCAAATGTATTCATGGTTCCAAAGTAGAAAGAGGGAAGGGAAGTATTGACATTTTGAATAATACATTTTTCTACTATTTCGATAAATACACAGGTTTAATAATAATATGGATACACAGTTTTATAAGATAGACCCGATAAATTCAAAAATGTTGCAGGTTCACATCCCAGGGCACACCTCTGATTTTTCGGAGTCATGTGTATTAATATGATAGTAAGTTAATCACCAAGCCTTATAACGGTGAAGAACGGTGAGACCGAAAAGTCTCTCGTACTTTCTCATACCCATGACACAAGACTCGATCTTAGTGTGGGGTCAGGACTATGTGTGTGACTGTTGGGTGTATTTATTTATTATTTATTTATTTATGAAATTAACTTACATAAGATTACACATAAGAGGTACCTAAGTAAGTAAAAGGTATCTGATTAAACTTTACTTTATTATTTACCAAAAGAATAGCCAATAACATCATAAAAACACGTTGCAGTGGATCGAAGAGACTGTCGGCCTTGAAGAAGCAATGCTGGCGCGGTTTCTTTGATAGGTTTATTGTCACCAATCGAAATGCAATATAAGTTATTGATATATTATAATTGAACGTATCTGTTTAGAGCTGGTAATTTATTTTATTTGTTTTTCAGTAGTCATGTGATTGGCAAATATAGACGTCATAATGATAAGTATAAGCGGGTTGTAGCGACTATATTCGCAAAGCAAACATTTTTTATTTATTTAAATAGTTTTCATGTGATATTTTGATTAGCTGAATAATGTTAACTCCGCCTTTGATCATATAATTTAATACGAAGGAAAGAAATAATCCACAAGCCGCCTTGACATTTGAGATTATTAATGTAGAGTAAACCACATACAAAAGAAAAACAAAAAAACGATAGCACAATAATTGCCGAAATTAAACATACCTCAGAGATTTCAGTGAAAGGATCAAAGTGGGGAATAATTTTAATATACACAGACCCTTTGTGTTTTTTTATACAAAGGGCATATTTCATTGACATATTTCCAAGCTATTTTATCCAACTGGCTCGATAGCACAGTTCTTACAGTGATTACAATGTGGACGTTGCAGGTTTGAGTCCCGGGACGGAAATTATGTATTTCTTTGAAAAACAAATTACCATAAAGAAGTACCTAAAACTTTAAATAAAATACTAACAAAAACTATATAAAAAATAAAATAAATTAAAGTAAGAAACTGATATGAATAATACTAAGTATAGAAAATATATTGAACACAGAGATTAACTTCTATGTGTATTGACTTGTCATAAGAGCTCTTTAATTGCCTACTAGACTAATAAGTACATTTCATTTTGTTTACATATGATATAGGATTTTTCTATTCATTATCAGCACATAGTCAGGAATTTGTGCCCGATGTGGCGATCTACCCGCTATTAAATCATGATATGAAACATACAAGGCGAAACGTGGGTGTCCTGGTAGCATCTTTGTCTATTTTCTGAGTAAAAGGCGTGAGTTTATGTATGTATGTACTCGTATTTACTATTTTATTATCATTTTATCCATAACAAACCCGTAAACAACCACATACACATAAATTAGTTAAAATATGTTATGAGGAGATAGAGTAAATTGAGTTTTGTATTAAATATGGTTTTTCCTACATGTTAACTAATATTTCAATTTACAGAAAAAAAAAGTAAATTAATTCACTTGACGGTAATATCAAACGTCCATTGTGTAAACAAGGCCTATTTTGAAGCTAATGAGTTGTTAAATAACTGATTAGTTATTTTTGGTGTCTATGAATAATGTTATTGAGTTATCTCATATTAACGACATTTGAAAGCTCCGTTAAGTCGTTATGAATATGGGAGTAAGTCTTTATTCATACAACGTAGGGCTTATCAAATCGATGAAGATCTTGTGAGATTATTCTCGCTATTAATTTGCAAGAGGATTACAGCGGCCTCGCGTGGACTGTATTACATACGAACACCTGTTCCCCTATGTGCTGGTGTGAGTTACTTACTCAGTTATTGTTCTAACAATAAAGGCTGAGGTCATGGATCAGTAAGCATTTTGCGTTACATTGGGTTGAATTTAAGTGGAATATTAATAACACTAACGCCCGAATACTGGAACGCCACTCAAATAATAATTTAGTCTTAACGGCGCACGGCTCACTTAGCCAGTTCATTTAAGCAGGATTAACGTAGTTACGTGCAACAACAACAAATAAACTTGCAAATTTTACTTACAGATTGCATATTCAACATTTATGTCGACTATAACGAATATAAGCCGCAACGAACATGACATTGCTTTAAGCGAAACAATAAAATATATTTGTGAAACGTTTTATAGGAGTATGTTGTACGTACTTAATTTACTTTTAAAACTCATTTAAATTCGTAGTAATCCCGACCTTTAAATTCTCAGGAACTACTGGTTCGCCCCCCCTAGTTCTACTAGTATACATAAAGATCGTCCTATACAATAGTCATTTACATATAGATCTATATATATATATATAGATCGTCCTATACATTAGTCCTATATACATAGATCATTATGACTGGGAACTAGCTCTGTTTCACAGAACACAGATGTGATCTAACAGCCATGCAATCGCTTTTCATTTGGTGAGTGCATTCCCGAAGGTTCAACTATCCTTGCTCGCGATCCTATTCTGTCCAGTTTCTTATCTACTCTCAAAGCTGCCAATGTATGTAAGATACGTGGATGCGGCGAGTTTTATGATATTGCCCGTATTCCATCAGTTAAGTATGCTTTTTTGACGGTGTATTTGAAGCGAAATATCGGACGCCCGCCTACAAGGTGGACGGACGATCTGACTAAGGTTGTAGGAAGTCGCTGGATGCAGGCCGCTTCCAACAAGTCATTGTGGAGATCCTTGGGGGAGGCCTATGTTCAGCAGTGGACTTCGTGTGGCTGATATGATGATGATGATGAATTTCATTTTCTTGAGTGGATAATATTTAAGCATATGTGTTTTTCGCCAACCCGCACTAGGCCAGCGTGGTGGACTATATGGCCTAACCACTCTCAATCGTACTGTCGATTGTAGAGGAGGCCCGTGCCCTGCAGTGGGACGTATATGGGCTAATACAGATATGTGTTTTAGTTAGAATGTTTATTATAATATTTGTTTTACACTGAATGTTATTTTCGTGATTAAATACACATCAATGACATTCGTAACAAAGTAATGAGTTGAACTCATATTGTCTAGTGGTTAAGTCTCTAAAAATTGTATAAGTAAGCGCACTATTATTTAAAGGTTTAATTGTAAATATGATTTAACAAACACATCTATATGGTTAATTAGATAGATTTACATAGTATATGAAAGAGAAGAGATAATACGGCTTAGGAACACCGAGACGGGCAAAAATCACGATAACTTAGGTCACTTTTGCACTGAACGCCTCATACATTATTTTCTGTTAAAGTTATATTTTTTAAGAGTTATCATTTTTGGCTTTTGAAAAAATTATTGAAGGTTATCTAGCAGTGTCTTAGTAGGCCAGGATAGTAGAATAAACAGCCTATTTCCTAAAGGATTAATATGACCTAGAACGATCCTAAATTCATAAACCAAAATATTATGAAAAATAAGTGCTATGACTAACCACCTGTAAATTAGGACAAGCTGTAGAAAACCAACATTTCATAGCATCCCAGCCACTAGATTATAGTTGATTAACAACCTATCCTCACCGCTATGATTATTTTAATCCTCCAGTAACTTTGTCAAGTTCCAAGATTCAACAGCGGCTGTAAAATCTGTTCTATTATCTTTATGCGATGATAAAGAAAGTTATGAAATTATGAGCGGTGACGAGTTTCAGGACATTACCCGCGATACTAAAGGCCCCTATGCATAAAATATTCATTTTAATTTCCATTTATATTTTTCCATGTTTTAAATTTCTCGGAAAGGGCGTGTTGCTTTTACGTCCGTGTTGCATTTTGCACGTAGATGGATAACACAAATTCCGTGTGGAATAGTATTTGTGTCATGCGAAGGTAAATGTTTATAAGAGTAGTTAGGAAAACTTTTTCATTTGTTACTTTACAGATAAGTTGATGATTTCCATATTGAATATTATATGTGATTATGTCAACTCATTCAGCCAAAGCCAACTTGTATTTACTGTGAGGTCTTGACTTCGATTATAAAGGAATATTGACTCGATTTTTATTATTGTTTATATCGAAAGATTACGTTTTACCAAATGCTACACAGTAATGTTGTTTTCAATCCATTTAGTAACATTAAAATTATTTTGACAGTCAGACAGTTGACAGCCTCCGTGGTGCAGGCGGTTAGACGCCGCCTGTGAAACGAGAGGCCGCGGGTTCGATCCCCGCACCGAGAGAAATGTTTGTGCAGCCCACAAATATTTCCCTCGGGTCTGGGTGTTTGTGAGACTGAAAAGTCTCTCGTAGTTCCTGTTACCCACGACACAAGACTCGATCTTAATGTGGGGTCAGGACTATGTATGTGACTGTCGGGTATTATTTATTTATTTCAAATTTGATGGGGAGAGGAACAGAAAAGGATGCTACTATCGAATTGTGACGTAATTATCCATAAGGTGTGTAGTTGCGAAAGAAAAAGCGAGTGTTCGTTCTGTACTGAAAATATGAATATGTGCTTCATTAAATATGATCAATGTTGATGCTGTTTTAAATTATTTTTTGTTATTATGTTAATTTTGCGGTGATAATTAAATAATAGTGTGATTAAATATTGGAATAAAAAAATAAGGATGTTTTCCTTAACAACTTTTTAGTTTTTAATTTTTCCGTCAGAATCATCAAAGAAATATAAATATAATAATATTGCCAACGGTATATATTATTTGAATATGATATGCATATACCCAGTATCCAGTACTGTAAATTTAAAGCCATATCTCTCTTGCAGCAATTTCTCGAATATGCTGAATTCGCCGAATTCGTATACGAAGTAAATGAGTCGGTATTTGCTCTCAAATTTCAGCTGAGTGTCTCATCTAGTTAGTAGTAACTCGATATGTCTGACTACCTCTGTAAGAGCTAGGTTCTAGTACGTAGACAATGTAACTTACAATTCTTAGTTCGTGATGTCACTTTGGAATATAATAAGTAGTTTTGTTTATTCTGATTGTATTAATATGGATTAAAGAAAAGGCGCTCGTAGGAGAGATCTAAATTAATGCCTCATGTTATAGGTCTCTTTAGAAGTTTTATAAAAGGTCAATGATAAGTATTAAAAATGCAATTGATGATGACGATGAAAATAATGATTTATTGCAAGAATACATAGTTTTTTACTTAACATATTTTTACCTTAGTCATAAAAACTTAAGTAAAAATATTGAAACATTATTATCGACGTCTTAGGCGGGCGAACTCTGTGCACAACTTCAGCTAACTTAATAGTTAAGAGCTTTGAATTCAAAGTAAAATAATCATAGAAATACGTTCAACTGTCTTGCATCATTTCGAAAATTCATAGCTTGCATTAAAATCATTGCTGTATCGCCAATAAATTCTATAACGAGATCGTAAACATTCCGTCGATGAAATGTGTATAGTTTCGAAATCACGTATAAACATCGGCCACTTAACAGCTCGTTTGTTTTGTTTACTCTCGGACGATGCACTGCGTGAGGTCGGGGCACGTATCTTGTTTATATACACGATAAATTAATTGTGTCCTTTAATTGCTATGATCTATGTTTTAAAGGGTACAAAGCCGCCGGCCTGGAGACCAGTGGCGTAACTACACCATCTGGGGCCCGTGGCAAAATCATCGGATAGGGCCCCCTTTGTTTTATATAATATAAAAAGGGGGATAAGCGTCCCGATTCCTTCCCAGTGATCACCCGGGATTAAAACAGGACGCGGGTCTCTCTCAGTGGGGAGCAAAGTTGCTCTCCACTTATGTCTAGATCTGGACGCCCCTTTACGATGTGGGCGTCCACGACAAACGCGAGACCACGTGCTCTGTCGTCCATCTCGGAATCACAGTTAATAAGAGTGCGCCGCACAACAGTTACCCCCACGGCCCCTTTAGGTAGCCTCCTAAGACTTGCGTGGCACACCGTGCTGGAATTCTTAGGCCCTCTAACTATAAGATAGAGACGTCCTTTGAGCAGATCATGGCCTGACGTTTTCTTCTTTAGAGGTTGCGGCGAGTGGGATGGTTCCGCTCACGATCGCGCTCGTTAACCGCGACATCACGTTCTCGCAGAAACTCTTGGCGATGGAAAAAATCACGGCCAATACTCACAGTTCGCTCATCATCTCAAATCAAGCTCCTCGACAGTTACTTCTTGAATGGGTCGGCCTGTATCCCTGCAGTACTTCTTAGGACGTCCGACCCTGAGATGACCCCCGTACTCACGCGCCTATATGGTCTTTTCTATTAAAACAACCCAGGCCTTGGTTCATGGAATATCGCCCATATTCAATCCAATCCCCAAAAAGGGTGACCAGTCGGATCCTTCGAATCACAGGCCGATTGCTGTCACATGCTTACTCCCCAAGGTCTTGGAGCGAGTTATAAATACGCATCCGAGAGTATTCCTGGAACCGAAATATTAACCAAAGTGTAGTTTAGGTGTCATTTGGAAGACAAGGCTAAATTGATCAGCAAATAGTTAGGGATTCTCAACAGAGCCAAGCGGTACTTGCCGTCAGAACATCGGTTATTGCTCTGTAAATGCGATGATCTGGCACCACGTGGAGTACTACTCTCACCTCTGGGTAGAAGCCCCAAAATACCATCTTGACCCACTTGTCTCCTTACGGCGCTGAGCTCTTCGAATCGTCGATAGCCCCGATCTCACGGAAAATTTGGAGCCATTAGGCTTGCGATGAGACTTCGGGTGTCTCTGTGTAATCTATCGATTGTTCCACGGAAAGTACTCTGAGGAAGGTGGTGCCATGGTCGCTGTTCTCAAGTCACACTTCCCGTCATCGCAGTAGAGTTCATTCTTAATACTTGGAAACTATCCGTTCCCGGAAAGTACGTTTCTAGTGTTCTTTTTTACCACGCACGTGCAAGCTCTGGAATGAACTCTGTGCTTCGGTATTCCTTATGCGCTATAACCTATACTTCTTTTAGCGAGGCTTTAAGAGAGTGTTCTGCTTACGGTAGGAAGCGACGTCATTTTGCTGGATTCCTGGATCTGCGAAGGTCCTTGGACGGTGGTGAACACTGACCATCAGGCGAGCTGTATGCTCGTATGTCTACAGTCCATAAAAACAGCTTCACAACGAGACCAAGTAATCGTCGTAATATCTTTACTACGTGGCCAGAACCCAAACGCAGCTATGGTGATGGGGCCCCCTCAGAAGACCTAATATTGATGTTTCATTTTTCTTAATTAAATCTTTATCTTTGAAAAAAATAAGAAAATAGTTTTGATTCTTAATTTTGTTGGTAATAAATAAATGATTTCTTAGATTTACGTCTTTTTTTGAAGTGAAAACTTCTTTAGCGGCGTTGAGCACTTTTCTGTAATGGGTATAAAATCTTAAACTCGCGTCAGGACACGTGACCTGATCGAAAAAGCGTAGGACGGATGGAGAGTAGACAGCTATCCCCTCTCTACAGCGCGGCGAAAATGTATGCCTGGGCCTACTGTTTCGTTTTTTTTTCAGTTTCACCCACTTTTTCCAAAATTGTCCCATAGCCTTCCCCCACCCTTATTCCGAAATAGTGCCTATTAGCCTCCCCACGAAACCTACCCCCCCCCCCTCCCCTACCCCCAACCCGTGTGGAGGTATTAAATATGTCGATATTTGGAAATTCACTAGTCTTTTTGTTATAGCAGCTGCTTGTCCTGATAACAAACGCGTTCCTTCTGTACTTACACTTGGTTTTTGGGACATACAGAAGATCATAGTTTCTGAGTGATCTAGAATAGGTGCGTAGTCCAAGTTCGCCTAACAGCTCTGGACAGTCAATCGATGCATTTGCTATATTAAAAAGGTAGACTAGATCCGCAATATTCCTCCTTTCATATAGAGGAAGCATGTGAAAGTGTTTGCAACGCGGTAAATATCCGTCAAAGAATTTTTGACTACGATATTGTAAGAATCTAAGAAAACGCCTTTGAATGCTCTCAATACGGTTTACATAAATATTGTAAGTAGGATTCCAAACTTGGGAGGCGTATTCAAGATGGCTACGAACATATGCACAGAATAGAATTTTAATTGATTTAATTGAACGCAACTCTGAGGACATCCTCATTATAAAACCCAGTGCCTTTGATGCTTTATTGATTATATTATTAATATGTTAATCAAATAATAGCTTGGAATCAAAGGTGACTCCTAGATCTGTAATTGTACTAACTCTAGTTACAATAGTTTGCTTAAGAAAATAATTAGCATATAAAGGTTGAGGTTTGCGGGTGTATGAACATGAGAAACATTTCGATACATTAAGGTCTAGTTTATTATTTAAGCAATAATTTTGAAATCTTTCTAGATCTTCTTGAAGATGAGAGGCGTCCTCATGATTTTGAATTTCACAAAGAATTTTTAGATCATCTGCATACAAGAGAATTTTAGAATAGTGAAAGCAAGAAAAAATATCATTAATAAATATAATAAAAAGAAGAGGTCCCAGTAAGGACCCTTGCGGTACTCCTGATGGAATAACCATCGGGGAGGATGTATATCCGTTTAATACAACGGTCTGACATCTATTCTGTACATATGACGTAAACCATCGATACAGGTTTCCTCTAATGCCTACGTTCTGCAGTTTTACTAATAGTAAGCTGTGGTCAATCCGGTCGAATGCCTTACTAAAATCGGTATATACAACATCAATTTGTGAAGCCGTCGACATTGCGCGAGTCAGAAAATTATGACAAAGAAGTAAATTGGTAGTAGTCGATCTGCCTCTTAAAAACCCATGCTGATATTCATTTAATGTTTGCTTTAAAGTAGAATACAGTTGGTTGTAAATAATTTTCTCTAATACCTTTGCAAAAATGCACAATTTCGAAATGGGCCTATAATTCTCAACGCGATTTTTTGGGCCTTTTTTATGTATTGGAGTTATATATACCGACTTCCATATAGTAGGCATAAGCCCTTCATTTAGGGAACGTCTATAAAGAAGGGTCATGGGGGTTACTAGACTTTTGGCGCATCCAACTATAAACATAGGTGGAATATCATCTGGCCCAGCGGATTTATTAAGGTCTAGGGTTTGGAATAATTTTAAAACTTCTGATTCCAGGACCTGGATGTGGCTTATATCCGCAAGCGAACTGAAACAATTATGTTCAGTTGAAATTGAAATATTATTTCCACTTAGAAATGTAGAATGAAAGTATTCGCTAAAAAAGGAACATATTTCATCTCCTTGATTAGACGACCTGTCTCCATAATAAAATACGGAAGGATAGGCATTGGATTGTTTTTTGCTCTTAACATAAGACCAAAAAGCTTTTGGGTTTTTAGCTATATTTGCCTCGATAGTACTTATATACTCTGTGAACATGTCCGCTTCCATCGTCTTAGTGCTAACCCTTAAGATTTCAAAAGAATGTAGGTCATTAAGATTGCCGTACTTTTTGTACTTCCTGTGATATTTTTGTTTTTCCCGTAGTGCTTTAATTAGCGGAGTTTTATACCATATGGGATATTTGTGATATTTTTTAATCGTTATTGAAGGTATATACTTGTTCCGTAAATTTATTAAAAAGTTATAAAATAAGGATACTACATTCTCGATTATGTAATATAAATTGTCATGTTTGTGTACGATAGCGCAATAAATGAATATTGTATTCTACCACATAAATGATAGTACTTTTATACTGATAAAGCAATTGGTGCAAAATTATTTATTTCAATGGGTAATAAATCAGTTAGATTCTTTCTCTGCTTATTGCATCTCGGGCTTAAGGGGCCAGGCCGCCGGGGGCCCCTAAGGTCGGGGGCCCGTGGCATTTTGCGCACTATGCCACCCTATTGTTACGCCACTGCTGGAGACACTGCCCGCCGTCACAATCCGGCAGCATATAAGAAAGTTAAAGTTTGGGTTGGTTTGGGAAGATATCTGAGCGTGAAAAGGTCCGTACCTATCTATTTATACATCTATATATATCTATCTATACAAGTTGATTTTAAGCCTTGAAAATTAAAATGGCGACCTTTGACAACAAGAAGCTTATATCCAAATGGAGATTGCATTCCGTATATAAAAGTGAAGCACAAAAATTTGAACTTGATTGACGTTGCTACTGCCTGCTATCCTTTTCTTTCGAGTGACAATGAATGAACAAAAAGTCATTTTCATTCATTGTCACTCTAAAGAAAAGGATAGCAGGCAGTAGCAACGTCATTCAAGGTCAAATTTTTGTGCTTCACTTTTATATACGGAATGCAATCTCCATTTGGGTATAAGCTTCTTGTTTGACAAAATAGGCAGTTTTTTTTTTCAAACTTAGTGCTATGTTACGTGAATTAGTTAGGGACATATAGTTTAAATTTAATAACATATGCAATACCTTCCTGTATATTTAGATTTAAGCTGAATTTATACTCTGTAATGTTCTTAACGCTTGCAATATCATGCCTTCAGTTACTTCGACTCCCAAAGCGGCTTTTAATGTATAAAGCATTATCAATAAACAATTTACTACAATCTTCTGTGTGTATTTAATCCAAGACTACAATAAACACCGTGCGAGCGTTTTCTTAGAATAAATTAAAGTCATTTATTAAACATAAATACGCCAAGATTTAATGTTGGATCATAAAATTGCTAGGACATGTTTTATTCAATATTCTCCACGTGTTGTAATAAATAATAAACGTACTTAATGTGATATGTACTATACTATTATATAAATAGCATAGTAAGATTAGCTCCTAGGCTCTATATTTTAAACACTATCGCTTAAGGTTTAATTATTATTATTTTTTGTTTTTTATTACAAAGTACTTTTTTAAAGAAAACTGGCGTTATATTTTGGTAATATACGATAGCAGACAAAAAGATTTCTTTAGATGTTGACGATAATAAACTAACAATGATTTGTGTTGTCGTAAAGAGAAATATAGAACGCGGGTATATGAACGAACATTGGAAAGTTACTATATAGTCTCCTTAAATTAAATTTTATTATTAAATAGACCTAATATACATAATATACAATAGCACATATGTACATTCTCGTAGTCCGGACCCTACAATTAGATCGAGTCTTACGTCATGGGTATCAAAAACTACGAAATAGATTTCGATCTCAAAAACACCTAAACCCAAAAAATATTAATTATTACATATGTATAACATTTTGGCTCATGCAAATATTTGTAGATGCGGGGATCAAACCTGCGGTCTCTCATTTCACAGCGGGCGTCTAACCAACTGCGCCACGGGGAGCATTTGATTAAACTGTAAAGCATTTTGATTAATGCTCTAACTATTAGTTATTCACCGCCATGCCAATCACATGTCATATTAACACCGCGCGAGAAATAAGCCAGTTTATTGTTATTTTAATGCAATATAGGAGAATTCTAAAGAAATTGCTCAGGGAAAATTAAATTAGGTAAAATCTTTACGATTTATTTAAACAATTTTGGAATCATTCATTGAAATAAAACGTATTATATAACATATTTCCCACTGCAGGTCACGGGCCTCCTCTACAGTCGAGAGTACAACTAAGAGAGAGATCATAATAAAGTACACCACACTGGTCTAGTGCAAGTTGGTGGACTTTGCATACCATAGAAATTCTTATAAAGCACTATGGTATGCAGATTTCCTCACGATGTCTTCCTTCACCGTTTTAGTGTGTATCTGTATCTGTATCTGTATCAGCCCATATAGGTCCCACTGCAGGGCACGGGCCTACTCTATAATCGACAGTAAGGTTGAGAGTGGCTAGGCCATATAGTCCACCACGCTGGTCTAGTGCGAATTGGCGGACTTACATGCCATATATTTTTATATAAATCGCTATGGTATGCAGGTTTCCTCACGATGTTTTCCTTCAGCGTTTTAGTGCGTGGTGATTGACTAACAATACACACATAACTCCGAAAAGTCAGAGGTGTGCCCTGGGATTCGAACCCGCGACTACCGTCAACATGTTGGCAGTCGCGTCTGTTCAGTTTACCAACAGGCCACCACGCACTTCAGTGTGGGGTGATTGACTAATAGTAGGTAGATTAAATTAGTCCTACATACCATATTTGAACGATCTTCAAAAATGATACAAGGATCGTTATGAAATTATGCTGTAGACATGTTGCATGGCCCGATAGACAGATGGAACTGCTGCGGATAATGGATGGAGGCGACTTTCTCTAGATCATCATCGTTGCCGCTTGCTTGGGAAGGCTTTCTTCAGAAGGGTTTAGTGGATATATTTTATTTGGCAGGTCTCTTATATGTGAGAGATCATCTGGGTAGATACCACCGCAATGTCTGTTTCTCCCGTGAAACAGCAGTGTAAATGCACTGTTGTGTTTCGGATTGAAGGACATTGTAGCCAGAGTAACTACTCGACATATTGAGACTTAACATCTTATGTCTCAGGATAGCGAGCGCAGTGGAATTTTGCTACTGTTTATGAGCGGTCGTATCGCTTACCATCAGGCGAACGGCTTGCTCGTCTCGCCATTCATTGAAATAAAAAAAAAATGAGAGGACGCCTTGGTAAATTAATGTCTATTTCTCTCGCCAAACAGCAGTGTAAATTCATTGTTGTGTTTCGGTTAGAAGGATATTGTAGCCAGAGTAATTACTGGACATATTGAGACTGAACTTATGTCTCAGGATGGCGAGCGCAGTGGAATCTCAAGCATTATTTTGTAATTCAAGGTGTTGTTTGATTTTGCCATTGTTCATGAACTGTCGTATCGCTTACCATCAAGCAGATGGCACTCTCGCCATTCGTTGCAATACTTCTTTACTAATAAAAAGACTCATTACAAGAATTTTGCTTACTAAAGCTTATCTGCACTAAAATCTTTTATCATTCCTGGTTATTATAGGCTGCGGTCGTGATTAAAGTATAAAAACGGCTTGCCTTAGGCGGTATGCCAGAAAAAAGTGTCACAAAAAGCGACGATTCTTTCTGCAAGATAATATTCCATTCTTTCCATCTTCCCGCGTCAAAGAATAGTTAATGCATCTGTAATTCTAAAAAAATGTGCAAAGTGTATTATAGTAGTGATTAAATATGATATGTATTCCATTACGTAATTTGATCACGTCCACGATTCAATCGTGATAGATGTTCATGAGTGGCAGTGATCAATTCCCACCAGATACCCTTTGCTCGATTGCTGAACCTTTTAAAAAAAATAATAATTGAAATGGTTTACAAGCGTGGGTTGTCGGACTATACATACATTGATTATTTTGTACACATTTATGCTTGATATGATTTTCGTGATGATTGATGAATGATGATGATTTCCTTCTAATGCAGCATCATCTAAAAAAAAACCTTTTGCGATCTCTAACCTGTTAAATAACAATGGATTTACGATTCAAATTTTTTAATATTGTGTATCACAGATAAAAACGTGATGCAATACAAGATAAGTGCGATATCAGCGTGATTTCCTCTGTTTTGATTCACTCCCTTCAACCGTGCTATCAGTGAGTAGTGATTTATATTTCTGAGAACAGATGAGTTGCTACGTCGTAAACAATATATATTGCCTACAAATTATTCTGATAAGTACTGAGGACTTATAGGTGTTTACGCTTTTGTTAGATGGGTTGGATAGATAGATGTTTCTTAGAGTTTTGTTTGACTACTACGGATTTATTTATTCAAATCTTTATTGTACTCTCCTCACTATCACCACACCATACACACCACTCTCAATCGTATTGTCGATTGTAGACGAGGCCCGTGCACATTATGATCAATGAAGTCTTGTGGCGAAACTACCAGATATTTTTCAGTATCATAAACACCAAGGCCCGAGACAAATATTTGTGAGCTTCACAAACATTTGTCTCGATGCGGGGATCGAACCCGCCGCCTCCCGTTTTACGCTACTTTCTCACGGCAACATCCTGTTTTTTGAAGTGACAGTAGTATACGTACTGCAATACTAGCATTCACAAGATTATCCTGTTTACAGTATCCAACAAAAAACTGATCTGTCCGTATTTAACATTCGGTTTTGCCAATACAAACTGGATGACAATGTCCAGTAAAATGCAGGATCTAGTTTAGTTACACCTATAGTTTAATGGAAATATTTCCACCAGTTTCCTGGATACTGTTTTTTACTGGACAGGCTGAGTGGAGAGTACACCTATACCGCTCATTGCCCTACCGCAAAAAAATAGGATGCAAACTACTGTGTGTGAACACAGCAGTGGTTTTTGCAGGATTGCGTAAAAAAACCGTTCCCGCAGAACTGGATGAAAGTAGCCTTACAGTCGGCGACTAGCCAACTGCGGCACGGAGGCTGTCAAATGTGTCGACTGAGGTAGTAATGCATCTCGTTTGCACTTCATTTACCATCAAGAGAAACGTAGTCATTTACTATCAGTGTAATAAACCAACTAACTTGGTTATTAAGACCCATTCATCACTAAATGACCATAGCCCAAGGCAGCCCCATAATTTAGAAACGGATCCATTTCCAGGGGGATACAAAGCTCACATAGATATAAGATGGTTATTTATGACTATTACAGTTTGATTTCATAGTTAGCTCCCAAGAGCACCAAACTTTGTCCATATACCATTAGAGTATTTGGTATCTTGACGTGATGTTAATTGTGGTATAATTTGAGTTTCATTGCACAAAGATGAATGTTGGGATGTTTATCCTATGGCAATGCTGAGATAGATTTTACATTATATCGAAATAATTATGTAGAGTGGTTTCTTAGATTTACGCGAATGTTCCGCATTGAAATAAACTTATTAGTTACGGATTTATGACGGACTTAGCTTATTTTATGAATGTTTTATTTTTAACTTCCCCACGTTTCTATTACTTTAGCTTTCGTGATCACGTGGTCAGTCATCTGCTCAGTGACTTATAATTCAACCACCCTTACTATCATTAAATTAAAACGTTAGCTCTAAAAGTTTGTTGGTTTTTCCGATGCAATCTGCGTAGAGGGAACTCAATATGCATTGAGGTCTGTCATGTGGTTATTACACCAAATTCGCGATGAAATTCGTAAATTAAAGTTTTATTTCAACGAAATATGTAGACTTTATGACAACATGCATGGGCTATTAATCGAAAGAAATGAAGATCGGTTTTCAAGACAGGCAGTGTAGACACTCATCGTGTGTTTTGAAGTAGAAAAAACACAATTTATCTGACAGATAATTTCCGAAATAATTATAGACAGTAATATTGAGAGCACGATAGTAAGCACATAATTATGTAACAGGATATTGAAAAACATATTCCTTCGTAAAACAATTTCATGTATTTTCTAACTTGGAACTTATTGTTTTAGGAGATTGATCTTGCAAAAGATTGATGAGTGTGAGAACGGGAAAAGGGCGTGTTGGAACTCCGGCGCCCTTCGATCAAGAGGCGTAATATTATCCTATCGTTTTGCTAATTCCAACAGAGATATTGTTCTTTTAATCGTTTGTTGATATTTCTTATAGTCTGATAGTTAGAATAGATTTAGCCGTAAATTATTATTTAAATGCGAGGACTCAACAATACTATTTTTTTTTGTATTCATGTATTTATATACCAGTAATCATAACGAAAAACGCAGCTTAGGACGTCCACCCACAAGGCGGTCAGACGACCTGGTAAAGGTCGCGGGACGTCGCTGGATGCAGGCTGCCTCCAACAGGTCACTGTGGAAATCATTGGGGGAGGCCTATGTTCAGCAGTGGACTTCCTTTGGCTGATGGATGGATCATAGAAACACTGAATCATTCTTATTAATGAATCCGCGAATATGTTCAAATCTTGGACATTTGCCATAAAATCATTTAGTGGAATAAGTGGTTTGGCTGCTGAGGCATTTCCGATGCAAAAAAGTAGCGCTTCTGCAGAGACAAATAAACGTTGACAAAATCACGTATATACCTTTATTTTTATTAAAAGTATAATAAAACATTATACTGATTTATATTTTGACGTCATACTATAACGTAAAATAACAATGCACACTGAAGTTTTGTCCAAAAAGGGGTTGGTGGTTGTCAGGTGGTTGTTTGACAAATTCTGTGTCTTGCATAATGTACATACTTAATTTATTTATATTATTATTTATTTATATTTACTTCAAGTCTCATAATTTTTAAATAGCGTTAATAATGAATTCCAAAATTTTTAGTAATATTACTCATAGTTTCTTGACTAGCTATATGTTATCTCCCTACGATTCTACTTAGATCCATATATGTAGATTGGCGTAATCTGTAAAAATCTGTAAAGATTTACAGTGTGAATGCCCAGATAACTTTCCTCTCGTGAGATAAGCGTTGTAAACGTCTGTGATGTCATGCGTCATGAATCTTGAACAAAACTCTATAAATATGTCTGAAAATGTTTATGGAGTTTTGTTTCGTGCCGTGAAAATACATCGGAGGAAATTGGAATAGCTGCGATGCAATTTAAATAAAATATTCTCAATCATACTCTCGATTATAGAGGAGGCCCGTGCCCTGCAGTGGAACTTATATGAGCTGATACAGTACAGTGCCCTTGATGGGGATTGTGATGACTCAGAAAAGTACTGGATCTATCGACTTCATTAATTCTATCGAACCGCATACATTGGGTTTTCTTCATTTTATTTTTGTACACCAACTAATCTTAACAAATAAACCAATTTAAATTACATCAGACTCCATTATATAACTGTCAATATATAGCATTTGTTCCTTCTTTATATTACGCCATCTCTTTTAATTACTATCAGTCACCTGTAACCTTAGAGTAATTACCTACCTACGACTGATATTTGGGAATATGACCAAGAAACCAATAAGGTTTACTTAAAATAGTGTCAGTAGGATGTCACCATGTAGTATGTTAGTAGTATGTCATGATACGTAGTTTGTATAGTTCATGAGAATCAAACTGTGTGTCTACTAGTGTATGCCTGTATAATTGTGTTGCTTTCTAAGCGAAATATTAAAACATGGCTAATCTTTGAAAGCCGTTCTCATTGTTTCATATACAACGTATTCGCGAGCTCGTCTTTTTTCGTTTTATACTTTTACAACTCATACTAAACAGCGTATGAAAATTATTACTATTATTACTTCAACAATATCGAACCATATGTAATATTTGGGTGACTAACAAAATCCCGTGTTGTCTGATATAATCTTATCGTTGGTTTTATTGATGCGTTAACAGCACGTATTCAACGGCCCTACAGATAGCTGCAATCGGGTAATATGTTGTCTAGATAAATTGGTATTGCTTGAATGAATTCTATCTCGTGTAGGCTATTGATGTCATTGTTATAATGTATCTTTTTCCTTTGTTTATCATTGTTAGTTTAGCTTTATCTGTTAATCATATAACTAGAACTATGTTTTTGTGAGAAAACAAATCAATTTTATTCATATTTTGGACATCATATTTTGGACTTCCAGGTTTAATTAAAATTTACTTTTCAACGAATTGATGCTATTTTTGCATATTTCATTTTCTGAATAAAAAGCGTTTCGAAGAATTGTGTAATTTTATATCAGCAGCTGAATTTTACTATCGTTCTTCGCAACTTGCATTAAAATTCAGTCATCACCATATCGATGGATTGAAGAGAGAAACGATTTATTGCAAGTGGAACTTAATGTATTTTGTCGAGTTTTTAAGCTATTGCATAGCTTCTATCGCGGGCCTTGGGCGTGGAGACCGAATCCAGTAATTCCGTAACGAAAATAACCTAAGTCCGACCGAAATTTTAATTTAATATTTTTATTTTGATTCAAATATGTGCCAGTACTTTTAAATGCGAATTGCAAAGCTATTACGTGATTAATTGTAATCTAACCTCTTTCGATATTTAGTTTTGCCATCTATCGATGAATAGCAGAACTTTTAATGACTTTTTAAAATATCACGCTTGTCTCTTTAGTTCAGCAACTCGCCTCTAGGTGGCATTGGTTGTATCGGCGTTACTGCGCATGCGTAATCCCCCTCTTCGACCCGCAATCTGGTGACTCATGCCTGCTTAGAGTTTCGGCGTTAGGGCGCCTCCTCTTTGTATTTACTACACGGTACGACTCTACGAAGCTCGCACGTGTGTATCTGTGTGTAACAGTGAATATCTGTACAATTAATATCAAAGAAAAACAAAGGAAAAAATACTGCATAAATAAAATAAATTAATAATTATAATTACATAAGTTGATAAAAATGCTATGCAATAGCTTTACCGCGGCAGTCTCCGAGTGCCACACGTCTTTTTTTGTAATTCTTTCTATCTATATTAGCACACGTCAACCCACTACTGGGTATAGGCCTCTTCATTTGGTGTGTCAATGACGTGGGCTGATAAATTCTTCCTACTTTATGTATTTTCTGTCACGTCTTACATGTGAAAGTTTTTTTTATTTGAATGGCAAGATGAGCATGCCGTTCGCCTGATGGTAACCGATACTTATGAACAGTGGCAAAACCAAACAACAATGAAATTCCAAAGCAAAGCTTGGCACTCCACTACTCTGAGACATAAGATGTTAAGTCACAATATGTTCAATAATAATTATTCTAGTTTATTATAAGCTATGATTTCTGCTTGTCTGCTTCCGAATTACAATTATTATTTATAATTACATACATAATATATACAGTAGCACAACAAGACTTTACATCAATGTGGGAATATTTTGGCCGACAGCTACTTACTTTACATTAACCCTTTTAAGTGTAAGCATTTCCACCTACTATTCTCAACACTGGGTAATCACTTATCTTAGGTCTATTAAATCGTGAAACAATGTACTTACAATTTTTAAGGAGTTTTATAAATGAAATAGTGAGAATCCCTATGGGTTGATTCCTCTCTCAATAATTCAATCTAATGAATAAATATACCCAACAGTGTACAATCGGATACATAGTCCTAACTCCACATTAGAGGTTGTCTTGTGTCGTGGGTATCAGGAACTACGAGAGGCGTTTCAGTCTCACAAACACCCAGACTTGAAAAAAATGCTTGTGGTTTACACAAAAAAATCTCGATATCGTTATCGAACCAATAATCTATTTTTGTCTTAATTTTTCTAATAAATTACTTCCGAAAACATTTACCGCAGCCTCGACCGAACAGTGATCGATGACAGAGCTCTCTTTGATTTAACTTGTTCTAACAAATGGCGCAACTTGTGATATTGGGCACAAATTAAGCATCGCATCGGGAACATTTATTCCAGTTGTTATAGTTATACTTCGTGACAATGTTTACATAGTTTTATGTCATCAGCTTTGTGACTAAGTTCCATTATTTTCAATCCGTGATTGCCAGCTTAGGAATAGACTATCTGGATTATTTCTCGAACGCTGTGACCTATGCTCTCTTAAACAAGGCTATAAGTTTTATTTTACTGCTGGTAGCTCTCATATGTAAGAGTTCATCTGGGTAGGTGCCACCGCAATGTCTGTTTCTCCCTCTCCTACCAAATAACAGTGTAATTGCACTATTGTGTTCCGGTTTGAAGGACATTGTAGCCAGAGTAACAAATAGACATACTGAGACTTAAAATCTTTTGTCTCAGGATGACGAGTGCAGTGGAATGCCAAGCATGGCTTTGTAATTTATGGTGCTGTTTGGTTTTGCTACTGTCTATGAGCGGTTGTATTGCTTACCATCAGGCGAATGGTATTCTCCCCTCGCCATTCACTGCAATTTAAAATAAATTGCACGAAACTGCTGGTAGTGACTGTATTGTTACGCATGTACGGCAATGGGAGCTTAACATCAGGCGGACCGCTAACTTGTCTGTCTATGTACATAATTACCGATAGGGTAACGATATATTATCATACATGTCAATAAATTGATTGATAATAGAGTAAGATCCCAGGCCCCCCAGACCTTACTTATTTTCTCATAAAAAATATAAATGGGATAAAGTAGTGTTAGTACGTACTTTGAGTGTGTGCATACCTGCTAGCTTGTGTCGACGGCCAATTCATAGGTACCAGGTGCTAAAGGTAGATAAATACAGTACTGACTTTTCTTAAATTCTCAGTGCTGATTTTTACATATGTTTTAGATAATTTTGTTAAAAATTAATAATAATTATTGCCAGACACTTTCCATCGGCGCTTATCCTTAACAGACGCTTTAAAGCTTCAAAAAAAATTACATATTTTTACTTATAATCTCACTCTTGATTTTTATATATGATACTTAGGGAACTATTTGAACACCCCTGGTCAGCAGCCAGACCAATTGGAGGGGTCAAACATCCCCCCAGACACACATAAACTGTCGCTATGTGTATGAGCGTGAGGTCATTATTTGTACGCTTGAGTGTGAGAGAGATATCTATTTATCGATATATTTCTTACTTAAAAATGCAGAGTACCAGATAGCATTTATGAAACTCGGCGATATTCAGTGACTTAGAACTAGAGCAAAATGTGTTTAACACTATACAAAAATTTGTTTGTGAACTGTACAACGTGGCCAGAATAATTGACGTAGATGCTGCCCGACTCCAACTCTTCATCGACACTTATATGGTTTGTGACGTAAATGAAGAGTTCAATCGCAAAAATGTGAAAAACTTTGATGCAAGTAACTTACCACCATGCAAAAGTGAGCTTTTACAGCAGTTTGGACGAGCTAATTACATCACTAGTCTCTGGAAGAAAATTAGTATTTTTAGTCCTGACAATAATGGGTGGACGTTGGAAGACAATAAATATATATCTTAAAATTACACAAAGCTATTCGCTGGGTGCGCGACGACAGCGCCAACTAGCGGTTGCAACTACGGTGGCCTCCGAAATGTCAAATGCCCGGCTGTCATTACGACGAGTTATTTACAAACGAATAATTTTAATTATAATGCATTTCATATAAATAGCAGACGATTATTTATGAGTGCTTGTGCTCTCAATAATCCATCCTTTTATGTATTTTCAGTTAAACATGGTCAAATTAATCATAAAAACTGGATTCCGACCAATCACACACGACATCATTTTCCAACCACAAACAACATTGAAAGGAAAACAATTAGTTTTAGCTCAACACGTGCAAGATGTGAAAGAAATTAAATATGAAGATGCTATGATCCACACCATTGAAGCACATGTTATTCGACAAACTTCAGTGACATCAACGCCATACAAAACATCCTTGAATGTTAGCAGTTGTTTACTGTTTTTGCAATTTTTGATGTAGTACGTAATATATTACACCATTAGTAGGTGTTAACGAAATAATTATTTTTTTTTCAGATTGATTCTAGCCGTCATATTACTAAAAACGTAAATCTCGCTAGTAAAAAGTGGCAGCGTCCGCCACCGATAGTTCCTTTTTTGGCCATGACGCGCGCTGCGATCGTTTCGTGGTTCCCCCACCTTATACTTCGCACCCAGCGAATACATGTCTTTCTTCTTTCGGATTATTTGTAGTTTGAACATTTTGCAATTCAGCGTGATCTTTACTGTCATCATCGTCTAAGTTTGATAAGTCATCATCAACCCAATGTTGGCATTGACTATCTTCATTATCATCCTTATTACTTTCATTTTCTGTTACAAAAATAACATAATTAAGAATCAAAGAGGTTATATCAATTATTCAAAGTTAAATTATAATACCTGATGCTTCTTGAAGCGATTCACTGACAAAGCTTGGCAATTGGTCCCCATCGAACCAGTTAAAATGATTTTTATTGTCTTCCAACGTCCCATTATTGTCAGAACTAAAAATACTAATTTTCTTCATATATTACTGGTGGTAGGTCTCTCATATGTGAGAGGCTGCCTGGGTGGGTACCACCGCAATGTTTATTTCTCTCGTAAAACAGCAGTTTAAATGCACTGTTGTGTTTCGGATTGAAGGATATTGTAGCCAGAGGAACTACTGGACATATTGAGACTTTACATCTTATGTCTCAGGATGGCGAGCGCAGTGGAATGCCAAGCAATGCTTTGTAATTCAAGGTGTTGTTTGGTTCTACTACTGTTCATGAGCGGTCGTATCGCTTACCATCAGGCGAACGGCATTCTCGTCTCGCCATTCAAAGCAATAAAAAAAATGGGCATTCTTCCAGAGACTAGTGATGTAATTAGCTCGTCCAAACTGCTGTAAAAGCTCACTTTTGCATGGTGGTAAGTTACTTGCATCAAAGTTTTTCACATTTTTGCGATTGAACTCTTCATTCGCTCATACACATAGCGACACTTTATGTGTGTCTGGGGGGATGTTTGACCCCTCCAATTGGTCTGGCTGCTGACCAGGGGTGTTCAAATAGTTCCCTAAGTATCATATATAAAAATCAAGAGTGAGATTATAAGTAAAAATATGTAATTTTTTTTGAAGCTTTAAAGCGTCTGTTAAGGATAAGCGCCGATGGAAAGTGTCTGGCAATAATTATTATTAATTTTTAACAAAATTATCTAAAACATATGTAAAAATCAGCACTGAGAATTTAAGAAAAGTCAGTACTGTATTTATCTACCTTTAGCACCTGGTACCTATGAATTGGCCGTCGACACAAGCTAGCAGGTATGCACACACTCAAAGTACGTACTAACACTACTTTATCCCATTTATATTTTTTATGAGAAAATAAGTAACGTCTGGGGGGCCTGGGATCTTGGACCATAAGAGTAATTAGTTTTGCTCATTTGAATGGCAACGGTTTGATAGGATCGACTCGAAAAAGTATTGAATTCATACTCTACTTACCTTGAATAAAAATAGAAGAGACGTCTACGAATATTAATATAGATAATTATTATTATTACATAAAGCTTTATTGTACACAAACTCATATCTACTACCATACAGAATAAATAAAAAAGTGCAAATGGCGGTTTTATCGCTCTATAGCAAAGTCTTACAGACAACCATGGGATGAATTTAAAAGAAAGAGAGAGAGTGTGTAAAAAACAAAGAACTACTTAGATCTAAATAATACAAATTGTAATAAGATTTGAAATAAGATTTATCGAATTTCAGGTTAATTTAGCAGAACAGCAAGCTGTATGCCACAGCTTAATTGATTGACTTGGAGCACGACAGGCTTGAGAAGGCTTGTTAATTATGTGGAATATCCATCACAAACGCCTGAGAGCCTCAATTAGATTGTTGTAGTAATTAATAGGATAAGATTCTCATGTATTACTATGGCTTACATTTTGACGTACTTTAACCTTAGGGAGTACGTACAGATGATAAAAGTTGGACTCATATTTCATCTTAATTTTTCCTGCAAAATAAATCTTGGAGAAGTTTATTGCTATACTGGACCCAAATTGTAGCCTTGAGTAGTTGCCATTTCACACCTCTAGAACTGAAAAATGTAAAGAAAGTGAAGTGCCCGACTTGGGATTTAAAACCAGAAGGGTTACTGTATGATTCGACGAAATGATTGACGAAGTCCGAGTGTGATCGTTCGACATCCGAAGTAAATTATCAGATTTCCTCTTCTAAGTATTAATATATTATTCTCTATAATACTCATCGTTTTATCCATATTTAGTCTTCGACGTTCGATAGAAGATTTGTAATTTTGTGGTGTACCTAGGTGAATTCATACAAATTCGAACTTATTTTTGTAGTTCAGCAGGTCACCGGGTACAGGCTCAGACATAGTCTTACAGCCGATCTCTATAATCTATCGATCTTTAACTAGAGATTTCATTAGATATTTAGATGCAATTATGTTTCAGTTAACAAAGATACAGAGATATGGTGCATTTGTTTATAGAGAGCTAGGTAACATAAATATATATCTTTGATTATTGAACTGTAGAATTGCACCGAAATATTAATCGTTACTATTTAAACCTTTTTTTAAAGATAGATAGAACATAGAGAACGGCCATAAGTAAACCAAAATCAATGAGGTGAAATAATATTATAAGAGGTATGTAGGACGGTCGAAATAAAATAATTCAATATTCGTAAATTAAATTTCATCCAATTTAATCTTCATATCTTTATTTCCAGTCTTTCCGGAGGATTTGTGTTTTATGCTTTTATGATATGCACGTGAATTATGCAATCCGTCGAAACTAATTTCTTATATTTTTATTGATAGTATAATATAATATGGTATGATCCGCTGAGTTGCATTTTAAATGATGTCATATTTAATTTTAGAAACATATTCATGCACCTCTATGTTACTGAATATAAATACATATTTACGTTCGTGCTACGGCATATATATCTACTTGATTTAGGTACCCACACGAACTGAAAGCAATGCATAGGTATTTTTAAAAACTCAACTCTATTTTGGCTTCATCGTAATCGCGTAAATAAATTATAATAAAATAGATGATGAACGGTATATAGCTATAAATATAAGTAAAGTTCTAAGTCATTGTTTAATCAGCACAAAGGCATATCTAAAATTCGCAGCCGGGCGTTTTCACGATAATTTAATTGCGTATGAATGGATTTAAAGACACTGTAATAAGCGGATTCTAGTATTTTATACTAGCATCTCAATTTTTAAAATCATATTATAATAATACATAATAAATAAATACATAATCGGCACGCCTGTATCTCATAGGAGTAGGCAGATACTATAGACCGTCGGTTTGCTCGATCTTGATATATTTTCATCCACTTTCATTAACCTCTTCATGCATTCTCGTCGGTTCAGGGTACTTTTGACCTGACCCTTGTTGAGGGTATCACCAATAATAAATTAATAAATAACAATTTTATTTTCTCTGGACGGTCATATGTGCGAGGCCGTCTGGGTATATTGTAATATTTTTATATTGTAATATTTTTTTTTCCCCCAAACAGCAGTGAAAAATGCACTGTTGTGTTCCAGTTTGAACGATAGCCAGTACCTACTGGACATATTGAGACTAAACATTTTATGTCTCTAGATTGCGAGCACAGTGAAAGGCCAAGCATTGCTTTGTAATTCGTGGTGTTTTTTTGGTTTTGTTACTGTCTATGAACGGTCGTATAGCTTAACTATCAGGCGAATGACATACTCGTCTCGCCATGCTACGCTATAAAAAAATCAAGTAAATCAGAATAGCGTTGTTGTATCATTAATGACCAAACGATTAGTTAAGCAAGACTATTATCATCAGCTGCAATGCTGTCAAAATATCATACCAGTTTCAAATTCTACAAACCGCTTTCTCACCATCTCTAAACATTCCGCGAAAACTGAAGAGATTTAACTGTCCTTTAATAGAAACTTGCTCCTAATCGTTTTGCATAATTTATGCGTAAGACGTGGCCTAATCTGTGCCTAGTTAAATTATAATCACTGTGCGAAATTTAACTGGGTCGAGGGTATGATGATGGATGGTTTATGTGATTATGTCTATAGCTGGACTAGAGGACGTTTGTAGGTGATTGAGTGATGTATGATCCTATTGTATGACATCTTGTTGACCCTTGTATTACAACCCGCACTAACGTGGTGGACTATACGGCGTTACCATTCTCAACGTACTCTCGATAGTAGAGAAGGCTCGTGTTCTGTAGTGGAACTTATAGGGTTGATACAGTACAGACCCTTGTTTGATATTTCAAAAGGTTCAATTTTAAAGGTTTTAGTACCCAATAATAATTAAATTATTAATCATCATCTTTTTGTTTGAATATAAGAATTACACCCAACAGACAAATACATATTACTGACCCCCCAAGTCTAGTGGCACAAACATCCAGACTCGAAAGATATTTGTGGGCCGCTCCTCTCGGTGCGGGGATCGAAACCGTGGCCACATTTCAGAGGGGGCGTCTAACTGCCCACACCACAGAGGCTGTCAATAAAAAATAAGGTAGTCAACCATAAAAAAACTACTACTCGACAACGGCCTACCCCAAGAATTTCAGCAGGGCCCTGATGCAAGTGATCTGTATCCGATCATTTGAATTTTAACTAGGTCATTGTGTAATTATGACAAAAAGTAGAACTGTATATTTTGACAATGTAGGTAAGTGTTCTTCGCACATTTTAAATAGTCGTAGTTAAGAGAAAAATAATTGATTTTGTTTATTTTCTGTATCAGCCCATATACATCCCACTGCAGGGCACGGGCCTACTCTACAATCGAGAATACGATTGAGAGTGGTTAGGCCATATAGTCCACCACGCTGGCCTAGTGCGGGTTGGCGAATTTACATACCATAGAAATTCTTATGAATCGCTATGGTGTGCAGGTTTCCTCACGATGTTTTCCTTCACCGTTTTAGTGCGTGGTGATTGACTACCAATACACACATGACTTCGAAAAGTCAGAGGTGTGCCCTGGGATTCGAACCCGCGACCACCGTGAACATGTCAGCAGCCGCGTCTAGTCCGTTTACCAACAGGCCACCACGCACTTTATTTTTTTTTTTGTTTATTTTGCTAGCGAATAATTGTAATGAATATATTCTGATCTCACATCAAAGTGCCTTAATTTTTAGTTGGTAGGAAATTAAATTAGAACGCTTTCTTTTCCCTTATCAATTATTGTACTAAAATACCCTCCGATCAGTATTTATTTATTTTATTGGAACGAAGTTCCTTATCGCGCGGTGTGAAAGGGGGCTAGACGGAAAAAATTCTCACGAAAAGTTGGCACGACCGCGACACTTTAAAACATTTGACAATCGTTTTTTATTTCTTTACTTGAAAATGATGTCATACATTTTATTTAACTCTAATAGAGGCAATAAAATATCCAAATACATATTAATATGTTAAAGGATATAGTAAAAACTAAGAATACGCTGAAGCCCAAAATTAAGTGGGAAACGTTGCGACAATTTTTAATTTTCATCAAATGTCATAAATCAAATTGGTACAAAAAAAAGAAACATAAATTGCATAAATATGTGAAAAAAAAACATAATGATGGTGATATCCAAATGATTCTTTTGGTGGTGACATTTAATTAAAATTACATAATAAAACCGTAATACATTGATTTTCGATCCTCCTTAATAAATTTATTATTATTTACAATTTTAGTTTGTTATCCTGCTGTCAATCATCAACCCTTCATTTGACTATGTATCTTTGCCAATTATTACTAAAATTTAGCTTACTGATTAAGTTTATATAACATTATATTTGTTAATAATGAAAGTTATTCTTTTTATAACTTTTAATATTTACAATTTTAGTTTGTTACCCTGCTGTCAATCATCAACCCTAGATTTGACTATGTATATTTACCAATTATTACTACAATTGAGCCTACTGATTAAGTTTATATTACATTATATTTGTTAATAATAAAAAAAAATAGTATTTTTATAACTTAAGAAATAAAATTTTATTACAATTCCTTCACTAATTAATCGAAAGGAACTTCGTTCCATCCGGGTGTCCGCTGACACCTCTCAAGTTTTTTTTATTTGTGCGTTATATACAATAATGTATAAAAGGACTTAAAGCCTGAGGCAGCATATATTTGATCAAAGAAAAAACCTTTGTAAAAGACCGATTATCACAATAATAATTATAATTAACAGTATACAAGCGACCTCCATACATACATCGTATTAATTCTGCAACAGTTTTACTTGTTGAACCTTCTTTTAGTGGAATCACTCGAACCTTTCAGTTCCTATAATTTGCCAGAGATGGCGCTGTTTCTAAACTTTTATTATACGCGCCGGCTTCATAAATGTTAATCTACATTTAGATGAGGGTTTAAAAGTAGTAATTGCATGTTTTGAATAATGTTATTATGATTCATTTGGATCTAAAATATGTTCGGAATCACTTTTTAATTTAATAACTACTTTGTAGTGAAATTATTTTGAATAATACTTACAGTCATCATTGTGGTGCTGTATATTATTGTAAAATAAAATGGATCCCGTTATGACTGTATAGTTCTTATTTATTTAATTAGTTTAAGTAAAAATTAAACTAGTTTAAGACAGTAATATTAGTAATTTAATTAAAATACAACACGATCACTACAAAGTACATAAAATGGTTACATTCCGAAAATGTTATATAGTCCAAATACCGATGGCTTATTAAGTGACATTAGGCTGCACCTAAAATTCCCTTATTCTTATCCCAATTAAAATTAATATCACGATTTGGACGGCTGCATTGTCCATCATGAATAATTTCAATTACAAAGTGCACTGCACAATTATTAGCATTCTATACGGCTGGTAAAATTGACATGATATTTCGCAGCAACGCCGACCAGGTGTTGCCGCGGACATAGTGTGCTGTCTGTAGGAAGCATTAGTATGACAGGTCTGTTAATCAAACCAGAAAATATGTATTTCCACCAGACCATAGTCATGGGGGTCATGACTCCCCCTTGGGCTGGCCCCAGATTGACAAAATTTATTAATTATCTTATTGATAACATTTATAAGGACGTTTAATTTTATTTGTATGTCGATAAATAAAGTAAAAAAGTATGTGTGTGTTCAAATCACGCCTATAACAAACTTAAAAATGTCATTATTACGAATTGGAGTATTGAAATCGGACCCAGTGTTCTGACATGAATTATATGACCCCCCTCCCCCCCTGGCGTAAAAGCTGTATCCGCCCTTGGTGACAACTATAACGCGTTCAGCTTTGAAAAAGGGAAGGTGCATTTAAATTTCTAAGTTCTACCTTCAAAGTAGCACAGATCCTTTAATATTAATATAAAGTACGTGGGACATTCACACATGCAATAAACAGCGCGGAGCTCTCATAAAACAGTTGCTGATTGCAGCTTCAACTCAAGCAAAGTGCTGGATTTATGTTTATGGTAAAGGAGAACTACGATATACGCCGTAGGTAATATTTCCATGTGCTCAAATGTTTGAGAGAGTTGTGGAAGCGTTTGAGTGTTTAGCTAGGCAGTAAAAGGTAAAGTAGTGTTGCAATGTATGTTTTTATTAGTTGATTGATTGATTTGAGCGTAGCTTTTGAGTAACTAGGTAGTTTTAGTAGGAACTAAAAAAACGGAATTTGAGGTGGGAAATATTACGGTTAAAAACATTGATGTTATCTCCAGTTTCTAGCTTAAGTCAATATACCCCGAAAACCCCGGTTATTTGGGTAATAATGCAATTTCCATAGGAAAAGAGTACTTAGCTGAACATCCAATAACCTTTATTTGTAACTTGATAACTGATTAGCACTTCGTGTCGATAATTATTTTAAATTAACTTTTAGGTTATCTGGCGGCTTAAATGCCGTATGTTTGCCCTTTGGGACATATTAACACCGCCGAAATATGTTTACCAAATAATTCAATTTTCCATTCAAATTTTTGGATATTGTCATATTACATATTTATCTACTTCATATCAAGTTCTAATATTCATAATAACATATTAGAAAATAATCTTAAGAATATTTTGGGCAAATTTTATTTATCATTATCCACAAACATATACAATGTCTAATCGTATATATTATCATAATTATGGTTACACAAAACACGTGATTTAATTTCCAAGTTGTACTTGTAGTACTGTATTACAATTCCACTGTGTGCGGGTCTTATGACTTGGCATAGAAATTGTTTGAAACCGTCTAAGTCTCATTTCGATCGTGTACCTGCTTAGAAATTCCTGTGCGTTTGTTGATTGCTTTTCTCACAACTTACCCAATATTCCTATTGTAGGGATCTCAGAGGCATTATTATAAAAATAAAATTGACATTGCTTTTATTATTATGAATTTATTTATTTCGACTTCATGGCCATATCATGATCAGTACATTAGGTTTATATGAAAGTCTATGTTATTTCATCATATCCATCATCAGTTCGCCCCCCGTTAAGTCTATCTATATATTTATCTATATCAGCCCATATATGTTCCACTGCAGTGCACGGGCCTCCCCTACAATCGATAGTACGACTGAGAGTGGTTAGGCCATGTAGTCCACCACGCTGGCCTAGTGCGGTTTGGCGGACTTACATACAATAGATTTTTTTATAAGTCGCTATGGTATGCAGGTTTCCTCACGATGTTTTCCTTCACTGATTTAGTGTGTGGTGATTCACTATCAATACACACATGACTCCGAAAAGTCAGAGGTGTGCCCTGGGATTCGAACCCGTGACCACAGTGAACATGTTGGTAAAGTCTAGCCTGGCATAATTTTTATTCCTTAGGTTCGGTAGACGAGCAAGCCTATGGCAAGTGATCACGGCCGCCCATGGATACAAAAGGCTTGAATCAGGGACCCTGCATAGCCTGTAAGATTTTTCACAGCAACATGTTTGAAGTTACATCTATCATCTTTTTTCAATTTTTATGATTCTGCGTTTGCTCATTAGTTGCCTTTAGTTAAGTTTGTTTACTGTATATTTTTAAGTCATAAAATTAAAGCGTTACAAAAACCAAATGCACTAAGAATACAATGTATACTAATTTTATAAATAGGTAAGGTTTGCAAGTTAGTATGACGAAGGTAATAATCCGTTGCTGCAGGACCTTCTTGAATTTTTTTTATTGTTTGTTAGGCATAGTATTTTAGGTTGTTCTAGGTCTGCTAATAATTTGTGACCTAAAAATGCATAATGCCGAGGCAAATCAGGATCGAACCGACAATTATTTCCAAAACTAAAAGCAGGTCAGTTTGGCCAAAAATCGTTCTACCAACCAAGCAACAAGCCCCTAAATCGCTTTATTTATTTAATGAATACATCTAAAAGCATAAACAAATCCCCGAAGTGAGTGACGTAAACGACAAATCCTTGCGGAGCCGCCCGTGCGTTATAATGAGTGGCGTCACAACAACGTGCTTGGACAAAAGCAAAATGAAATTAATAACTGCTGGCGTAGTGACGTCATTGTCGCTGATTGATATTTGTCTGTAAATTTGGTGTAAGTTGAAGGTTTATTGGTATTTGCATGTTCGGAAACTTTTGGATTTTTTTTATGAAGGTCGATGACCTAAAGGTTTCAGAAAGTCGGTACGTACTTAACATAGGTCCGTTCTTCTCCTTCTGTGAGTAACTCTTCAGTGTTGATGGTTGGCCACCAGCTTCTTGTATTCTTTTAGGCCCCTACAATTTGCTATTAAAATACTTAATTAAGATCTTTATTGAGAAGTGGATGACCTGTGATTGAAAACAATGGCGATAAGAATGTGTGTTTTAATTGCTTCTTACATTATCTTTGGTATTTTTATATTTATTTAGGTTTAATTTGCAATTGCATATTTAAGATACATTGTATATAAATAAAGTCACGGTTTTCTCCCAGCAGGAGTAGGCAGAGGTGCCACAAAGTCATTCATATTTCGCCTTGTGTGTCCCGACCCATGACGTCATAGGAGGCGAGCCTATCGCCATTTTGGGTACAAATTCCCGATTCCGATAATGAAGAATAAGTATGGTTATTTTTATAAATCTCGTGCTTTCCCATGTGAATAAAGTTTTGCGAAAAACAAACGAAAATGAATGGGATTTTTTTATCTTTCCTTGATCTCAAAACTTAGCCAAACTTTTGTGTTTACTTTGATTGAAGGAAAGGTCAGGAGTAATCTAAATCCATAAATATTTCTTGGGGCCGGGAAACTTATGATATTTTCTACTATTTCATGAGAGAAAACATAATTCTCTCTCTTTCTTCCTGTCTATCCTATCAGCCACAGAAAGTCCACTGTTGAAAATGATTCATCTGGCGGTAACGACATTGCAATCATTTGGTTTATTTTCTTACAATGTTGATAGAGTATGTGTGATTTAAAAGGAAATCGACTATGTGCTAGCCGGACTCGTGTAGTAAGGGTTCAGTACATACAATGAGACTATTCAGCACACAATCCTATTATTGCTACATCTGTAAATAAGGAACCAATTTCATAATATAGGACGAGAGATAAAGTATAAGTCAAATCGAAAGACAAACTTACCAAAGTTTATAAGATGTTTTCCTTCGTATGGCATGAGAAATTGCATCCAATTAAATGCTTTATTATTATAGAACATCTAGAAACCATAGGTGTGTTTCTAAGAAAAACCTTTTGGATAAACAAACAATTCTTTTTTGTGCCGCACCGTCAGGCTGTGGAATTGTTTGCCGTCTCATGAGTTCCCTCCTTCCTATAATCCTGGGTCCATCCGCCGTAGTGTAAAGAGGCATCTTAGCAGGCCGGTATAATTGTGTTGTCAATAGATGACAAGGGACTGCTGTCCGATGTCAGTGGACACAATGGCTGGGCGGCTTTTGCGCTCACCATCAGGCGCAATGCGGCCACAATGCCGGGCCACAGTAAAAAAAAAAAAAACGAACGATAAACGAGGATTCCATTTAACCTTTTTAGATGAGGAACCCTAACGCCGCCACCGAGACAAATATTTGTGTGGTCCACAGATATTTGTTTCGGGTCTGGGTGATCGCGAGACCAAAAAATCTCTCATAGTTTCTGGTACCCACGAGCCACGACACAAGACTCGATCTTAGTGTGGGTTCAGGACTATTTATGTGACTGATGGGTGTATTTATTTCTGTATCAGCCCATATACGTCCCACTGCAGGACACGGGCCTACTCTACAATCGAGAATACGGTTGAGAGTGGTTAGGCCATATAGTCCACCACGCTGGCCTAGTGCGGGCTGGCGGACTTACATACCATAGAAATTGTAATAAATCGCTAAGGTATGCAGGTGTCCTCACGATGTTTTCCTTCACCGTTTTAGTGCGTGGTTTTAGTGCGTTTTATTTTTTTTATTTAAGAATAATACTGAACCTTATAAATAAGCAAACAGTCAATTGTCACACATATAGCCATGACAATTGGGTGTGAGTTGATGAATTTAGCAATGTGCATCATACGCGAGCGTCATTTGTGTTCCTGACTGGCTCATTTTTAGCTGGCATCGAGTAGGGACGCCTACTACAAGGTGCGTAATGAAAGCTGTATATGATAACACACAGCGACCAGTTTATAAAGGACAATGGAAGATTCCATCCACGCACTTTTATTTTATTTTATTTGACAGCTTCCGTGGCGCAGTTGGTTAGACGCCGCCTGTTAAACGAGTGGTCCAAGATCCCAGGGCCCCCAGACGTTACTTATTTTCTCATAAAAAATATAAATGGGAGAAAGTAGTGTTAGTACGTACTTTGAATGTGTGCATACCTGCTAGCTTGTGTCGACGGCCAATTCATAGGTACCAGGTGCTAAAGGTAGATAAATACAGTACTGATTTTTCTTAAATTCTCAGTGCTGATTTTTACATGTTTTAGATAATTTTGTTAAAAATTAATAATAATTATTGCCAGACACTTTCCATCGGCGCTTATCCTTAACAGACGCTTTAAAGCTTCAAAAAAAAATAACATATTTTTACTTATAATCTCACTCTTGATTTTTATATATGATACTTAGGGAACTATTTGAACACCCCTGGTCAGCAGCCAGACCAATTGGAGGGGTCAAACATCCCCCCAGACACACATAAAGTGTCGCTATGTGTATTTATTTATTTATTTTATTTATTTTAGAGAAGCTTACAGACAAATAACAAATACAAATAACTAATCTTACATATAACTATAGCTAATTACAAGCCTCCACCGATTTATAAACACGATTGTTACCTCTTATAATTATTTTTATTAACTATGTAGTACCTAATATAGTATATTAATATTGAAATAAATACTTATTTGAATTTACACTTTCAAACATTATATGTTCAGCCATAATTATAACTTGAGAAATATTCTTTTGTTAATACATGTTTAACTTTATTTATTGTTGTACAAAATAAGTCAATATCCAATTTAGGGTCTAATCTATTAAAAGTATTTGAACTGCGTATTAAAAACGAATTTGTTCTATAATTTGTATTAGTGGATGGTGTGCATAATAATGGTCTTAATCTAAAGCTCAGCTGATTGGTGCGCATCGATAACTTTGAGAGAAGGTAAGGTAAATGTAATTAGCTCGTCCAAACTGCTGTAAAAGCTCACTTTTGCATGGTGGTAAGTCACTTGCATCAAAGTTTTTCACATTTTTGCGATTGAACTCTTCATTTACGTCACAAACCATATAAGTGTTGATGAAGAGTTGGAGTCGGGCAGCATCTACGTCAATTATTCCGGCCACGTTGTACAGTTCACAAACAAATTTTTGTATAGTGTTAAACACATTTTGCTCCAGTTCTAAGTCACTGAATATCGCCGAGTTTCATAAATGCTATCTGGTACTCTGCATTTTTAAGTAAGAAAGATATCGATAAATAGATATCTCTCTCACACTCAAGCGTACAAATAATGACCTCACGCTCATACACATAGCGACAATTTATGTGTGTCTGGGGGGATGTTTGACCCCTCCAATTGGTCTGGCTGCTGACCAGGAGTGTTCAAATAGTTCCCTAAGTATCATATATAAAAATCAAGAGTGAGATTATAAGTAAAAGCTTTAAAGCGTCTGTTAAGGATAAGCGCCGATGGAAAGTGTCTGGCAATAATTATTATTAATTTTAACAAAATTATCTAAAACATATGTAAAAATCAGCACTGAGAATTTAAGAAAAATCAGTACTGTATTTATCTACCTTTAGCACCTGGTACCTATGAATTGGCCGTCGACACAAGCTAGCAGGTATGCACACACTCAAAGTAGGTACTAACACTACTTTATCCCATTTATATTTTTTATGAGAAAATAAGTAACGTCTGGGGGGCCTGGGATCTTACTCTAGAGAGGCCGCGGGTTCGATCTCCGTACCGACAGAAATGTTTGTGCGGCCCACAAATATTTCTTCCGGGTCTGGGTGTTTGTGAGACCGAAAAGTCTCTCGTAGTTCCTGATACCCACGACACAAGACTCGATCTTAGTGTGGGGTCAGGACTATGTATGTGACTGTTGTGTGTTATTTATTTATTTATTTATATACGTCCCATCGCAGGGGCAATCTATACTAATACGAATTTCCAATGTCCGGACATTGAACGTCAATATATAAGATAAAAATTTCCACTTCTAAAAATCAATACTATTCTTTCTATATACCATTCACTTCGAACTTAGTATAACATACGTACGATACAGAATTCGAACAATTTATAAAGTATTTAGGCATTTCATACAGTTTTACGTGCGATGTTCAAACATTCATCGTCGTTTGGGAGTACAGAGTAATAACCCCCAGAACACGGGCCTCAGGCATATAGTCTACTCCTTGTCATATAGTCATGTCCTTGCACTTGTACTATTATTTTATTTGCGCACATAGTAAAGGATAGTGAGAGGGAATGAGAAAACGAGATAGATAGCTGTATCTCCCTCTCGTTCTCTCATGTCTTTATAAATAATATCTATTTGTTGCAGAGACAAGACGTTTTTGATACATAAAGCGGAGATTAGTCAGTTACCACTCTAGGGCGAGTTTATATTTGCTAAATTGAATTTAAATCGTCCAATAAAATTCATTTGAACGTTAAACTGTAGTTTCCCTTCCAATATCTCGGTCCTCAATGGTCGCGCCTTTTTCGAATTGTTTACGGGTCACGGATTCGTAAGTAATAAAGGAGGCAGCGAACTGTTCCAACAAAACTGACTTTTGTCCCTCCGACCACCCTTAGGGAAATCCCAACAAATTGAGCTGTCATTTCGACGCCTAAAGACTGACCAAGTTTTGATTTCTTATGAAAAGAGCTGAGCTGAAAAGAGGTAATAAATTTTTTCGTTGTATAAAATTGCAAGTTATTTGAACTATCTCCTAACCATTTCTAATGCATTGAAGACAATAAAGCCGTGTATCAATGTAAAACTTAGTGAATAATTTATATGCGATTAATTTTTAAAGGGTCAAAAATCTGTACTTTTCAAACTTACTTTACAATCAAACTCATTATGAGCCGGGAATTTTAAAATATAATTGTAGTAACATTTTCAGGGAGATAGCGCAGGCCTTTATAAATTAATACGTTTATAAATTAAAATGAAACCGTTTGCATTTGAAATTGTTGAATGAAATATATATAATTTTTAATAAATTATTACTACATAATTAATTTTATAAATGATAAAATTAAATTCGTATGCGGTATGTACATACGTTAATGACGATAACACAAGCTTTTACTGTTTATTTTATTTCATATTTTTATATACGTGTATCTTTTGTAATGGGGAATGTTTCATTCGTTTAACTAATAAAAATTAATCAATGTATTAACGAAGCAATGAGCTTATTTGACTTTGCTTAAGGCTAATAAAACAGATAAAAATGAAGCTTTTATCCTTTTTTTTTCACTGAAACAATTGATTGAAAGAAGATGTTGCGTCTTAAAAAGTTGCCTGTGGCTAGACAATACTTCAACATCATGGATTCGGTTACCTATAATAGCATAATATTTCACATACATAAACTCAAACATTTTTCCCAGAAGGGATAGGCAAAGGTGCTATCTCCTGGACACTTATATTGCGTCTTGTAAGTTCCGTCCTACGATGTGATATGCGATGTGATATCACATCGTATGATGCGTGTCTATCGCCATATCGGGCACAAATTCCTAGCCGATAATGAACAGAAAAATCTGATATCACTTTACCCAACTCGGGATTTGAAACCGAGTCGTCGGTTTTTTTAATCGTACCCTAAAACAATTACGCTACCGACGTGGTCACATACTGACTCTACAAATATTTACGATTTCATGATAGTTTTGTTGCATAAAACATAACTCTTGTTTTGGGAATACTATTACTCACTTTTAACAAGCACGTGAAACAGAATTTTAACTTTTCACTTTGACTTTACTTTGCATAATGCGCGTAATTTAAGACTTTTTTCATAAAGGCTGTCTGGGTAGGTACCATCGCAATGTCTATTTCTCCCGCCAAACAGCAGTGCAATTTCACTGTTGAATCGCATGACATGCTCGTCGATTCCAATGTTCGAATGCATGTCATGAGCAGAGCATGCCACGCTCGTCTAGTAATTCATTGTTAAATAAAAATATGTACATACTTACATATCAATTTGTGGAACAAATACGTGTCCGGCTTTCGTAGCTGTAATTATCGGGACACTACGTACAGCATTGTGTGCAAACCGTTAATATTGTTTTACAACACGAGTTTACTTGGAAACTGTTTCTGTTAGCGAGTTTGTTCAGCAAATGGTAGGATAACGTTTAAAGTATGCGAAAACAATTGCATAAACTGCAGACACTAATGAATGGAGTTGCCACTTGTTTTTGAGCATGGCTACTGAACGGCGAAAGAGCGAATAAGTTAGTTTATTTAACTCCGCTGTTTTGACTGGTTGCATCTCCAATAAAGTGGTTGAGACAACAAAGACAAACAGTTTGGTAAAATCGACTGTTAATTTTTAGTCTAATTGAAGAGGGAACACAAGTTCAATCTTACTTTGGGTACCAGTGTTCAATAACACTATTATAAGTTTTTGAATTTTACCGATGTATGTTATTTGTAAATGTATGCAAAACATTTTTGGCGAATAAATAAATTATTATTAGGGATTGTTTTGTCTGATAAAAAATATGTTTGCGTTTTGACCTTTGAGTACAAACAACGTTTAATTGGTGGTCGCAAGGAGATAAAAGACTATAAGATGAGGACGGAAAGGTAAGATTTATATAAAATTTGCTAACTTCAGAAGCTAAATTAATTCGACAGTAACATACATTATTTACGTCGCGTTGATTTTTAATGAGGCTTCGAGCTATTTCAGGCTTTGATCAAAACTTGTGAAAGGATATTGAAAAATAGAAAAATTCTGAAGTGACTACTAATTTCTTATTCTGTAGTTATTGACAAGCTGAGACATAAATACTAAATACGAGTAGAAAATATCATTTTGCTGCTTACTGAAGGACAATGTATTCTCAATGCGTGGGAGTGGTGCCGAATTGCTTAAAAAAGTTCGTACGAATTCATTCCGAGAAAATTATTTTTAATCTTGTTAAAGGTTAATACCTTAGTTTAGTTTTAATGTAATATTTTGATTCGCAAATTAATGTCTATTTTTGCATGTTGTTGTAAATATCAAAATAGATCGATTAAACGTCATCTCTTGATTTATAATTGTACTAAACTTTACTGTCATTTCGCTGTCACTTAAACAATAAATGTCACTTCCGTATGTGCGTATAAGTTAAAAACTGTGTTTCATTTTACTTAAAACAACAAGATATTTTTGCGTGATTATGTATTCTTATTTTTGACAAAAAAACAATAACTACAATGTATGCGCATTCTGTTATACTTTAGAAATCGTTTAGAACCCAAATATACAGGTTCCTTCAGGGTTTCCGTTGCAGTCATACCCGGCAAACATATTAATGTGTTTCTGGATGGCGGACTTCACAGATCTTTGAAAATATGATTCAAAGCGTTCAAATATTTTAGTTCGTTGACGAACGGTTTAATTACAGTTAAATTGAGTGATAATTACGTAATTAAAAGTTATGTACCTTCGATAAAACCATCGTCGAGTCTTGTTGGTCCGCTCTCTTCTTTTGATGAGCGTCAAGTAATTTCACGCAGAAGAATCTTACTGGAAAAGTCCCGCACAATTACGCCACTGGTATTGGATGTAATAAGGTCTAGTTTACGACATAGGATTAGCAATATATGGCATGGACCACCCGTCGACCCTACATGCCCCTTATTGCATATTAAACTTGAGCCGATAATTTAGACCCTTATCTTAGCTTTATCACAACGGGCTCATTATTTTTATATTAATATCATGTATGTAAATATTATATTTTATGGCTATTTAATTATTTTTCGTAAAGGTTTATTCAGTTATAAGACAAGTGTTGAATGTATAAGTAATTACAAATGAGTGTTGAAACACGTGTGTTTGGCCAAAAACAGGAAGTCTTATTTTATTTTATGTTCGTAATATTACGTGAAAACTTGTTTATCCCTTTAGGAGCTGTAATGTCACAAACACATAATAAAGATACACGGAAACACAAGCAAAAATTATAATATCCTTCTTTATGCTTTAGTGCGTAAAAAATTCGCATTTTTATATGCGTGAAAAATAAAAAGACATACAAAAAAGTTCAATCTTATAATAACGCCTCGTGAAAGAAAATGTTTTTCTAATTTTGAAACATGATAATGCAGATTAAAAAATAAGTGGCCACTTCATTTCTTATTCAACCTCTCAATCTCGTTACCGAAAGACTCCAGAGACCGACAGTAACTGGAATATTAAGTATGCCAACATAAAGAACAACAAAATATTTTATTATTGTATGAGCAGGATCGACCACGCCTGGTTGTAATTAAAGCCTTATTATAATTAATGGGATAATTAAACTATTCTGTAGGGCAGAATGTTTTCACCCCTCAATCTTTATTTCTATTACAGTTCTTTATGGGATTTGGTGAGACGGATATTTACATTTTTTTCACGTTTTAAAGTCTCAGCCTCCATATATTTATTTAAGACATACATTTGCTTCATCTGATCTTAATCATTTCAAATATTTGAAAAGCTGTCAAAAACTTTTATTTGATCGCTTGACAAATACATTACAGATATGCCAGATAGATTCGATTTGAGCGTTAAAATAAAACTGTAACAGAAAATATTAAAATCGTGATGATTAGAATCAAAAAACTATTCATCATGTAATTAATTAAATCCAACTTACTAGAGCTCCGAGAGAATAGCATTAATTTACAATTTCCTTAAATAGTTTCCTGCTCGCGATTAATATTTAATGTAGGTAAAAATAACAAAGGAAAGTTGTCTAGGACTATATTCATAAAGACTGTGAAAGCGCCGCAAGATTTTAACGCTTTTTCACTTTGAAAATTAAAATTTTACTGGCGAGGAAACTTTAATACTCCTTTAGTTTGCGTTAAAGAATATTAACACAATGTTTCTATCGTGGGCTAAAGTAAATGATCCAAAAATTTTAAATATTATGTATATAATATTCGATACTTTTTTTCTCAAAAACGATCTGAAAACATCCCATAAACGTGATCATAAAAAATAAGTATGCTGTTGCTTTATTTTTTGGGGCAAGAGATTACTGAAGTCTTAACATCCATAAACTCCATTCATTGCTTCATAATCATAATGTATAAATATATATGAGACGGCCTATTGTCAACTTTATTTTAAGCGCTTTTCATTTTTAATTCTCTTATCATTGACAATAAACATATGAATAGGACGGGAAGCATAAAGTGTTCCGACGTAAGTGGTGCGCGCTCTAGTACATCTCTATTGGAGCATTAATGAAATTAAACGTCGGTCGCAACGATTTTGAAAATGCTTGCTTACATTATGACAGAAAGTTGAAGAAAAATTAAGATAATATTAGTTAATTAAATATTTAGTTTAGCGCGATTTTCACGGTCATCGTTTTTGAAACTCCAAATGTACTTAACGGCCTATCCTTTTTCAATCAATGGGCCTTATATTATTTGTGGTAAACAATAAAGAATTTATAAATAAAAGCTAATTAATATTTTTTTTTTGTGATATTTAAGTCTTCGTCAATGACACTCACTGAATACTGAATACAAAGCTGTTATGTCACAGTCGTGTGTAGCCTACAATGAGTATACCACAGCTCCGCTATACTAATAGTCCTTTACAACAGGCAGCAAAATGCCCTGGATTCCACAAATACATGTATGAGACAGTCATGTTTTCAAATTAAGCCGGTGGCGTGTTTAACTCCACTGCCGTTCATATTTTAAGATAAAATGGCTTTCTCACTAGTACACATATGTAATGTTAAATGGACTGATTTTGAATATAAGAGTATGTCTGTCTACTTTGATGAATGCGCGAAGAAAAAGCCTTTTAATTAAGGATAATAAGTTATTATGTATTCTTTGTATATCTGTATATTTAACTTTATTGTAATTTATCCCGACTTAGCAACTGGCACGTCTTCCATCATATTATAGAACGCCAAAAACTTGCCAAACTTGTAAAGTATATTGCCTCGTTTATACGAAATATTAACAATAAAATTAATCCCTATAAGTTGGTAACACCGTCCATATTTTCCTTTCTTATTGCGAATATTTTTTTATTAACGAGGTCTTAAAATCGTCACTATAGGGCACTTCTCATTTATTCTTACAATAATAATATACCTTTGTTTTCAACCACGGCCTAACTGCACAATAATACATACATACATACATAAACTCACGCCTTTTTGCAGAAGGGTTAGGGAGAGATGCAACCAGGACACCTATGTTTCACCTTTTGTTTTCCGTCCGCGCGATGATGTGATAGTTTCACTATAATGCTTTACTAATATAGTTATTAAGCAACTTATATGATGCTTATTCATAAAGTTTTTATCTACTGTATCAGCTCCTAAACGTCCAACTGCAGGGCACAGGCGTCTTCTACAAACAAGAGTACGATTGAGAGGAGTTAGGTCATATAGTCCACCACGCTGGCCTAGTGCGGGTTGGCGGACTTTACATGCCATAGAAATTCTTATAAATCGCTATGGTATGCAGGTTTCCTTACGATGTTTTCTTTCACCGTAACAATTATTATTTTCATTTATATCTCCGAAAACAACTGTGTTCTACATAATAAGAAACTTAACAAACCGTAAGCTGAATAAAAAAGGTCATTTTTATTCATCATTCTATTTTCCTTATAAACGATTATCCGCTACGTGTACTTTAATAAACGGGATTTATACAAGACATTTGCCTACAAATATCCCTAGTACGCCTCGAGAACTGAAGTGCGATAATTATATGCCGGATTTACAGCTTGTTTGTTGGCTAACATTCGTCTGACGTACAAACCTTATTGTATATATACCTATGTATTTACTGGTGGTAGATCTCTGCCGTCTGGGTAGGTACCATTGTAATGTATATTTTTCTCGCTAAATAGCAGTGTAATTGCACTGTTGAGTTCCAGTTTCCAGGACATTGCAGCCAGAGTGCACCTATGGATTGGACCTATTGAGACTTAACAGCTTATATAATATCTCAGGATGGCGAGCGCAGTGGAGTGCCAAGCATTGCTTGTAATCAAGGTGTTGTTTGGTTTTGCTACTGTTCATGAGCGGTCGTATCGCTTACCATCAGGCGAACGGCATGCTCGTCTCGCCACTCATTGCAATAAAAAAACTTGTAATTTCTGACGCTGTTATTGCGAAATAATTATTAATAAATTCCCTCGTAATGCAATAATATTTTACTTCTACTCATATAGGATCATTGCCTATTATTAGTGCAGTGGAAAATGGTAATGACGTATTTGAATACATATTCCAATTAATTAAAATGGCAATGAGATACTTCTCAGAAAAATATGAAATTACATATCGCTGCATTAAAATGGGTTCCCAAATATGTTATATTATTTAAAATATTATTTTTATGTTTCAGTTTTTAAATAGAGAATACGTGGGAAATACAAATTTCCACTTGATTCAGCTTGCCCAGTCTGGGCTTCGAACCCTCAGAGACCTCAGCATTGTAATCGTACCTTAGTACAACTACGCCAACGAGGCATTATAATAAACCACCGCATGAATAACTGTATCGCGATTTATAATATGTGTACTCAGGGCAGAATCAAATATCGCGTAGGTCAGGTATGGGCTTAGATTATTTAATATGTAGAAGGAATCCTAGACAATCAAAAACTTAGATAAAAAAAAGTGATGCCGTCTCACATTTTCTACCCTCTGTATCTTTGACAATAAATAAATTAATACACCCACAGTCACATACATATTCTGATCCCACACTAAGGTTGAGTCTTGTTGCGAAGGTCAGGAACTACGAGAGACTTTTTGGCCTCACAAACAGCCAGACCCGAAAAAAAAAAACTTGTGGATCACACAAATATTTGGTTGCGTGCGGGGATCGAACCCACGGCCTCACGTTTCACAGCTGGCGTCTAGACAACTGCGCCACGGAAACACTGAGAAATTAATTCTTAAATTAAAAAATATATAACGATCCTACTTTCGAAGTCGGGTAAAAATGCAGTATAGCGCTATCCATTTCCATTCAAAATCGTTTTGGGCGAATATTAATCAAACATACTTACTGTTACCAATGGAATTCATAGCAATTTGCTGTTAAATAATTACCTCAATTTCACTAACACTACAGTGCTACCAAAATTCCGAAAAATAAATACTTTATTTTTGAAGACGCCAATGTATGATAGCGCCTCCTTTAATGTTTAAATACTCTAAGCTTATAGGATATCAATTTATCTCACAATCATCGTATAAATTTTCCGGCAAAACATCAAAAGTATAGATATTAAAATCTTTTACATCAGAGCATCTTGCTTGCGATATACGCGTTATCAGCGGAATTCGTCTTGACGGAAAACATCAGGCGGGAAAAAAATACGTTCCGTTTGACGCATTATTGAGGTTCATAATGATTATTTATTTTCGGTAATGGATTGTATTTTGTTGGAATATTTATACTTTAGTAAAAAAGGCACTGATTTTATAGACTCCTAAGTGATAAGGTCGTCTAAAGATTAGGACCTTGATTAAAACTAGATTTTGGTAGAAAAAACACCAAAAGTGTTATTGCATCTAAAAACACTGACTGACATTTAAAGAAAACCATGAAACTGTCTCTAAATTCGCAAGTAATTTCATCAACATTGCTTTCCACTTTGTTCAAAATATCTACCTAGCAACAAAGGGACATGTTACATACTTTCTGAGCAAAATAAGCCCCCAGGGTTCAGTAACTTTTAGAGTTTGCTTCACCAGTTAACACGTATTTACCAACCATTGAGCCATTAAATCTGTGTATTATGCCGCCCATTAGAGTAATAAAACCTATCTCAAATTTGGATAAATAAATAACCTTTGGTAAAAAAATAAATCCCTTGCCGTCCCGGTCTGCGCTGCACTTCACATAGCTCATATGAGAGTTTTAAACAGAAAATATCACAAGTGAAGCACCCAACAATGATCGAACCCAAGATCACAATTTGTATGTAGTTTTGTATCAGCCCATATACGTCCCACTGCAGGGCACGGGCCTCCTCTACAATCGAGAATACGATTGAGAGTGGTTAGGCCATATAGACCACCACGCTGGCCTAGTGCGAGTTGGCGGACTTACATACCATAGAAATCGTTTTAGTCTGTTTCCTCACGATGTTTTCCTTCACCGTTTTAGTGCGTGGTGATTGACTATCAATACACACATGACTCCGAACAGTCTAAGGTGTGCCCTGGGATTCGCACCCGCGATCACCGCGAACATGTTGGCAGTCGAATCTAGTCCGTTTACCACTCAGGCCACCACGCACGGTTCTAGTTATATACACTTATTTTTATGAATTATTGCTATGAATGGCGAGCCGAGCATGCCAGCCGCCTGATGGTAAGCGATACGGCCGCTCATGAACAGTAGCAAAACTAAACAACACCTTGAATTACAAAATCGTGCTTGGCATTCCACTGCGCCCGCTGCCCTGAGACATAAGATGTTAAGTCCTAATATCCTGTTGTTACTCTGGGTACAATGTCCTTCAAACCGAAACACAACAGTGCATTTACACTACTTCATTCATGAGTAAGTTCAAAAGCGATCGTATAGCTTACCATCAGGCGAAGGGCATGATCGTCTCGCCATTCTTCGCTATAAAAAAAGGATGTAAAGACAGCCCATAGCTGGAAAAAAATTCCTAAAAATTCCATACAATTGACAGACTGATAAGGTTACATCGTAGTTAGTTTGTAGTGGCAGAACAAAAAAGTATGATTCCTAGTAGGGTGAATAGGTTGATTATACGGAACTATAGACGGCTTTAATCCCCGCGCAGTGATTACAAGTCTGTAGTATTTGTCTCTACGAAGCAGAAACCGCAGCAAAAACTAATCATAAACTACCACTGCGCTACGATTTTTGATAGCTCAAAACGCAGTTGGAAATTTTACATCCGACGAATATGTACATCAAAATATTGTTGCAAATCTGTATTTAAATATGTCTGAGAAATTTTTGATTATATTAACCCTCCCTTTGTTTTCTTATCCCTAACAAACTGTACGTAAAATATTACGGTCGGTTGAGTATTTGACGTGGAAATAATTAACATACAAACGAACTCACATTCACTATTAAAAAATATAATTACAAAATGACCGAAAAATTATCGTGCTAGTAAAAAAAGTGCGTCGCAATGAAAACCTTTTTCTTCAATTATTTATGACATAATTATCAATCGAATAAGTTAAAAAACGTCAAATTCAAATAGGTTACTGTTAATTACAAAATACGTGTTCTTATAAATTATTGTTTCGAATGTGGAATAGCCTTTACCGAGGCAGATTTTTGAAATGAGAACGTTAGACTAGGGATGGTGGTGTCGAACGCTCAGTTCGAATACAGCCGGCGAGCGATACGTACTGCTCCATACCGCACGACAAGTTCGCGCCACGGCAAACTTGCTTGCACATCTTAACATCCAAAAAGTGAACACAAGTAAATAAGTTGTCTATGGTCTTCACTGGCTGACAAGTATTTTATTTTGGACATATAAAAGTAAACTGAAACGACGTTCTTTTTTTGAATTGAGTGAAAAAGTTTTGTTTTGTTTATTAGAAAGTATTGTTTACGTGATTATTATTTACGAGATATAAAGACAGTGAAAAAACTTTGAAATAAATAATTTTTATTGCTGTTCTTGTGAGTTATCAACGACGTTCAGCTGAAAAGCGGTAAGTAAATATTTTTCACTTGTATAAAGTTTTATTAAGTTAACTAAGATGTCTTAGAAGTTAATAGTTTTGGTGATTATACGTGATAAATATACAGCTATTATTTAATTTATATGTAGGTAGGATGCAGGTATATTCCTGTAATAATTGAAAACATTTTTATGTTGTATTTTATTACATGGAATATTACTAAATAATTAAATTGTATTCTAAGATAATTCTTTACAGGTAAGTATATAGATAATAACCATTTATCACATAGTTTATTGTGCCTGATATTTAATTCTGCAATTACCATCGGCTCTTTAATTAATAAATTCATTTCTCCATTTCACATACACGTACCTACTAGTAATTGCAGTCTTGATGTCAGGTAGGCAAGCCGTCGTATAATAATAGGGCAAATCATTCTATATCATGGCTGAAACGTTATATCGCTGTTCCTATGCCATTATGGGATGGGGTTAGGTAGAAAAACAGAAAATAAAATTGTTATTACATTACAAATTTTATTTATCTCACTGTCAAGGCTGTCAAGTCATTACATTTATCGGAAAATAAAAATTCTTATTGATATAAAAAAATAGTATTAAAAAGCTATAAGACTTGTTTACCTAGGAAGAATTTAATTAAAAATATGAAGTCACGGCAAGTTGCAGAGACAAACATCTTGTATATAGGTGAGTTGCGGAAACATTTGTTATTTATTTATTAGATTAAACTAGGTAAGATTAAAAATTTTATTCATTGGTCCCGATTTTATTATTTAAAAATGACTTTTATCCTCAGATTTTCATAGCTCAAACATTTGACAATACAAAGGAAATACAATTTATACTCATAGACCTGACCCCACAGTGAGGTAACAAATCTTGCGGTTTTAAAACTACGAGACACTTTTCAAAGTCACACAAGAGTTTGACAGAATTTAATAATTACGAACTGAACAAACTTTCGTCTTGGTGTGAAGATCACATTTATGACCTTTCATTTTAAATCAACTGCGCTGTCCATCCCGTCACTGCAGTTCTTATTGGTGAGGAAGTTTCTTGCGTGGTTTTTTCTTCAGAGATACAACACGTTCCCAAGCGGTGGTACAGAAATTAACAATTCAAAAGATCTTGTGAAAGACTATTTGATATGAAAAAAATAAATTGATTTATACTTTAGAAACAAAGATACTTTAGAAAAGGTACATTAGTCACTTCTTGTTACCGACCTGCTGTAAGGCCCAATTTACCAATCATTAGCTTATTTCAGCTAGAAATGACTGGAATTTAAGAGACTTACGACATTATATTTTGTAGTCAGTTTATTAAACTATTAAAATTATCAAATGTTTTGTCTTCCTCTCTCAAGCTGAATTTAAAAGTCGATAGAAAAGGATAATACATACGATAACTAGAACAGGTCAATAAACTGACTATGGATAAAGTCATTAAAGCTCTGATATTTTAAAGAGATGACCATACTGCAGAGCCATACAGTGCATCTTCACATGCATCTTCTTTAGTATATAAACCTGATCTTTTTTTTGTTCCTTTGTGCCCGCTTATCTCAGGAACTGCATGTTCGAATTGAAAAATATTTTTTTTGTTGAATTGAATTTTATTTGTTTCCGATGTGGACTGGAGTCAAAAATAATCTGCATCTGGACTGAGCCAGGCTGGGCCGCTAGTATTGCATAATAAGAGTTGAGGGGTATTCCTCTTCATTATGGGCAGGAGTGACGCTTACCACCAAACGAGCGACTTATTCATCATGTCATTTTGAGATAAAATTAAAAAAATATATTTATTAGTAAATAATATTGTGGGCGACATTCGTCCTCTGAAATGTAATGTATGGTATAAAAAGATACATAGCTATCTATGCGTTCAAAAGTCTACTGACCGCGCCATATTGCCAGCAAATGTGTTGGAAACCACTAATGAGTGTGTAAACACTAAATGCGAATTTCCCGTACATTCTGGCAACATTTCCTCTTTAAAACAACACTGCTTTTACAATAGTGACATGCAAAACAAACAAATCAGACGTCCAATCATAAACAAGGCCCCATATTGATTAATCCTACGCGCTCTAAAATATTTGTTATCGACATACGCGATAAGTGCCGATATTCGGTTCGCATCACGTCGACCCGATCTGCTTTTTCATTGTGTGTAGATGATTAGCTCCGTGAGCACATATGATTTTCTTTGTGATCCTAAATGGAATGACTCGTGGTTAGATGACGTCGAATTAGATACGAAAACGTAAATTGGATGTTTATATTTTTACTTGTAATCATAGAAAGCGAATGATGTAAAGAAAATTTTCCGTGACTTACGAATGAGGAAACGTCGCGCATATGAGCCCTCGTAATAAAGTTAAAGATTGAAGCTCTAAAATTTCACACATCTAATCCACGGAGGATAGACAAAATATTCCTAGTCTTTAATTATAACTACTTTAAATTACCCTAAAATGTTACAAATCTAAAATACCTGTTACCACCCATTTCAACTAGGCCTTGCGACATATGGATGGTAGCTGGTGCTTATAGTACAGGACTATCCTAGTTTAAGCATCAGCAGTAACTCAATACGCTTGTTACCTAGCCTAAGCAAATATATATGACTAAGTCAATTTATGTCTGTTAATCTAGGTTAAGGAAGGAATTTAATAAATGTTTTTTTTATTATTGCTTATTGAATGGTTGCCGTCATCAGTGGAAAATTTTGAATGGTCTTTCACAAGTTCACAGTTACAACAAATAAGGTCAGGAGGAAGAAAAACAAAGCTTACATCATAATTTGATTTCTTTACTGCTTCAACACGCTTTCATTTTTATATTTTAACTGCCAGTTCCTCCGACTAATTGCGACATTAAATCTAAATGAATTCTCAGCTTGTTGATTTGTTCACTTAATGAGAGAAACAAGGATTTGTTTTGTCCATTTTTAAATATACGCAGCAGTTTGAATACGCGCGAAGGTTTTTAGTAAAAGCGTTGATCCACGGCTTACGCGTCTCTCATTACGTGGATTTTTAATTAAATCGGATCATAAAATAACTCGGGGCTTTATAGCCGGTCCAAAAATCAGGACTACGTTGGCTTAAAATATGTGGACTACGGAAAATTGGATTGCATTTTTCTGAGTTTTATCTTTTAATCGCTCGAACAATGGAACGAACGATAGTTGTTTTTTAAACTGGCTATCTGAATTGCATGAGATTTTAACTATGCAAGTGTAAAATATTGCTAATCCTATGAATACGTCGCGCATGGACCTATTCTTATTATAATATTGAGAAGGAATTCAGGTCTCAGATACGCAATCAGACAATTTAAATTTCATTAAAAACTTCCTTACTATAGATCTACTTCGAAAGTATACGTTAAGCAACGATTTAGTAAACACTGATGATAATGAAGTGACTGATTACGGCAAATTAATGCACCAAGATAAAACACACAGCATAGGTTTGGCATAAACTATGAATACACAAAAAATACAAGAAAAGTGATGTGTCTTGGTCTCTCCAACCTCTAAGAAAAAGAAAACAATTAAAACAAAGATAGGCTCTGAGAGAAGATCAATACTTGGCATTCAAAGCCAATATCTTAGAAAACGTGCCCATTGGTCGTCACGATTGATAACGTTTGTGTAAATTCAGTATTACAAAAATACGATCAGCAACAAAAACTATTTTTATTATGTCTGGCCATGAAATAAACAGTGGCTTAAAGTGAAGGACGGTATCGTTCATAGCTCATCAATCCCTTGGGACGAAAAAAACTATAAACTCGTAAAAGCTTATCATATTACAGTACTATATACGCCCACTGTGTCGTTTAATAGAACATTATATAATATTTCTGTTTATTGGCTTACAGTCAAACCAGACACATAGTTTATTAAACCACTTCACTGGTGGTAGGTCTCTCATATGTGAGAGGCTGCCTGGGTGGGTACCACCGCAATGTCTATTTCTCCTGTCAAACAGCAGTTTAAATGCACTGTTGTGTTTCGGATTTAAGGACATTGTAGCCAGAGTAACTACTGGACATTTTAAGACTTAACATCTTATGTCTTAGGATGGCGAGCGCTATGGAATGCCAAGCATTGCTTTGTAATTCAAGGTGTTGTTTGGTTTTGATACTGTTCATGAGCGGTCGCAACGCTTACCATCAGGCGAACGGCATGCTCGTCTCGCCATTCACTGCAATAAAAAAAAAACTAAAATATTTGTTTGGGCTCCTAGATAATTTAATCAATACAAAAGCATTGCTCAAAAAATACATTATATTTATTAAATACACCGTTGTTTTCCGGCTTGGAGGACATTGTAGCCAGATTATTACTGGACATATTGAGACACATCTCAGGAAATCCAAGCATTGGTTGGTTATTCATGGTATTGTTTTGTTGTGCTACCATGTCCATGAGCGATCGTATCGCTTACCTTACGGCAAATGGCATACTTACTAGTCTGGCTATTATATTTCTATAAAGATATTGACCAAGCCTCAGGCGTCCTAGGGCAGCCTGTATGGGCTGTGATCTGTAAAATCTCAATTCCACTTTTTGTGAAATATCTATCGTCTATCATTTTGGGACGGAAATACGCACAGTGAGTTTTGAAACTAGCAACACCCCCGGCTATACTAAACATCATATACCTCTACACAGTAAACACAATTTTACGTCAATGTGACCATGTTTTTGATCCAATGTGCGTTCCAGTGTTTTGTAACAAACATCCGTGATTACCGTAGAATGCATTCGACAACCTTTTTGATAACGAATGGTTCTTATCTACACGTTGTTACCAGGAAAAATATATATTGTGAATGTTGTGTAACACGCATTGGATTACAAATGAATTTTTGTATCACAGCCTAAATTATAATGTTCATATTCACCCGTATCCCCCGTACCACTATTCAACTATAATAACCTTTTTTTATTATCATGAATGGTGAAACGAGCATGCCATTTGTCTGATGGTAAGTGTTACGACCCCTCATGGATAGTAGCCAAACCAAATAACACGGTGAATTACAAATCAATGCTTGGTATTCCACTGTGTTCGCCATCTTGAGACATGAGATGTTAAATCTCAATATGTCCAGTAGTTACTCTGGCTACAATGCCTTCAAGCCGGACTATGAAGTGATAACTATGTCGACCAGCGAGAGATAAAAATCTTTTAAAAATATTGGCATTAAAAGACGTCTACATATCCTAGAATTTGTATTGTGCGTAAAGTTTGTCAATGTATAAGTTGGCAGCTATTTACGCGCCAACGCGACATAGAATCCTGAAATATGTGAGGAATTCTGATTATTTCACAAGGCACTTGGATCGACTTGTTCATGAAAATATTGCCTAGACGTGATACGACACTTTGGAATGAGTGGCCTTTATTGTAAGGCAATAAAATTCACACACAATATTCAGTGAGTTCGTGTGATTAATGGTTATATGCCAGAAATTTTGAGACATCATTATTTGCTGTCGTTGTTAATAATTTCTAATCAGATATAGGAGACACATAGCTTCAAGGACGCTTTATATACGTATATTTCAATATATCTATATAGGTGTTATTATATGTGTATATCTATATTAGAATTTTCTGGTCCGAAGGTTTCGATTCAAGTATTCAGGGCCGTATTAATCTATGATTATGTAGCTTTGAAAATGTAATAGGTAATTATGTCCTGAAGATTCCGTCTATAATTTCTGTCTTCGTATTTTAATTACTGGATAGTAGCTACTAGCTCCTAACTCCTAACTCTTAATTTACAATAACATAAAGTTGCCACAACTTAAATAATATTTTCTTCAAGTTGAATTTATGTATAAGATTTATAAAAAGTTATGTAATTCATTCTCATCCAACAAGACTAATATCCAAGTACAATGACCAAATATTTTCTAACATTACAAGATTCCGATGTATTAGAGGATATTTCCTCGTCCTACGAAAACACAGCGTTTTCCGTGTTTTTGCCCACTGTTCCGACATTGATTACATTCACATATGGATCTTTTGATCTCCTCTTATTAAGTTCTTTTGATAACTGAGTGCGCAGTTTCATATGGTTATTTATTTATTAGGCAAATTGATTCGTTAGACAGGAATTTATTTCGGTGACTTATCCTTTTGTATAGTACTGAACTATAGGTAATTATTATGGTACATATCTCGCATTAGTTTTTCCTGCAGTATTTTGATGGATACAAGATTTTCCGTGATCTTGTTTTTATATTCTTATGAAGGGCGAGACATTTCATTACTTTGATGGTAAGCGGTATGATAAGCAGCGAATTACCAAAGAATATGATTTTAAGTCACAAATGATTATGTCCCGTAGTTACTCTAGCTACAATGTGCTACAAACTTGAACTAAACAGTACATTTAAACTACAGTTTGGCGGTACAATATACAGATTGCGGTGGTACCTACACAGGCCTCTTAAATATGAGAGTCCTTCCACCATTTCTATGCCAGAATAAAATAAACATTTGTCTTAAAGCGAGATTCGAACTCGGCGTCTGTCTTAAATATATCAATAATATTTAACGTACTGAAAGTTTGTAGTGATTGATGGATGTGTAGAAGTTTGTAACTCTGACGTAAGAAATAAATGTTGATGAAACTTTATAATATCATAATTGATTATACAGCAGACTGCAGACTAATATTTACCGGAAGTTAATCCCATCGGAGCAAAATCTGACCGCTAGTTGCTAAGACAAATTGCCTTGTTAAAAATTAATCATGCGTTGACCCCATAAGGCCAGATTCAATTAATATAAAAATGAGGTATTATTAGTCAAAACTAAACGACATGCTTCTAAAAATGATCAAGAAATGTAAACAGTCCGCGTCTGAACTCAACATTAGGATAAATATTTATGCGATACACGTAAAATTGCTTTTTGTACCGTCTGGATATTGTAATATTCTTGAATTAGATACACAATACAGCGAAATTATGCACTTGTGTACATATTTGACTATTCTGAGATGTTTTTTTTAATATAGTAGTGAATAAAGTTAATTTAGATGCAATATTGCGGCGACAGGACCGTCTATAACGGATCGCGGCAAGGTGCGTTTATTTTTCCAAGACTATAATAGAATTTTTCCTTGTTTATTTAAGATGGACCTCGCTTTGTTTTATATTATTTTTAACTAATGGTCGGCTTTATTTGAATTAAGAATTTAAATAATATCTTACGAGGCTGAATATGCCAGCCAAATTAATTAAATTTAATAATCGTTTATACTAAAAATAGTTCCAGTTTTAAAGACTACTTTTTGGATATATACTTATGAGCTCGTGTACGTTATAGATTTTGAAACAAAACTACATAATACACATCGCGGATTTGGTTAAATTATTCAACATTTTCGTGGTCAACGGGCGGTAATTCCGCGATAAAAATGCGTAACAAATAGTTTTATGTCAATATGTAATATTCGCGTAAATGTAAGAAACCATTAGACTATATATTTATTTTTCACACAGCAGAAGTTTTCTATTCGACCAACTTCTGTAGACAATAGCATTAATCCTTAGAAAGCTTGGATTGAGACTGGATTTAGAAAACGACTACTTTTCTTTGTTACTGTTTACTAGTTATTTCTAATTTCCTTTTTGTTTCTCGTAGATAAGTTCGCTACATTTAAGGCATAAAGAGCTGATGTATTGATTGTAAATTTATCTGGAACAAGAAATAGTTTCAGCATGAGAATATAGATGTCGCTGTTTTTTATTGCATATTTTACATACATATATAAACTCACGCCTTTTTCCCAGAAGGGGTAGGCAGAGGTGCCAGGACACCCACATTTTGCCTTGTATGTTCCGTCCCACAATGTGATAGGTGGCGAGCCTATCGCCATATCGGGCACAAATTCCTGACTCTGGGCTGATAATGAATAGAAAAATCCAATATCACTTTGCCCAACCCGGGATTCGAACCCGAGACCTCAGCTTTGTAACCGTACCTTAGTACAACTACGCCACCGAGGCAGTCTCTTAGAGCCTTCTTATCGCTCGGGGCAATTTCTTACCGACTTCCATGGCATGAGCATAAGAAAAGGAAAAAAAAGATAAAGAAAGAAAAAGAAGTCTAAAGTGAACTTTTAGGATAAAGCTTGAATGATAAAAATAGAGAATAATGAAAATATTTAGCTTGATAGATAAAATGTATACAAATTTATGAATATGACTGATTAAAGAGCAAACAGGTCACCTGATGGAAAGTGTTCACTGCCGCCTACTAAGATCCACAACATTTGGATCATAGATGTGTCGCCGGTCCATCAAATCGAGAGAGGGGAGCAGGAAGGAAAAAGGATAGAAAGAGAAAAGGAGTATTGGGCATCCGGAAATCTCATTCACCAAACGAACGACTGCTAAGCATAAAACGTTATTGTTTTGTAATATCATATTACCTTATACCGGGTATATCAAGACTGAAGCCGGGTGGCAGTTTTAGTGACTACAAACACAATGCAACTAAAAATTTCGTAAAGAAACGCGACAATTATTTTGAATTATTTTTTAAATATTCATTTTTTGGTGGTAAATCCATAGTTTTTGCTAAAATAATAATTTAAACTCTTTTATACCTTAGAGTATTTATAAATAAAATAGTGTACACTATTATTTTAGGAAAAAAATGCATTTATCAACCAAATATGGCCATAGGAAAAAAATATCAAAAAAAAAATTGTCGCTTTTTTTTGAAACATTTTCTGTTGCATTGTGTCTGAAGTCGCTTAAACTGCAACCCAGCTTCGTTTTCGATAGCAGTCTTGATTTACCCTGTATTATATAACAAGTTTTAAATTAATAAAACGCTCGATACAACTTAAAGTAAAGTTGAATAATCCGGCTTTATTAAGAGACAAGGTTTCGAATTTAGTTTGCCGATCGTGTGTAGTGGTAATCTCGAATTGCTTCATTCTTTAGTATCACATTTAGACTTTAGCTCGGATTCTTGTTTTAGTAATGTTATTAGATATCAAATAGGGGTGAACAACTTTATGAGTGACTTGAAAATGTATACAGTAGACTTGCCTTATTCCAATCATGTTTATCCAATTCCAATCATGTTTATGGCATCTTGAAGTTTTCGTTTTGAGTAAAAAATAAATGTCGTATAATTTTCAGTCAAAATTAAACTCCAAACGTTTTATGCTTATAAAATATGAATAAGTCTGTATTTATTGTAATTATATTTATTATTTTAATTTAATATTTCGCACAGGAAATAAACAAAAAGTTACGTCTGATTTTAATGAGGCAGCTAATTGGCTTTTCATTTTGTTTCGCGTTATTGGCTCATTTGAGTTAATATACAGCGAATTGGATTAATTATTTGTTAATTTTGAATCATCCATGCATGACACAGACGATGTTGTAATAAAAACGATAGGCGTGATAACTTATTATGAATTCTGTTTGACGCGCGATTTTTTATTTGAAAAAATATTTTTTATTAATACCTGAAATGTAAAATGTATACGTTATCAATTTGGTTCCGGAATTTTCACTCGTACTAAAAGCACCTTCAACATTTTAAGTGGTATAATATAATAGTTGGGCTGACTGGCGCAGTTCCAGATTCCCGAGAAGACTGTGATAAAGGAAACATTAAGAAAATCTGCAGTGGATTAGCATTTGTTAAAGTTCATGAACGTTGGTGCATTCTTGGGTTAGGTCTATGACTCGACTTGGCCTTTATTTCTCCGAAGACGATAATGAAGGCTGTGCCATATACTTATAACACTAGCTTAACTACCTCTTTAAGTAATAGAAATTAACCGTCACTATTTATTTGGTACGGAAAATGAAGATTGAAATTGATTACTTTATTTGCGCTTCCTAAGTCACTCTTCCATTCTGAAAGCACGATAATTGCCAATGCATTTATTTTTGGGTAATTTTCATCTGTTGTAGACTAGAATTTTACCCCATCAGAGCGTTACAGTTTACTGATGGCCTTTTCCAAAGTACGTTACAAAGCATGGTCTGCTACTTTATGCATTCAGTCGATATTCGAATTTTACCTACCATTTGTAAAATTCTAACGAAATAAAACTAACTTAACACCACGCTGTCACGACTGATTGGTTTTCTAAAAATCCTTTCATATCTGTTGCTAATGAACTATTTTGGTGCCTCAAATTTCCCTGGCGGCATGTCAGTCTAAAAATGCAACGTTTAATTTCACATTAACATCAGTGATAAGAACTAATCTCGTAACACCACTGATCCCGCGATAGCTTATCGCATTTGACAATATTTGGAAGTGGTGTGCGCAAACATTTTATATTGCACGTTTCGTAAGAAAAAGCCGTAACGTTTCGACGAAAATGTTACATTTATTTTACTGTAAACAGTTTTTTTTTGTTGCGTGTTTATTATGGGAACGTGCGTCTTTCGACAATGCAAATAGTTTGGTATTAAAATTTATTTCTGTAGCAACAGTATTTATAAAACGATGTATGATGTTTTCATATTAAAATTTAAGCAGTTTAGATATAGTTCTCACGTAGAGAACAAAAATGTGATCAGCCATACATACGCATATTTACTAGGATACTTACAGGACTATGTATGCGACTATTGGGTGTATAGAGTATCATTATTAATTGAATTTCAGTTTTATCATGCATAATTTACATTTTGTTTTTTTTTCCAACTAATATAATTTCAATAGCACCAAGGTGTCAACGCACCTTTATCATGCCAGTCATATTCACTTGGGGTTAATGCCTTTCAGTTCACTGCACATGTATGTAGTAATGTCAATGACATTATCATTATGGAATTTAATCTTGATAATATAATTTTATATGACTATATGGCCTTACCACTCCCAATCGCATTCTGGATTGTGGAGGAGGCCCGTGCCCTGCAATGGGATGTTTATGGGTCGATACAGTCAATATAAATTTACGATTTATTGTTAATGTTTTATTATATTGCTTACCTTGGTTTCAAGACATAGTTAAGGCATTCAACCTTCATGATGTTGAGGATCACAGGAGAGTCCAATTAATTTCAATATCGTTATTTGTGAATTGAAAGAGCTACGCTGTGGTTTTTTATTTAATTATTTCCTTCGTTTAATTTCATATTTTTATCTAGTCTTAATCCCATACACCAATTAGGTATGCTTTAGAATGTTATCTACGTTGACCAAAAATATGGCCACTAAACCAAATTACACTATAAATTATATTGTTTAAAAGTTAGATGTAACACATCGTGTTGGCTGTTTTTGTATATAAATTAAATGCTTAGTGGTAAGCCACTTTTGCTGGTTGTAAATGCAAAGCGCAGTGTCAGTTTAAAGGCACTCTAACATATTAATATTTACGGACGGAAAACTAATAAAAGTTGCTTCTACTAAAAGTTGGTAAACTGCATAACTTTGTTGCAACTATTATATTTCAACTAGCTGAGTTGGGTTTTATTCTTTTATGCATAAGCGTGGCTAATTAGCCAGCGGGACACCTGTCAAAGTGGTCACCTGCGCTTTTTAACTTCGAATAATCTAATGAAAATCGAATGGCCTGGTAGAAAAAATAAAGAAAGGGAATATAAGGAAGGATTTTTTTTGTTCAATGTCTGTGGACCGAAGCTTAAATCCTTTTTAATTGTAGAGGTGCTGTGGACAGTGATGGGATGGATGTATTATGGAAGGTCTCGAATAATACAGTTGTTTTAGAAAACATTTCGTTATAATTAATTGTAAATATAAAGAACATGCATAGACTAAGGTTCGAAAAGTATAATATTATATATATTATTTATATATGCGTAAAATATAAGTTCATCTGAGAAATATAGATTTACATTTATAAAAGTGGCAATAGAAGTATGTAAATAGGAACTATTACTTTTGTTATTGTATATGTCGGATGACGGTAATAAAATCCATTGTGTTAATTATTTAATTATAATTATCACCACACGTTATAATTAACGGTTTATTCGAATATCTGCGACAACTTGTTACTTTTATAGTAAACACGCGTATGTCTATGCTTCACTGCCGACTGCTGGATCTCCAATATATGCCTTGTCTACGATCCGGACGCGCTTTATATTGCAAACTGTCATGCTCTCACCCAGTCTGACTGTGGGTAGTGAAATAGAACCACAATCGGGTTTCCTTTAATAAAATTACTTCTACAACTACCTGTACATTACTAATGGCCGATTTACAATTATTTAGCATATGAGTCTTACATAAGAACACCCGACATATACTTAATTAATTGCAAGAGTAGTTTGTGACGACAAACATTAATATGTAGCAGGGAAGCAAGGGTCCATTTATTCGCTTATTTATTCATTTATTCCGTAGTCGTTGGACTGTGCTGGTCAGCATATTAGCTGAAAGGAGTAACTCTGTGGCAATCGTGACTCAGTTAAATACAGGGAGACTTTCTCGCGGCGATAATCGTATGCCATTATCGCATAACATATCCGCCAAGGATGCAGCAGGGAAAAGACTCTCCGGAATCCGGAATTCAGTTTTGCTCGGGTTATGTCATGATAAAGGTTTTATATAAATCTACTCAGATACTAAACAGTAAAATACCTAGTTATCGGATTGAATTTTAGTGACCCCTATTATATGTGTCTATAAGTCAATTTCCAATCAAAAAAATATATAGTTTGCTTGATGATTGTAAAAATGATTATTTTGTGTTTGTGTTTCTGTATTATCTACTTAACTAGTTGAAGATTTAAAGAAATAGTGAAATTATAAGTTACATTTAATCCGTACTTAGTAATCCGCCTGTTTGCATCACCATTGAGTTTATTATCTCGTTCCTATTTGTATTGGCTGAGTTTAAATATTTCTATACAATATTATGTATCTCACTACATTTTCCTTAAATTTTTTCATATTCCTTACATATTATTTTAATGCCGTCCATAAAACTACTTTATTTACATTTCTTATTATTTATAAGGGAGGATCTATAAACTTCATATATTTGACTAATCTTTTAGTATTTATTTCGGGTCTGCGTTTGTGCGTCAAGTCTCTTTCTTGGATCTGGATCTGAATTTTTGTATCTGGGAAAGATCAGGGCTATGATTATGAATGTCGGTCGGTGGGTGTATTTAAATGGAATACCAAAACTTATCGCATTACCAATCAATGAAACTGATGTTACTAATTTGTAACAGTCCATATACGTCCCACCGCAGGGCTCGGACCTACTCTACAATCGAGAATACGATTGAGAGTGGTCTGGCCATATAGTCCACCACGCTGGCCTAGTGTGGATTGGCGGACTTACATACCATAGAAATTCTTATGATACTAATAGCTGTAACAAATACTGTTACGAAATAGCTGTTACTACTAGCTTAACAAATTTTAAACGTTGATTCGAACAGATTATACGCCAAAGCAGTAGACGCAAATGGACGTGAAGATGATTCATGAGATATCAAAAGTATTCTGAATCAATACACCAGTAATAAAACCATGTTTTGGTAGCGAGCCAAATTATATTATTATAAATTATATATTTATTTATATATCTTATAGATGTTATGTTTGTTAATTTTGTAATTATATTCGTATGTCACATATTTTGCATATATGATTTTATTTAATTTCTTTTTTCCTTTTTTTCCATCTCTTATTGTCCATCCCAAGGTAGTCGGTAAGAGATTGCCTCGAGCGATACGACCGCCTTTTGTACTACTATGTAATATAATGTTCTATTATTAAGTTATCTTAGTGTACAATAAAGGATTTAAATAAATAAAATAAATAAATAAATATACAATCTATATAAAACACGTTTAACGTTCGAGAATTATGTATTTTTACTCCGTTTGACCTGGGCTGTAAATCATTTTTTTTATGTTTACAAAACTGATATATTTCGAGAGTCGAAATTGTTTATTGCAACTAGTCTTTTTTTAAGAATGTACCAAATACGCCACACTAAAATCGAGTCTTGTGTCGGTAACAGCAACTACGAAAGAATTTTTTGGTCTCACAAACACCCAGACCCGAAAGAAATATTGGTGGACCGCACAAACATTTCTCTCGGTGCGGGTATAGAAGCTGAAGGAAGAAATTAAAGATCATTATAGCCAGGAATATTACTCGAAATTTTGATACTAAACATCTCATGTCTCAGAATGACAAGTGCAGTGGAATGACAAGCATTACTTTGTAATTCAAGGCGTTGTTTATTTTTCCTACTGTCCATGAGCGTATCACTTAATAGGTAAATTGCGTGCTCATCCCACCAATCATACCAATAAAAAAATACATATTTGTATCATTTTTGTAATAAAATACTATGAAGATGTAAATATTCGACTTCTCAATTGAGAGCAAATATAACTCTAAAGTAGTTAAATCAGAAAATGTTGTTTAGAACTTACTACGAGTGTAAGTAGCACTTTTAAACTTAATATTTGCATTGACAGCACGAAAGTATGGTCCAAAGTTTTTAGTTCTTGAAAGGTCTTGTATTCTGTAATTTTTTTCTGAAGCATTCAACTTTTTAAATTCTACCATGTTTCCTTGATTGTCTGTATCGTGCGGTTTAAAAAGAGGCCGCATTCGATATTGGTCCGATACGTGATCGTGTTAATTAAACCGAGGCTGATCGAATCATTTGTGTTTGTTGATTAAAGCAGTTCGTCTATGTTGTGTGTTCGTGCAATCATTAAATCTTCGCTGCATGCTCTGCTTATATACTGGATGTTCCGATTCATTTTTTTTTATTTACATACTTTATTGTACACCACAATAGAAAAAACGTTATATGGTGGTAGGCCTCTCATATGTAAGAAGTCACCTGAGCAAGGTCTATTTCTTCCGCCATACAGCAGTGAAAAAAATGCACACACAAGGAAATTGTAGCCAGAGTATCTTCTGAACATATTGAGACTTTACATCTTATGTATCAGGATGGCGACGGCAGTGGAATGTCTGAATGAAGCATTGCTTTGTAATGCAAGGTGGTGTTGTTTGGTTTTACTATTGGTTCATGAGCGCTCGTATCGCTTACAATCAGGCAAACGGTATGTAAGTCTCGCCATTCATAGTAATAAAAAAACGTGATATAAGTTCAATAAAGTATGGGCAGCTCTGCTTACCCCCTAGAGACATAGACGTGCGCGCCTGTGTGTTTGTATGCGTGAATAAAATATAAAACTTAACAATATGCTCGAAAAGTTTTATTTAGCTTACTAACATATGCTTAACTTGACATTATCAGTTATTGATCCAAAAGGTCACTGTATTGCCTGTCATTGCTTTTCAACTCTTGATAATTTATATTCATGGTGAATATGAATTATCATTCTATAGTTTTACCTTGTATAAGAAAACGTTACGTTAACGCAGTAAATGTGACATAATTAGTGCGTATCAATGGTCATTTATATATATAAAAAAAGAAACCGCAAGATTTGGTAATATTTTTATTAATTAATTATACACACTTCTCAATTTTTACCCAGTAAACCTACATATTGATTATATCAGAAGGTCAATTTCCGTCTAAGGTATATTTCTTTGTGTGAAATTAGTTTAAAAATAAAATTATAAAATAATTACGTATTTTATAAGCATACCTCATGTTTCATTGTACTGTTCTGACAACTTGTCTCACGTACAATCTTTCCAACTCTTTTCTTGATATCATACATTCCATAATTGAAATACATCCCTGACCTAATATTTTCTTTCCAACAATACTTGCATATCGTATTGGTATCCACGGAAGTAATATAGATATCTTATACTACGAATCTTATTTCAATTTCCGAGGATTCATGTAATAGAACTGAGTTAATGCTGGGTTATTCTAGGAGATTTCGTAATGAACATTCGTTTATACATCGCGGTCGTTTTAATTTTCTATTTTATGTGAAAATATAAATTCAATAAAATGTGGTTGTTGTTAAACAAGCACATTTACATTTATTTTGGTGGTGGTCTCTCATATGTGAGATGCCACCTGGGAGGGTACCGTCGCAATGTATAATATTTCTCCCGTTAAACAGCAGTATAAATGCACTGTTGTGTTTCGGATTGAAGTATATTGTAGCCAGAATAACTACTGGACTGAATAGTCTATGTGTTGTTCAGTTTATATCTTAAACTACTCTTAAGTTTATCTAAAGTAATATCTTCATTTGATTAATCGTTAATTTTTTATCAAAATCAGTCAGAATAGAGAAAACTGTGTACTCAAGAATAAAGAAGACAGACTCAGAACAGCATACAAATTAAATCTGATATTTATTTAAGTACCATATTTACTAGCTCTCCAAGTTTTCAATAATCAAGATAAAATCCATTTAATAATAATAGTTTTAACAACTCTAAATGCTGAAGTCACAACGGCTTGACACACTGACCTAGAGACTTGAGATATTTGCCAGCAATCGGACTCATGAAGACGAATCTAACTTTAAAACAGTATTGTAATAAAGAAAACCCCTGTAATTTAATTTACAAATCCATTATCAAGTATTCTTAATATCTTAGGATGACAAGCACAATACTTGGCGTGCTAAGTAATTATAATTACTGAGTGGTTTTGCTTCTGTCTATGGGCAGGCGGGGTGTCTATCACCAGACGAATGAACTGCCAGTCTTGGCATTTGTTGTATTATACACGTCCGTACATACGTCTTACTGTTGTGCATGGGCTTTCTCTACAATCGAGAGTTCGATTGAGCATAGTTAGGTCATATAATCGACCACGCTGGTCTAGTGCGAGTTCACGGACTTAACATACCATACATATTCATACAAATTACTACGGTATGCAGGTTTCCCCACGATGTTTTCCTTCACCGTTATAGTGCATGGACATGCATGGATTGATTATCAATTCACACATGACTCCGGAAATTCAGAACGCCCTGGGATTCGAACCCGCGACCATCGTGAATAGCTACCGTTCAACACGCGTGCTGTATTTATCACATAAATGAAACGATATCATTTACTAAAGACCAAAGTAGCCAGTACGTTTCTTCATTCAATCTGTACGTACACTGGTCTACAAATATTTCACTGCATTATGGTGGTAGCGATGTCAGACGCGCCTTTTGTCTGGTTCCAGCCTTTGATTCAGTGTCCACTTGATGAGACCTCCTCAAGGGTCTTTTTCATTGTCGCCTGCGATTGAGCGCACATTTTTTTATTTGGTACCATTATTTGCAATGTGAATACTCGCAGGCTGTTTCAAAAAGATCAGAATAAGTATTTTTGTTATAATTTTTATAATTTAATTTCTTAGAGTAAATTATGTAGTTACTAAGTTTAATATTACATGAGTAAATAATCGAATGAAGCGACAATTTTACGCATAATATTGCATGCTTCGAATTACGTTAGATGATATTTTATGTATCAGCCCATATACGTCCCACTGCAGGGCACGGGCCTACTCTACAATCGTAAGTACGATTGAGAGTGGTTAGGCCATATAGTCCACCACGCTGGCCTAGTGCGGGTTGGCAGACTTACATACTATAGAAATTTTTATAAATCGCTATGGTATGCAGGTTTCCTCACGATGTTTTCCTTCACCGTTTTAGTGCGTGGTGATTGACTATCAATACACACATGACTCCGAAAAGTCAGAGGTGTGCCCTGGGATTCGAACCCGCGACCACCGTGAACATGTTGGCAGCCGCGTCTAGTCCGTCTAGGCCACCACGCACTTTATGTTTCCTACATTGACATAAATATATGGACAGGGCGGAAAGCGCGTAAAGTGTTCCGACGTAAATGGTGCGCGCTCCAGTACATCTCTAGTGGAGCGTAGCGTCAGCGTTACTCAAATTTGTCGTCATTCGCAACGATTTTGAAAATGCTTGATTACATTATGACAGAAAGATAATATTTTTTATCATCGTTAAGACAAAATCTATGAAATTAGGGTAATTACTTATTTATTTCAGCGCTATTTTCACGGTCATCTTCTTGAAACTACAAATGGCCCATTTATACTGCAGGGCCTATCCTTAGTTTTGAAATCAATCGTTTACTTGTATTTTTCTTCATTGAAAATTAATTTTACCGATAGGATGAAAATATTATCAACGTATTTTTTCTTTATTTCGAGTAAATTATTAAAATAATCGAGGAAAAATAATATTGAAATATTTATCTTGTATTCTATTTTAAATTATAATATCACTGAAACGGAATAGCATTAAAAATAAGAAAGTCCTTGAGTCTGCAGTAGTAAGTATTCTTTTTGCTTTCTCGGAATTCGCTGCGCGGATATTCAGTTGAGTTTCCTATTGCCAGATGGAAATGAAATATACTTTAGTTTTTACTTGGCAGACAAAACTGTAATACAACTACAATGAAATATATTTATTATATTGAATATTGATACGTTTTTCAATATCAAAGCATAACAGACTCTTCTGTGTCTTGTCTTATGCCTAATTTACACATTAACAAATGCATCTGCAGACGTCATCTTCGGATGGGTGTTGCGAACGTCAAGTGGAATGCACGGTTTCTGTCATTTAATAGAGCGATAAGACCGCAATTTATCAGGTTTAGTTTAAGTTTGTGTAAAATAAAGATTTAAATTAATAAATAAATTGACTGATTTATCGACAAATATAAATGAGATATAAAAACACATCTCATTGCTGAACATAAGTCTCTTCTCACACTGAATAACATTTCAGCTATGTCAATTCGGATTCCTAGCCTCAATTATCATAACTAAAATAATAGGCAGGGGAAAAAGAAATCTATTACTTTTACGTGAAATTCATAACTTTATTTAACATATTTCGGATTGTCCCATATGGGTAAAATATGATCAGTTTTGTTGTGTAATTGGTTGCTATTTTAAATATAGCTTCATAATGTCTCTCTCAGATAAGTCTTGGTCCTTGTTGGCGAAAAACTCTAATAATCAATTTTCATAATCCTATCTTGATTCTAATTTCTTATCAAGAAGTTTTGCAATGTGAGAAAAAGATTATAATCGATCGGTGTCAGGTCCGGACAATATTATTAACACAAAGATGTAGTTACAATTCTACATGAAGCGATTTATAACGCGATTGACACCATCAAAAGAAACGTCACAGTAATATGTCATGGCTTTGACCGAACAAGTCCAGGGATTAGATAAACGTCGGGCTAATGGCGATGCGTAATAAACCGGTGATGGCCAGGCGACAAGGCCGATTTACGACGTCGATTTGAAATCCTAAGCGTGCTGATACGGAATATCGTAATGCTGTTTTTGTTAGTCTTTGTGTAATCTGCGATTTGTTTTCCTGCTTAAACTGATGAAGCATATTTAAACACAATGTCGCTTTCAAATCTATTTCTTTTACTTATTTTAGGAGTAGAGAATATTTTTAACTATTGAAATTTATATCATAACAACTAAATTACATTATAAGCCCTCTTATTATGGTATTAATGCCTTATATCAAATTATTATGCCTCGGTGGTATTGTATTACGGTACGGTTACAAAGCTGAGGTCTCGGGTTCGAATCCCGGGTTGGGCAAAGTGATATTGGATTTTTCTATTCAGTATCAGCCCAGAGTCAGGAATTTGTGCCCGATATGGCCATAGGCTGGCCACCTATCACATTATTATGCCGTCGATGGTCATATTTAATATTTTTTGATAAATATTTATCTTGTGCAAACATAATCAAAAGGTTTTAGTTTGTTGGTTCAGTATGCGGTTTTGGTTGCACTGATAAGATTGATCGTGCAAGCTACAACCAAAATAATAATGTGCTTTTCAATTTTGACTATCTTTGACTTAATATCCGGATTGCCCACTCAGGAATTCAAACTTTGGATATCAAACTAAAGCAGTTCGTTAAATTCTACTCACATTCAATTTTCACTCGTTCTTCTAAACTAATATTATAAAGAGAAAAAAAAAATTATGGTTTGCATTGAATAGGCTCTGAAACTACTAGACCGCATTGAAAACTTTTTCACCATTTAAATCCTACATTATCACTGATGAACATAGGCTACAATATTATCAAAAAAGTGCACAGCACCAGCACCCGGGTGGGGCCGGACAAGGCCGCTAGTTACTTGATAAATCTCTTACAAGTAATCAGAGAGTTATGCCTCCTCTACACGTCAACAGATGCATCTGCAGACGTCGTCTTCGGATGGGTGTTGCGATCGTCAAGTGGAATGGTTTAAATAAAATAGTAATAACTATTCAAATCTATACCAATGTCTTGCAGACAACCTAGGATGAATTTTAAAGGAGAGAAAAAGGGCGGTGTAAAAAATAAAGAACCAAAGGTAAATAATAGTAATTAAGTATATATATACTAATAATATAAAGCTGAAGAGTTTGTTTGTTTGTTTGTTTGTTTGTACGCGTTAATCTCAGGAATCACTGGTCTGATTTGACAAAATATTTTAGTGTTAGATTGTGCATTTATCGAGGAATGCTTCAGGCTATATCATCACGCTACGACCTACAGGAAGGAAGCAGTAGTGAAAAAAGTAAAGTTAGTACGAGGAAACTTTATTCGTCTTTTATGGTCCGATTGGTCGATGTTCTAAATTGTTAGTCGGTATTGAACATTTCGGTCGCCATTTTGAAAAATGTATTTGCACCCGGGTGGAGCTGGCCAAGAGTGCTATTACATTTTATACATACATAACAAATAATGTTGATGCATTTTTTTTTAATTTACTTGCCCAGCACATGAAATGAAATGAAATGAAAATAGTATATAGTATAGTGACTGCATGCACCTGATGTTAAGCACAAATGCCGTCCAGACGGAGTATCGCATGCCGGCCTGCTAAAATGCCTCTTCACACAACAGCGGAAGGACCCAGGATTATAGGATAGAGGGAATACGCATGACGGTAAACAATTCCACGGCTTGAAGGTGCGGCACAAAAAAGAATTTGCGTACCTTTTGGTTCGTGCCGAGATGCTTTGAACTATCAAGCTATAACTTCGCTAGCTGGCCCGTGTGGTTCAGTTTAGGAAAGGAATGAAATTTCTTAGAAATAGTAGTAGTTTTTCACAGTTGAAATGCGGACTATATCGACTAATGTAACGATTGCATGCAAGCTGTAAGGCGTTCATAAACAAAAATCTACCGCCTGCAAGTCGGTACTAAGGACTTATTTAAATGATTTTTGAGTCATAAATATAGAATATTTTCCTCAATAACATTATTTTCATGAACAGTACAGCAAATACAGCATAGTACACGTGAAGACGACTACGAAATCAAACACCGCAGTCTTGTTTACCAAACTAATAAAAATAGTTGTTTAATCAAAGAAATACACACTAAGTTATTTCCGAATTTTAGTTTAAAATTTCAGTTATTGCTAACTCTAGCTTGATTTAAATTTTATCTATTTTTAGTTCCCATATCGTACAAATAAAAAAATATTTTTATTGGAACTGAGCAACCAATCAACAAAATAGTGCGCACATGTAATTAGTACGAATTCAGTGTGGAAATATATTTTCATGGAAAAATATTAACGCGTTTGATGTTGTTTGAAAATATTTTTTCTAATTTGATTTTAGAGTAAAATAAAAAACTGGAAATTACAAAGTAGTATGTCATGTTTTAACAACATACTCGTGTAATATGTTTGAATTAAATATGAGATAAATACCATGTTATATTTGATGAGTAACAGCAAAAGCAATAAAAGTAACTAAAACAAATTTGGCACTTATTACGCCTCAACCTTCGCAGACCATTTCCCCTTGCCGGAATAGTCTGATGGAACAATGATTTGCCACAAAAAATAGTTTCGTTCTATTACTTATTCATCAAAAAACTTTTCTTCTAATAAACTTTTCTTTCCAGGAAATAGTGATTTGTAAAAAAAAAAAAAGACAATGGACTAAGTTAGTAGGTAGTGAAGCACACTATAATCACAGAATACTAAACTAGTGCTATAATGTTAAATGGATATATGCATCCAGCATAAAATTACAACGCTAAGGTTTCGGGTTCGAATCGCAGGTCGGGCAAAGTTTTAATCGACTTTCTATTCATAATCAGTCCGGAGTCAGGAATTTGCTGGATTGAAAAAGGGATTGCTGGAAAAAAGATCAATTAGAGAGGCATAAATTTAGAATTAGATGTTGATTAGCTAAAATCATGATGATGAATCCCTTTTTATTGTTCTATAAGACATACTTCCAGTCACGTTTTTTACCGCAAACATGGGACTGGGTTTAAAATTTCGTCTACCGTGCTGACGTTATGGGATATCCATGAACCTTTTTTTTTCTTTTCAATGAATGGCGAGACGAACATGCCGTTCGCCTAATGTTAAGCGATACGACCGCTCATGAACAGTAGCAAAACCAAACAACACCTTGAATTACAAAACAATGCTTGACATTCTACTTCGCTCGCCATCCTGAGACATAACTTGTTAAGTCTCGATATATCCAATAGTTTCTCCGGCTATAATGTCCTTCCAACCGAGACACAACAGTGCATTTACGCTGCTGTTTGGCGGGAGAAATAGACATTGCAGCGGCCTCTCACATATGAGAGACCTACCAGTAAAACTTATACTTATTTATACATTTATAGAAAACACTGGTGGTAGGTCTCTTATATGTGAGAGGCTGCCTGGGTGGGTACCACCGCAATGTCTATTTCTCCCGTCAAACAGCAGTTTCAATGCACTGTTGTGTTTCGGATTGAAGGACATTGTAGCCAGAGTAACTACTGGACATATTGAGACTTAACATCTTGTGTCTCAGGATGGCGAGCGCAGTGGAATGCCAAGCATTGCTTTGTAATTCAAGGTGTTGTTTGGTTTTGCTACTGTTCATGAGCGGTCGCATCGCTTACCATCAGGCGAACGGCATGCTCGTCTCGCCATTCAATGCAATAAAAAAAAAAAAAACTGATGAAAACAAAAACAAATATCCTAATTAACTAATAATTGCCTCAGTGATATTGGTTTACTAATATAACGTTTCAATAATTTTACTCAGTTTACTTATATTTATTAGGTGGTAGATTACAAGGCGTAGAATATAATCTATATTGTCCGTAATTAATGGGCCGTGAAACGTTAATTATATCTTAATTGTACGACGGCACTGATTGTTAGGAATCAAAATATAATATGTTAACTGCTAGGTTTCTCATATTTGAGAGGCCGCCTGGGTAGGTACCACCGCAATGTCTATTTGCCAAATAGTATTGTAAATGCACTGTTGTGTTCCGGTTTAAAGGACATTGTAGCTAAGAGTACCTACTGGACATATTGAGAATTTGAATCTTTAGTCTGAGAACGGCGCGCGCAATAGAATGCCAATCATTGCATTCCATTAATTCATGGTGTTGTTTGGTTTTGCTGCTGTCCATGAGCGGTCGTCTCTCTCTTACCATTTGGTGAATGACCTGCTTTTCACTCCATTCATGGGTATAAAAAATGTTTCTCTTTATTATATATTTATTTTGATACATTATATTTACCTGAAACTATCCATATATGTCCTTTTTTTGTTTTGTTACATTCTTAAAATGTTGCATGTTCAGAACATACTCTTCATTTAGATCTGTACCAATATATGAATTTCCAGGTGGGCTGATTTGAGAGGGTTCTTCGTTCCGAAAATAAGTCTTGCTCAGTCAGTGAGTTTCCGAAAGGATTCATAAGGGTTTCATTCTTATTAGTTTCCAAAGTTAGGAGCGGCCATTAAGCCTAATATTTTCACATTTCGTTTTCCAGGATAAAGCTTTATGTGGTTTCCCACATTACCAAGATAAAGCATAAAATACTTCCACAATGTGCACCTCAAAATCATATTACACTAAGCGCAAAGGAAAATTGTAGACGTCATTTTTAATCCACTTAGCCATCCATAAATTATCCAAAGGAAATAAATCTCCTATCTTAATAATAATTGCCATCATTAATGTCGGAAGACAATATCCATGCTTTTGTATTGAGGAAGTAATAAAGCGTAACAACTGACTGAAATAAATTACTTATTGGAATAGACCTGTAGTTGACAGACGACTTGATTGCTTTTCAAAAGCCGGTCTGAATTAAATTGGTAGTTATTGAAGAAATGGAGGTCAGCGGTGATGTCATTTTAATTATTGTTGCGTAATCATGTTTTCAATCAAGTCTCGCATTTGTGGAAATCAGGGTGGTGTGAAATTCTAGCGAAATTTTAGGTAAGGTAACAATTTTGCTGCCGAGTTTCGTTTCCTGCTCATATTTAGTACATTATTTCCCCCTTTATATTTCTTTGCTTAAATTCCTTCTTTAGTTTTAAAAACAGCAATGCACCTTAAGTTTTCAAGCATTCTGGATATTTTTGAGCGGCGGTACCCACTCGTCATGTACACTCGCATATTTGTCCCTTTGATTTCACAAGAAATACTATTAAAAAAAAACACAACTACTAGTAAGTCTTATAAGGTGCGTTGGGGTAACACCGTATTTAAGGGTGGAAGAGGTAAGAACGGAAGCTCCTATATTGTATACCTATAAATTTTCAAAATGGCGGCCAAAATGTTCGGTTCCAACTATCAATTTCGAATATCGACAAATCGGACTACGCAAAGCAAATAAAATTTCCACGTATTTGCTAGATTTTTCAGTACTGCTTCCCGTATATAGGTCATAGCGTGATGAAATATAACATAAAGCATTCCTCGATAAATAATCTATCCAACATAAAAATATTCTTTCAATCCGAACCAGCAGTTCCTGAGATAAGAGGAAACAAACAAACAAATTCTACAGCTTCATACATTAGTACAGATGAGTTTACGGTCTTACCCCTTACGCACTACTATTATACCCCAACGCACCTGACTTCAGTTATAACTCCGGTCCGACAGCTTAATAACAAAATGCATGTATTTCAGCATAGGAATATTGTTCCAACTGACCTAAGTTTAATATTATGATCACGCTGCCCGAATTAGTTCAAAGTTTAAAGTGAAATTTGAATGCTTTCTATTCCTAACTCAGGTTCTAATCTAGCACGCAAACCGTACTCTAACCAGTTATAAGATTAATAATTTATAGTAACGTATGCAGTGTATGATATAATATTAATTGAAAGAACATAAAGAATCTTGCAGAAGCAGTATACTTAAGAATATACTATAAAATTATATTTAACGTTAATGCTACCGATTTTTTTATTAAGTTTCTATAAGATACATTAAAAAAACTTTGCCCGCAACTTTATCTGCGTGTTTAACTGTATTTAAAATATATGACGGGGCGAGATGGTTTATTTAGTTTGGATACATGGCAATAGTGTTGACTTGTTGGATCTTTGTAGATGGAAATAGATTTGTCTTTGGAAAATAAGATTTAAAGTGGGCAACACCCGAATGGAGTCGCACGCGGCAACACTGCTTACTTGTCTCAAAATGGAAGGATGACTTTGACAGTGGAGAGAAAAACGTTATCCCATTTTGAAAGCAAGGCGGTATCGCACTCGTGTGAACCCGTTGACTTTAAATCTGTTTTCATCCTGGAAAATCTCTGTAACTTTGAATTCTAAATTATATTGGAACATTAAAACTAATTGTGGCAATAGAACAACGAGTTTATTATGTTGCTAAAGACTACCGGAGACCGCCGGCGATACATACGTTTGGACGACTCACATAAACTGATGGCGGATGATTTAGACAACCAGTCTGATTCCCCGTCATCAGAAGTGGGATCACAACAACGCCCACAGCAGCATGGTACAGGTCAGAATGACAATTTCACTAATACGACCAAAAACGGTGGCAGATGCTTTTGGATTAACAACAACGTACCATATACGAAGACTACGGCCTAAAAATACCTACTATGTGTAAAAACTTGAACATTTATTGAGTTCAATCCAGACTTAACGGACTGCGATGCACGGGCCTGTTTAGAGATGCTAGATATGGGTATGGAAGAAAAATCGTAGTCGGAAATGAACTGAACTGATTTTAGCGATAAGCAAAACCTTAAAAAGTACAACTGCAACATGGCTCTCACAACATAGTTTTGCGGAATCACATGGCTTCATCTGATAGAGCTATTTTTGGCTTGGTTTATATAGTTGAGACTCCTGCAGCTATAGCGTATAGAATTTTGACCGGAAAACCAAAATACGGAGAATGTCGGGCAGCATATTCAAGCCGTATAATGAACGCATTCATGAATCAGTGGAGCACTATGTTTAACGAATTGCTATTGCTGTAACGCTATCTGAAGTCGCAAAGATAAAACTTCGACTACATGCACGTGCTTTTACAAACGATTTAAGTACTCGCGTGAAGCTGCAACAAGAAGTAATGGCTCACAGTTATTGAAAGAGGGATTCAGTCAGCCAAGAAAATCAGCACCTCCGAAGCTAAGAGGCCAAGATTGAACAGCCCTAGAGAATGTAACAACTGCGGGAAGCTGGGCCACTTTGCAGCGGATTTCAGATCAAGCACAAATTCAGACGCGGTCCCTAATATGACTTCTAAGTTTTCAGTTATATCGACGGGAGCAGCGCAACGATCAAAAAGCGAGGGTCCATCAGCAACAGCCTAATCTGAAAGTACCACCTACATGCTATTACGGCAGAGAGGCTGGACACATTGCATCCAGTGAGCAGTTTTCATTTTGTTTCGATTCTTTTGCAGACTGTTCTCTAATAAAAGAAAGTAACGTAAAAAGATTTCACGATAAACAACAAAATAGCGCGATGACACTTGTAGGAATTGGTGGTTTTAATGTTGACTGTAAACTTCAGCAATTGTCATTATTATTTCATTTCGAGGCTGATGATACTATACGATCATCGCACGATCTCATGATCGGACGCGTTTTGTTACGAACAGGGTTTTCAATGTAGACGGTAGATCAACCAATAGAGTTACGTCGGGTCAATTTGAGTTTAAGTTAGCAGATCCAAACCTAGTAGTACAAAGTAGACCATGGAGGCTAAGTACGGGTGAACGTGAGGTTGTGCGCCGTAAAATACGAGATCTACTCGACGCTAATATTATATGTGAAAAGTAATTGGCAATAAGTAATACTTAGTGATTGGCGTGTGCATAATTCCCAGTTTGCAATATGTACCTGTGTGATGCTCTCGTTTGAATGTGTGTAAGATAAATATGCGTGGCTGCTTCTAATTGTATTTAAAATCTGTGTGATGCGTTTGTGAGAGAAACATATTGAGTAAAATGTGTCCACTCCATGAGACAAACCTGTGTGTCACCTCCGTGTAACAAGCCTGTGTGGCCAGCCTGTGTGGCAAGCCTGTGTGGCAAGCCTGTGTGGCAAGCCTGTGTGGCAAGCCTATGTGGCAAATCGGAGTGGCAAACATGTGTGTCAACTGGTGTGGTAAGCCTATGTGGCAAGCCTTTGTGGCAAACCTGTGTGGAAGCTTTTGTGGCAAACCTGTGTGGCAAAACTGTGTGGAAAAGCTGTGTGCTGCCTTTGTGGCGAACCTGTGTGGCAAAACTGTGTGGTAAAACTGTGTGGGAAACTTGTGTGGCAAAACTTTGTGGGAAAACTGTGTGGTAAGCTTGTGTGGTATGCTTGTGTGATAAGCCTATGTAGAAAATCTGCGTGATACCCTGTCTGGCAAAGTTTGTGTGATAAATATTTGTTGGAATTTTGTGTTAATGTGCGAAAAAGTGTTTATTATTATAGCGTCATTATTTGTTCTGATAATCTGTCTGTGTAATTTTAAATATCCAGTCTACGTGGCAAATTTGTTAAGCTTGCTATTTCACGTAAAATTGAATGAAAGATACCTCGAATATTGCAGTGGAGGTTCCTTTATGATGTTAAGAGTTGCACAAATGGACTTGTTGAAAGTATGCGGGTTACCGAGTATACGGAAAACAAACTAGAAGACGACCCTATTTAGTTACAACTTGTGTAGTTGGTAGCTAAAGCGTGTGTTTTTCCTGTGTCAACAGAACAAGAAGATTCACACGAGGACGTATGAAGATGCAGGATGGCCGTGACGGGGCGAGATGGTTTATTTAGTTTGGATACATGGCAATAGTGTTGACTTGTTGGATCTTTGTAGATGGAAATAGATTTGTCTTTGGAAAATAAGATTTAAAGTGGGCAACACCCGAATGGAGTCGCACGCGGCAACACTGCTTACTTGTCTCAAAATGGAAGGATGACTTTGACAGTGGAGAGAAAAACGTTATCCCATTTTGAAAGCAAGGCGGTATCGCACTCGTGTGAACCCGTTGACTTTAAATCTGTTTTCATCCTGGAAAATCTCTGTAACTTTGAATTCTAAATTATATTGGAACATTAAAACTAATTGTGGCAATAGAACAACGAGTTTATTATGTTGCTAAAGACTACCGGAGACCGCCGGCGATACATACGTTTGGACGACTCACATAAACTGATGGCGGATGATTTAGACAACCAGTCTGATTCCCCGTCATATATATTTTTATATACTTAGAAATCGATACATACTCACCTAAATAAGATATTTATTATGTGCCTTTTTCTCCGTTCAAAATGAGAAAATACTAATACTCCGAATTACTTCACTATTGAGTTTAATATTCAGTAGAACCATTTGTTGGAGAAATGTAATCTCCGTTGTTTTGTAATAACACTGGAAAGTAGAAAAAATTGAGTTCTAATTTTGATATAATATATTTGTTTTCTAGCCTTAGTTACTGTACTTCAATTATACACTCGACATTATACTCTCAACCTTTTTTTTCAGTCTGTATCTACAAAGCATTTTAAAATTTTCTAATTATAACCACATCATTTATCATTTAACAGCAGTATTACCTGCGTGTCGTGTAAAGATATGAAAAGATGGCATAATTTGCAATGCGTCAGTTATAACTGCCCACGTCTTATCGACGTCATCTGCCCATCCAGATCTGGTCTAAAGGTCAGGTCACTATTGCATTCCAGTTGCATCATCGACGAAGGTACAGAACGCAGTGAGGTCATATTATGGAGTTTTAAATAGGTCGCTTATGTCATTTGTTGGTACAATGGTTGGTACTGTTTATTTTATGAAGATTGCTAAACCAACTTGCAATATAGCAATACAAAAATGCATATAATATGGCGCTAGTTATTACAGACGATTGTAGTATGGATATTTTAAAACATCTTATTTGGGATTGAAAGGAAAACATATAGGGAAATATAATCGTGGCCTTGAAGATGGTAAGGCACCAGATATCGTCATTTAAAAATATGCAACCTATGTGAAATAGAATCGAGCGGCTGTTTTATTGATTCTAAAACTAAGAATAGGTCTTTCACTACATTTGGAGTTTCAAAAAGATTGCCGAATTTCACGCCTTAAAATAAATATAAAATTAACTTAATTGAATAGATTTCATCTAAACGGTTATAAAAGTACTATCTTCATTTTTATTAAACTTTCTCTCATAATACAAGCAAGCATTTTCTACTAATTTCAGTAACGTTCCATTAGAGATGTACTGGAGCGCGCATAAGTTATGTCGGAACACTTTACGCGCTTTTCACCCTCTTCATACTTTATTGCTGATGGGTTATTGAAACAAATCGATAGAAAATGACTATTATAAAATTAGAATAAAAATATTGCAACCTACATCCGGACACATAAATGTATAGTAGGGTTAAGTGACAAGGGCTGTCAAATCCAAGCACATTTTATATGACGCTCGTAGCCGTTGACCTGATGGATGTCCCGGTCCTTACGGCCAATAAAACCGCCACAATTTATACGAAGGGTTAAAACTGGGATGTGTCAATCGCACGGAGCTATCGGATGCGAATCGATTTTGTTCAATGTAATTGAATAAGTTTGTGATTGTGAGTTTGGCAGGCAGGGGACAACCAGTTTGTGTGTTCAATATGGGTCAGAAATAACCCTTGTGTGAATTTAAATAAATTGATTCTTCGTGTTCTGTGTGTAAATGAAAACCTCTACGGTCCGTATGAAGTATAATCCGTATGAGACATAGTAATATCAATATAGTAATAACAATACATTAATCGGTTTTTTTAATCACTTATCAACCACAGTTTTAACACAGTTTAACCACGATTTATCGTGTTACAGTTAATAATATTTGGCATATCTTGTTGAGCATTATAAAATTATCAGGTGTTCCGTAACTAGATCAAGCTTTAGAAAGCTAGTTTGATAGATCGAAGTACTTGTATGGTGCTAATATTGAAAACAAATGAACACGGGCTTATAAAGAAATTTACTACGGGCATTCAAACTATTACTGAAATACTAAATAGTAAGGTCTTGATGTCCGCCAACCTGCACTAGGCCAGCGTGGTGGACTATATGGCCTAACCCCTCTCAATCGTACTGTCGATTGTGGAGGAGGCCCGTGCCTTGTAGTGGGACGTATATGGGCTGATACAGAAGGTATTGATGGAACAATAATATGTAGCTCATGTTACACCAAAATAAATCAGCATCGTAATGCTGAAAGATTTATTGAAATCGGTCCTCTAGTTAGTAAGTTTAACACAAACAAACACATATTTCCTCGTAATATTTTAATCTAGATTAAGTTGTTAAGATGACCCCGAGAACACAATTAAGAAAGATAACGTGAGCATTCTTCTACAAACAAGTTACAACTATTAAATAGTGCATACCATTATTAATTGGATTAATGAATGTAGCATTGTTATGATGATAATGGACTGTCTTGGTGGCGTAGTTGTACTACGATACGGTTATAAAGCTGAGGTCTCGGGTTCGAATCCTGGGTCGGGCAGTCATATTGAATTTTTCTATTAATTATTAACCCGGAGTCATGGATTTGCCCAATATGGCGATAAGATCGCCCGCTAATCGTGGTACGGAACATACAAGGCGAAATATAGGTGACCTGGCTACTCTGCCTACTCGTTCTGGGGAAAAAGGCGTGAGTTTTTATTAGAATGTTTTGTTATGGTTCAATGTGCATTTTTTTGCGTAAATTTTTACTAGTGGTCGGTGTCCCATATGTGAGAGGCCGCTTGGGTAGGTACCACCGGAATGTCTAATTCTCCCGCCAAATAGCAGTGTAAATACACTGTTGTGTTTTGGTGTGAAGATCATTGTAGCCAGAGTAACTACTGGACTTATTGAGACTTAACATCTTATCTCTCAGGATGGCGAGCACAGTGGAATTCTAAGCATTGGTTTGTAATTCAATTTCGGTTTTACCACTGTCCATGAGTGGTCGTATCGCTTATCATCAGGTGAACGACACGCTCGTCTCAACATTCAAAGCAAGAAGATAATATGCACTAAATAAATGAAAAATCACAGTTTAAACAACGGTAATGCTATTTACTTTCGAATCTATTTACCAACCCTCGATTTTTCAGTCAGATCGCTTTGAAGGTTCGCCAGTAGCGCAAAAGTCGATGCTAACTCGTTTAAAAAAGCTCTCTGGATGTCATACAATTTCCCTTCCATTTGTAGTCATGTTTTTACGTAACCAGTGGGATAGAATGTTACATTCTCTCTTGCAAATGACAACTCATTCGATCTTATTGTCCCTAGAGAATGGAGATGGACACAGTATACGCTGGGGATATCGATATTGCAATGTAATGCTGCTTTTGCTGTATACACATGGTAACTAAATGCAAATTTATTTGTTTGGCACAAGTTTAGTTGCATGATATTGATCAGGTTGATTGGGGCGAAAAATGTTTGAATACTTAATGGAATACTTAGATTTATAGGGCAGCTTTTAAATTCGTGCAATTGACTTAAATAAAGAACATCAAATAACTAACGAATTTATATTCTAATTTAGAACATCGCAAAGAATTTACATGCTTAAATAACAATTAAATAACAATAACAAAAAAAAGTGCGTGGTGGCCTGTTGGTAAACGGACTAGACGCGGCTGCCAACATGTTCACAGTGGTCGCGGGTTCAAATCCCAGGGCACACCTCTGACTTTTCGGAGTCATGTGTGTATTGATAGTCAATCACCACGCACTAAAACGGTGAAGGAAAACATCGTGAGGAAACCTGCATACCATAGCGATTTCTAAAAAAAAAATTTCTATGGTATGTAAGTCTGCCAACCCGCACTAGGCCAGCGTGGTGGACTATATGGCCTAACCACTCTCAATTGTACTTACGATTGTAGAGTAGGCCCGTGCCCTGCAGTGGGACGTATATGGGCTGATACGAAATAACAATAAATCATAAAAGATTTTCCTTACGAAATAATTCGTACCCATACTTAAAGCCTTAGTTTTTTAAGGCAGTGTCAAAACCCTGTCAATCTAAGACAGCTATAGCCACACAGTAATGTTTTAAAACAATAATACAATTATCATACTATCTAATATAGTCGATTAAAATAAAATCGAATTCATATAGTAAAGATTTGACAGGTGTAGTTTATGTTTTACTACTTAAAATTGACCATAGCACGCTCCTCAGATTCTGCGGTCCCTATCATACCATTTAGAGCGGCAAGATATCGTGGCTTTATACGCTTGGATAAATCATCCTGCATTACATTTTGCAACATCAAGTTCTAAATAATATCCGAAACATGTACGGTTAACACCGGCTTATAATGTTATAATCTACTATGTTTTGTCACGTTGGCATATTATAATTTATTTATTTTTATTTATAAACTTTATTGTGCACCAGGAAAAACAGAAATTATAACAACATATCAAATAATCGGTGGCCTTATTGCACTTGGCAATCTCTTCCAGGCAACCTTTGGATGGAGATAAGACACAGGAGAGAGAAATGGAAGTCTAGGGTGTATAGTGACAAAAGTATATGTCAATAAATACCAATATTACTTTATGTTTATAATGTATGGTTTTTGCTGTTAGAGTCTAATGCGACATTGTAATACTAATTCAAATGTGGTTCGTTGATGCAAATCGTTTATAAAGTTCATGGGTGTCCTAGATTGTATCGTTTTTTTTTCCAATACAACCTCCATGGCGCAGTTGGTTAGATACCGGCTGTGGATTGAGAGGCCGCGGGTTCGATCCCCGTACCGAGACAAATATTTGTGTGATCCACAGATATTTGTTTCGGGTCTGGGTGTTTCTGAGACCGAAAAGTCTCTCATAGTTTCTGTTACCCACAACTCAAGACTCAATCTTAGTGTCATTGGGGTCAGGACTATGTAGGTGACTGTTGGGTGTTATTTATTATTATCACTTCAATATTGCGATATAACTAAAGAACTGGATACATCAATAAAAATATGTGATTAAATTTAGTTGCAATATTTTCAGTAGGTTCAATATTAAAACAAAGTTTTAGTTCATTACATGACATTCTAAAACATTTTTATATGAACATTTCTAGAGTTACAATCATATTTCATTACAGTGTAGATGGATTGTATTCATAAGTCATTCGTATCTGGCATTGTGCGGACAATATTTCTTTTATTATTTACGATCTCGTAACATGTCAGTATAGTTGAAGAATTGCCGATAATGCTACTTAAGTGACTTGGGCTGCAATATTACTGGATATGAGACGTTCATTCCGTACGTACGAATCAACTTCGGCTTTTGACTTTCTGTGTATTCTAGAGGGCTGTCATTTGTTTTTGAGATTAATGTTACTTTTACCTTTGCGAAATACATATGTCCACTGGTTTTAAAAGAAAGGATTCCGTATATTTGGTGTATCAAATAGACGTTCTCGTCTTTCTCTCTCTCGTTTTTCCATCCCATGGTTGTCTGGCAGAGATTGCTTCAAGCAATAAGACCGCCACTCGTGCATTTTTTTGTATCATGTAATTCGTTCACGTTTATATATATGGTGTACAATAAAGTGTTAAATAAATAAATACGCTTGGCATTTTCAAGCCATATTTACAAGTGGATGATTTTCATAAAAACGTTAATCACTAGTCATACATTTAGGAATAAACCGATCTATTTATTTGAAAAGAAATACTCTTGTGTTCACCAACACAATGTAGCTTTGTTTTAAAAATACCTTTTTATCTTCTTTGCCGCTTTCTGTTAATCTGCGTTTTTTGCTGTTTGTGTTAATAATAACTCTTAAAAGGCCTCAGGCAATTTAAAGCCCTTGCTTCTGTTTTCATTTCGGTGTTTTATTTATGTATTTTTGCTTTGGGTCTCATATTGTTTTACGTATTGCCTTGTATAGCTTTCTTATTTCATCTCAGACACAGGAAGTTCACTGCTGAACATAGGCCTCCGCCTAGGATCCCCACATCGACCTGTTGGTAGCGGCCTGCATCCAGTGACTTATTGCAACCTTAGCCAGGTCGTCCGTCGACCTTGTAGGCGGGTGTCGGACATTTCGCTTATTATTTATGACATTATTATTTATGACAAGTGCGTGGTGGCCTGTCGGAAAACGGACTAGATGCGGCTGCCGACATGTTGTATTGATCGTCAATCACCACGCACTAAAACGGTGAAGGAAAACATCGTGAGGAAACCTGCATACCATAGCGATTCATAAGAATTTCTATGGTATGTAAGTCCGCCAACCCGCACTAGGCCAGCGTGGTGGACTATATGGCCTAACCACTCTCAATCGTATTCTCGATTGCAGAGTAGGCCCGTGCCCTGCAATGGGACGTATATGGGCTGATATAGACAGACATTTATGACATTTCTTCTTGTTGCGTAGGATTAATGCATTATTAAGAAGTTCAAATAACTGTAGGTATAGAAAATTACCATTTGGGGATTATTAAAGGTATATTCCTTAAATATTTATAGCATTAATTGCAAAGTTGGTTAAGGAGTCAGTTGTGAAACTTCAAAACAAAATACATTCTAAGAAGAAAAAGTTGTTTCAAGTTTCTTAGAGGTTACGGTTGGTAAAGTTTTAAATTTTCCTCTCTGACCTATTAATATCGTCTAATCAATATGCTTTGTAATAAATTAGGGTGGATTTTTATCCCTTTGTATCATAATAGTGTTATGGATACGAACATTTACATCATTTTAAATCGTATAATAATAGAATATAGGTTTGCTAATACTCTCATTATTTTGAATATACAATCATTTTACTTGACAGCCTCCGTGGCGCAGTTGGTTAGACGCCGCCAGTGAAACGAGAGGCCGCGGGTTCGATCCCCGCACCGAGAGAAATGATTGTGCGGCCCACAAATATTTCTTCCGGGTCTGGGTGTTTGTGAGACCGAAAAGTCTCTCGTAGTTCCTGATACCCACGACACAAGACTCGATCTTAGTGTGGGGTCAGGACTATGTATGTGACTGTTGGGTGTTATTTATTATTTATTACTATTTTCTCTACATTTTATCTATATTATGATACTTTTCGCGGATTTATTCGTTTTCACGGTTCTTAAATCGGGTATTCGAACCAAAATATAATCGGAAATGATCTTTGTTCTCACGTCTATAAGGTCGCAATCCGCATATCACAAATATGGGTAAAATCAAATTCTTATAAGGCACACTTTGAATTTCTTTAAGGACACATTGACTATAAATTACTTAATTGTACATTCCATAAATTATTAAGAATTTAAAAGTTGCCCAATATGCGCCAAAGGGCTGTCAAACTTTAGTAAAATTTATTATTTATAGTAAATTTTACTTGAGCTTATTTATTCAATACAAGGTGTCAAAACTTTAAATTAAAAGTTTTTTGGAGTGACAGTCTGCACACAGGTATTCATAATTTAATCCTTCATAATAAAATGATATTTTTCAAGTGTTGACTGTTTTTCAATGGCCAGAATTGGTTGTAGAGGAGATGTCTAGATGTAAAGCATTTTCAATAGATTACTGGAGAAATTTCTGAATCTTGATAATGCTTGACATTATGTTTAAGTTATATCTGGAAGTAACTGTTAAACATCTGCTAAATTAAATATTATTACCCACCACGTTATTGAAAACAATTTCCCAATTTTCTACTTCGTATAAAACCAAATTTCCACAATAAATGTACGACATGGGTTCATCCAACCCATTTAATGTAGAGAGAAGAATGGAACATATTATGAAATAATTCTAAACACGGAAACTTTGAAGCGTTAATTAACACGGCGTGCACAACATACACTGAAGGTGTGATTAAAATTACCTAAAATATCTACAGCTTCCATGCGAACGAGATTTCTCGTGACATGTATTTTCGTGTAACAAGGTTATCTATTAATTAAGTATTTCGTTTGGTCGAGGTGGTACGCTGTACAGGAAATCGGACTGCCGGCAAACAACTGGGAACTCTGGCATCGTCTGGATCTATTTACCCAGTTGCCCCGTAGTTTCCATTGAATATAAACGTAGTTTCACTTCACATTAAATTTTCCGTTTTAATTAATCATTTCGAGTCGAGTTCGGCTTATGAAGTTAACTTTGTTAATATCGTTAGGTTAAATGCTGGCGTTTATTCACCTGCTTTTTTAGGGTCTGGCAGTGTGGTGTTTTCTCTTTTAAATGTTAATTGTTAATTATTTTAAAAGTTCCATACAGTAAAAAATGGATTTAAATACTGGCGCAATGATCAGTATAAAACTTACAAGATATAGAATCCTCGTTTTCAATCCTCTTATTTTATTTTAACTAAAGTCTAACATCTAATGGGGGTTGTAAGAATACTTATAAAATTAAAGATAAATTAATTTATTTTTAGCTATAGGTACTAATTTCATACGTAAACTCCTTTTTCCCAGAAGGGGTAGGGAGGTGCTAGAAATACCATTTGTATTTTCCGTCTGACGATGTGATTTGGGGCGAGAGCCTATCGTTATATTGGGCACAAACTTCTGACTCCGAGCTGATTATTAATAGAAATTCAATATCGCTTTGCCCGACCCGGCATTTAAAGCTTAGATCTCAGCTTTATAACCGTACCGTAAAATTACGCCACCAAGGCAGGTATTAATTAAGAATTATTTATTCATTTCTTTTGTATCTTTTATTCCAGACGATGGTCGAATATCTACGAACTGATCTTTGATTAGATACTCTTACCCTAATGAAAGGAAAGTTGTATCTCCTAATTATATACCAAGGCCTTTACGGCGCCTACCCTGAATTATTTTGATTAAAACTTTTTAATTTACCAGGTTGGTAAATGAATTTAAAAACAAGACCATTATGTTCACTGATGGTAGGTCTCTCATATGAGAGGATATCTGGGTAAGTACCACCGTAATGTCTATTTCTCCCGTGAAACAACACTGCGTAAATGCACTGTTGTGTTTCGGATTGAAGGACATTGTAGCCAGAGTAATTACTGGGCATATTGAGACTTAACATCTTATGTCTCAAGATGACGAGCGCAGTGGAATGTTGCTACTGTTATGAGCGGTCGTATCGCTTACCATCAGGGGAATGGCTTGCTCGTATCGTCATTCATTGCAATAAAAAAAAAAAGAAAAATGTTTTCATATACCAGGCTATACTGAATATGGGCTAACAATGAATAGAAAAATCTACGCCATGTATCCTACATGGTCTAAATACAAGGCATGCTGTTTTTTATATAATTTACTGGTGATAGGTTTCAAATAGGTACCTACCCCGGCGGCCTCTCGCCAGGGTAGGTACTACTGCAATGTCTATTTCTCTATTTAATAGCAGTGTAAATGCACTATTGTGTTCCGGGTTGAAGGACATTGTAGCCAGAGTAACTACTGGACTTGAGACTTAAAATCTTATGTCTCAGGACATGCCAAGCATTGTTTTGTAATTTAAGGTGTTGTTTGGTTTTGCTACTGTTCATGAGATAATGTATCGCATAAGGCGAAAGGCATGCTCGTCTTGCAATTCCTATTTTTAAAATATAATTAAAAATAGAAATAAAATACAGAGTACAGAGTTCAACCCTGTGACTGTGTACGTGTAAGTTTCAATATCGAGTTTTAGTTTGTGTTTCATATTTGCAGGTTGCTGTTTGCCTTTTCCGCGCTGTTTGAGTTCTGGATGGTTTTGATCGTTCCGATATTTCGGTTGGAGTTCGTTATGATTTTACGAATTTTCTGACCTCTGATATTTGTGTTAATATGGCTGAAAATAAGAAGATTAATATATTATTTATTTTATTGGATTTTTTTTGTATCGTAGTTCATGAAATACTGGGTTTTTATCTAAATATATTTATTATTCTGTGAGACTATATGGACAGTAAAATATGGGGTCTTTATAGTAATATTACATTAGCAAACGATTTTGCTTGAGCGCAATTAAGCCTAATTCTACTTTTATAAACAACAACTCCTTCAACTTGTTTCTGGATATAATTGCACTTCCTCTATCCGCTTATCATACTAGTTATATGAAAAAATACTCCAAAGTAATGCAGGGGGGAGGTCCCGCCGTCAATACTGGGGTCTACAAGGAGGAGGGCGTCTAAAACTATATTCTTTCGAAGATAATTATAAGTAAAAGTTTTACATACTATAACAAAAGTCTTTCTACCACAAAACGCAAACATTTATTCACTTTAACATAACTTACATACATAAATAAACGCTCTTTTCCTAGTAGGGGTATGTAGAGGTATAACCAGGACACCCAAATTTCACCTAGAGTGTTCCGTCCCACGGTTTGATATCGGACGAGGCTATCGCCATAGATACGGAGCGAGCTTATTTCAAGCCTTTCGCCTAACTGAAACATAACAAATATAAAAATTATATATCGTACCCAGTTAATAAAACTTTTCAAGTTCACTTTACTAAAGAACATAAACCTTTTACAATACTTCTCTCATAAAGTTGCTAAGAAAAACACAGCGCTAAGAAAATAAAGTCCTAATAATTTCCATACAATTTACACGTACTTTGCTAAATTGGGCCCAACTTGCGGGTAAAGTGGGACATTGGGGAATTATGTTGGCAGTATAATTAATTTAGGCCGGGGAATAGTCCAATTCATCGCATTATGCCTATCTCACCGTCCAGCGACACGGGTGCGTAATACGCTTAATAGTTGGAATTGCGTATCTACCAGCGCCATGAACTTAATAAGCACTTTTGATATTAGTTGACACTAATATGTTTATTTTTAACATTTCCTGTATCATTCTTTTGTTTCTGGAAGTGTTAGAGCCACGCACTCAGTCGTGACTGAGCATGAATGGGCGGGCTCGTGAGTGAGTGAGATTGCCGGATGCCTAAAAACCCTTCCCTCTTTCCATCCTTTTTCCTTCTCACTTCCCTTTCGATTTGATGGGCCGGTAATACATTTATGATGCAAGCGTTGCGGATTTTCATGAGTGGCAGTGACCATTTATCATCAGATGACCGGTTCGCTTGTTTGCCCGTATTAAAATTTGCTCACTGGAACATCAGTTTTTGGGTTATAATTATTCTCTAGAAAAAAAAAATGTATACATACTTAATGTAACTACACTCATGATTGTATTCTGTTTATGGTTTAAAATAAATAAAAATAAAATAGAATAAAATTATGCAATAAAAAATCTTCGGATTTAGCACCAATACTTTCATTCAACATTGTGCTATAGGATTGATGGCATTAAACCCACACTTTTTTATCTCTATAATTACCCAATTTTGCCAGACACCTACGTGGGTTCGACGCAACATGGTTCTTATGAGTCAATTTAGCTTATGAGTTGGCAACTTTCTGTTTGTTTAGTAATATTATTATTTGTGAGATGATAGAAGTGTAGCCTCTTCCAGCATCAGTTCAAACAACTCTAATTTCAAAGAAAAAGCCTTTCAAAGAATAAGAAATAGACTTTTACCAGCTTGTAATTTGTTAATAATTGTAATTTCTACGAAGTTATGAAAGTGCCTTAGTTTATTTACTCTTAGTTTTTTTTTATTAAACAATAATATAAGTTATTTGTTTTTATCCAACACTTGATTCTGCTTGCGGTTTCACGCGTGTTCTTAACTACATAAGTTAACTCGGGGTTAGAACTTTTCCTTAATATCAGACCCATCCACTACCTACACCACAGGTTTCTGTTTTGTCGTCCATAAGGTGAAATGGTTTTAATAGTCTCTTCAAAAATGTAGATATTTTCTTAGTGTTTTCTTAGATTTTGACTTCCCGATGTTTCGATTTCATTACAGCTTTCGTGGTCACGGGGCGGACTGAGGTATTAGTCATCCGCTCAGTGAGTGTTAAAATTCAACTACCCTTATTTTAAAATTAAAACATTAGTTGGGATTTGCGTTCTGATCTACGCAGAAGGAGCTCACGGTGTGTTGAGGTCTTGCAGTTGGTCTTTTGGGTTCCAATTTTATTAAATGTAGAATTGGATTCCATGCTTGTGCAAGCCTCAAGTCATCTTCTCTATTGACATTTAGATATTTTTTATTTCAATAGCCTCGCGAAACATCCTGGGCAGGAAACGGTGTTCTTTTGCTAGGGCTTCGGGCTGGTCAAAGCGAAGGTAATGCTTGGAGCTTTCTTCAATGTGTTCAGCACCTGCAGACTTCGTTGTGCGTCGATGTTTAACGACAGCTATGTGTTCTTTTACGCTTCGTTTGGTTTGATCTATATAGGAGAGGCCGCAGTAAAAAACTATTTTATATACGCCCGATTCTTGCCAAGGTATATGACACTTGACAGGTGGTAGAAGTTGACTAATCTTCTTGGGTGGCTTTAAGTAGGTTTTAATAGAAGTAGTCTTCAGGATATAGCCAATCTTGTCTGTGGCTCCTTTTATGTATAACAATACAACCGGGACAAGTTCAACTGTGGCTGGTTTTACTCGGTTTCTGTGACGGCGGCGTGGAATTTGGAGCTTGTTGTCTCGCAGTACTTGCTTGAAGTGTTGCAGCTAAGTCGCCAGGTGTTTCTCGTCACAGATTCCTCGTGGTCTCTGAAACAAAGACTTACCCAAGGTAGCTAACTGTTTTCGATGGTGGTGAGAATCACCATTCAGATATTTATCGGTATGGGCCTTATTCCGATATACAGTGTGACTTAAGGACTGATCAGGATTACGGATTACAAAAACATCTAAGAAGGCAAGAGAGTTATTATGTTCTAACTCCATGGTAAATTGAATTAAACCAAGTTCGCGTTAAAATCCGTAAAACATAGTTTTATTTCAAGATATTTTATTGTTCGTAATGTTGTAAGTACTCCTATATTAGTGAAAATTTAATCAATTTAAATTTAACATCAAATTGCTATAAATTCCGTTAGTAATCCAAAATATGTCCAGTTATTATCTGTCTAATATATGCTCCCTCTATATTATAAATACTCTAAGGCTATAGTAATGACCTAAACTATGCGAAGTTACTTTGTTTCTAAACCACTGCATGATCTCGATGAGACTAGTAATTTTATTTTTATTTATTTAAGGGCATCCAATGGTAATTACATTGTTTCTTAAATCTAATACACTTACAATTTAGTAACATGTTAAATGCACTACCTGCAGGCGTCACAACATGCATTGAATAATAAATAACTGATAAGTAATACATAATGATGTGGATGATATGGAGAGAGTTAGTGAGAATTTGGCTGCCACTGAGAACGACTTACAGTCATACAGGCATAGGATTTGCTAAGGATACAGCCCAGCCAAAATATTGTTGTGTATACTCTAATGCCACCTTATTAACCTTTTTGTTCTTCCCTGGATACCACCAAGGGAGTTTAACATCTCTTTTCTTATAAACAAAATAATATAACTCTGTTAATCAAAATTAAAGCATAATTACATACTTCATTGCCTTAAGGCACAAAATTATAATTAATTAGATCAGTCAAATCACGAAAGGGGACAACCTTTTTTAAATTCTTACGAGTGAAATTTATTTGGTATGACAAACCCTCGTTGTGATGTGACCCTTCTTAATTGACTTTTTGGGGGATTCAGACTAAAGATTAAATATATTTAGCCGAGATTTTTATGTGTAAATCCAAAAAAATATGGAATAATCTTAGTATATTCGGAGCATAATATATTTTTTGAATTAATCAACCGAAGGAATCAAGACTCAATTATATGTAGATAAGTCCAATTTGAATATTGAACATGAAATCTCACCGTTCATAACTTGTTCGAGCCAAAATTTGTTTTATCATTAAAAACAAATTTTGGTGCTTTATTAAAGTGATCTACATAATTAAGTTTCATACCAAAACTATTAAAAGGATATATGTAGATCCGATCTATCGATGCCAGCAAACACAAACGGGCAATCTTAATTTAGTCGAAATTCGATAGCATATTTTATGCCTTACATTTACCAGTTGCAAAATTGGTTTTCTAACAGTCTTATTCATAGACAGTTTTAATACTTATCTATTTTATGTATGAATGTTTTGTTTTCTTCGCTCAAAGTGAATTCAAAAGCCGTTCGGAAGGGACAAAACCTTCTTAAAATTGGTTTTAAAGATGTTTTCTTTTTCATCGCAATGAATGGGTGGCATGACGAGCATGCCTTTTGCCTGATGGTAAGCGATGCGACTGCTCATTAACAGCAGCAAAACCAAAACAGATTGAATTACAAAGCAATTCCACTGCGCTCGCAATCCTGAGATATCAGTCTGTAAGACAATAACAAAAGTGTTTAAATACCTCTTTTTGTATAAATATTATAAGCAATAAAGCATTAAAAATATAACACAAAAATAAATGTACAATTTAAAGGCATTATGCGAACATACGTATTCTACAAATTACCACCGTAAACAAGATGATTAATGCGTTCTTTTCAGTGTTATGTCCGTTGTAAATCAGGAATAGAATGTTTAATGGTTTGTTTGCATAACCCTCCGTTGATTTGTGAATGGATAAAGATCTCTACACATTGTTCGGGATCTTCTTAATGCACTTTATTTCCATCTTCTTTGGCTGTTTGATCAAATGCTTGAAGGTTAAAGACAAATTAAATATTCCCAGAGATTCGTCAGCTTCAGTGATTGGAGTCAGTAAATGCGTTCTATTATTCTAGCATATAGTAGTAGGTATGGCGGATGCAAGGCAAAGTAGTCTGAAATAATGTAGACTTAATTTCATATAATAAAGATTAAGGATCAGTATCAGTATCAGCCCATATACGTCCCACTGCAGGGCACGGGCCTACTTTACAATCGAGAATACGGTTGAGAGTGGTTGGGCTATATAGTCCACCACGCTGGCCTAGTGTGGGTTGGCGGACTTACTTACCAAAGACTAAAGATACTTGGGAGTTATTCCATGATCCGAAACGAATTTCGAATGTTCGAACATTCGACGTTCGTGTACCTTTTTTTCACATCTAAAAATCAAAAATGTTCTTTAGGATACTTATCAATTACTCCGAACGGTGAGAATTACAACGTATGAAGAAGAGTCAAAAACTTTTTTTGGTGGAATACATATGCACATTCACTTTTCCGTATGACGTTAGAACGTCCAAACTTTGTTTCCGATCATAGAGTAATCCCCCAGATTATTTTCAAATATTGTTTCATCAACAATTCATTCAACGTGATTTATTTTTGTTTCAAAATAATATGTAACAGCCAAATGATAGATTTACCTGGAAAAGTATTTTGAATGATGATCTCATGAAAGCACATTGATAATTTGTTTAATAAAACATTATGTTTTATTTTCCACGTGAATCCACGAACGATTGTATGTGTAACCGGATTGACGAATTTGCGTACAATATTTGATTACTGCACTTTTCAAAGCTTGAATGGACGACTGTTAGCTCGGGAAATCAAATTATTTAAACTACTTAAATTGCATTTCGTTCGATGACAATAGTTTTTCACGACCGACACAATAGCGTACACTAAAAATTTCAAACTTTGTCATAATTTTTTGTATGTTGAACAAAGGCAAATTTAAAGGGTTTCTACGTAAGCTGTTTTGCTAAGTTACTTCAGCGAGCGACAACGTGGAAGCCATAACACATTTTATGAGTTTGAGTCTTATGTTTCTTGACTGACCTCTTTAAGTGGTGTTCCGTTTAGATAGGCGTTTTAGAACCTACCTTCAGCGCTCATGTAGCTTTAATTTTTATCACTTAAACTTTTTACGAGAAATCTTTAAAAAAAGCAACAATTCATTCCTTATCGTGGACGATACCGGGTTCCGCCTTTCTTCTTAATTTATACGGTATAAATTAAGACGAGTTGGATTTTGTGCACCTTAGGTTTTAATTTTATTTAATTAATATTTTTATTTGTAATTGAGATAATACACGTGATGTCCGAAAGGTAATTAACACATATTTCGTTATCCCACATTAGTACGGCGGAGCTTTAGATATGCAATAAAAAATCATTAGAATATATAGAGAATTTTAAACGTTTTGAAATAAATTAATATCTAACATCTTCAGCCTTTTTTGCATTATTATTAGTCCAATAATAACCTTCAAAGTATGGTTGTTTAAACATATTATTGTTATACAACTGAGCAGTGCGAGTGACGTGGCCATTGGAGTGACCCTTGAGTAAAAACTCCGGGTGGGACTCGCTCACGTGCACCGGATAAAGTATGGCGGCAACAGAACGCATTTAGATTGACCTAAATATATTTATTTAAAATGAAATCAAAATAATTTATATGTAAATGTATGTGTTTTTACAAGATGGTACAAATTTGAATGAGTTTTCTACATTTGACTTGTAAAAGTATACAAAAACAACTTGACTTAGGTGTATAAAGTTAGCACTTAAAGAAGGTCCACGAAGTAATTTAACGAACAAGAACAACTATTTATCAGGATTTTTTAAAATTCCTTTTGAATAAATCGATATCTTTTGAGTATCTAATTTCTGGTATGATTATATTTTATATAGCTGGTCCCATTCAATAAATGCTTTTCCATATGAGCGCTGTTTTACTCCAACCTTAATTTAACCTAAATTTATTATTAATTTATTTAGTATTAATCAGCTCACATTAATCCATAGTAGGATATAGGATACCTCAGTTACACGCAGTTATTTAACTTATCAAATGTTTTGTCTTCTTTGCTCCAACACAATTCAAAAGTCGGTAGAAAGGGACAGAATATTCCATAACTAAATTAGGTTAAATGTCTATGAATAAGGATGTTAATATTTATGATATAATCAACACAATGCAGAGATTATAAAACATATTTATGAATATTATTCTAAGAACAAGATAAAGTATTGCTTCGCAGTGACTGTCGACCATCAATCTCAATTTTTCTCAAGGAAAATAAATATTACAACGCGTTTAGTTTGAGCATGTTTAACAAATCATGCAAATCTGCAGTTTATGATCATCTTGACAGCTTCAGTGGTGCAGTGTGCTAAACGCTATTTGAAAGAAATATTTGTATAAGATCTGTTTGAAAAATTCCTTGAGTCTTTGGTACCTACGGACAACATACATACATAAACTCATGCCTTTTTCCCAGACGGCGTAGGCAGAGAGGTTATCAATTAATAACCACGTTTCGTCTTGTGTTCTGTCCTACGATACTACTACTACTATACTATTCCTGACATCGGGCTAATATTGAATAGAAAAATCGAATATCAGTCTGCCCAAACCGGGATTCGAACCCGAGAGTTTTACAATCGTACCGTAGTATAATCGTGCTACTAAAGCGGAGAAGATATTGAATTTCATAGTGTGAAAGATTATTCATTTTAGTTATGCCCAATACCGCTTTTGTCCCCTGCCAATTTGATGGGCCGGCAACACATCCATGGTCCAAGCATCGTGGATGTTAATGGGCGGCAGTGCTCACTTATCATCAGGTGACCCGTTTGCTCGTTAGGCATTATCTAGACAATAAAAAAAACTCTTGTCGAAATAATTTAGCAGAAATGTTAAAATAGCATTACAATGTAAAGATTTCAATATATTTTCTTTTATATTTACTTAGCTCGATATTGATAAGAACTAACTTTAAAGACCATTTCAATTACCCGTCCGTTCGTGACTTTTAAATAATAAATTGGTTTTTAATTGGAACTACAGTGCCAGAACGTACACAGAATAATGTAAACTTATTTATTTTTCATTCCATTCCACACATAGATCAGAGAAGCTTTGTAGTTGGAGGTAGCGACTAAATTGTTTATTATATGTACCATTCTTTAATTCTTTTGATCTCCATAATGTGAGTAATAGTTTCATCAGTTACCTTCTAAACTCAATCGATCTCACAATCTCCAGATTCTCAGATCATACGCTATCAATCAATTTGTTTGAAATATTCCACATGAACCTGTTGTTTAGCAAAACCACTTGGTTTTCGAAAAATATTCTAAAAGTCATGCCTCATTTTAACTGTTTCAAGTCTTCGAAGTTTGCTGCAATTTATCTCGTAGAATAGCTAGGCTATACAAGCACGGATTTACCTGACTAATGCGCCTGGCGGGCAAGACGGTATGGCGATAATATACAGTTGCGCTATTTAGCTACCTAGACATTTAACAGACGTTTCCTGTGATCAAACCAACGGATTGTAATAAGATCATAACCAATATCTGAGAGCATCATCTGAGGCATCATACAAGTAGGTTTGTTTAATAAAAGGCAAATATGTTTTCTATTTTATAAAGGATATCTTGTATTCTCTATTAAAAATAAAAAAAAATGCACCCAACAGGCACATATGTACATAGCCCCGAGCCACACTAACATCGAGTCTTGTAACGTTGGTATCCGGAACTACGAGAAACTTTTCGGTCTCATACAAATATTTGTCTCGGTGCGGGGATCGAACCCGCGTACTCAAGTTTCACAGCCGGCGTCTAACCAACTGCGCCACGAAGGCTCCTAACATTGCAAAACGGTGTTAACGGAATTGTTAAATTATTATTGTATTTTAAGTCTTTATTTAGATATAATTAGGAAAACAATACTGTTTTGAGTCTCGTAGGTTTAGAAATATGAATAGTTAATAGTAATAAAATAAATTCAAAGCTATTGACATTCAACTAATCTATTTTTTCAATTGTTTTTATTTAAAAACTTCAGACTTCTTCAGACAACTTCTGAATCTGATAAAAAAGTATAGGGTTCTAATTCACGATAATAAGAAGTCCCAATTAATATCTTTCAATTTTCAAATTATGCTTATTTCAGTCTCTCGTATTACACTAAATCGCATGTTAAATCTTCGAAACTATTGATTAATACTACAATAAGACATTAGTCTCAAGGGCGGATCCAGTGGGGAGGTCATGGGGTTCATGACCCTGGGCTGGCCCCAGATTGACAAAATTTATTAATTATCTTGTTGATAAAATTTATAAGGACATTTAATTCTTTGTGTGTCGATAAATAAAGTAAAAAAGTATGTGTGTATTCACAAATCACGCCTGTAACAATCTTCAAATGTCATTATTACGAATTGGAGTATTGAAATCGGACCCAATGTTCTGACATGACCTATACAGGGTATATCAAGACTGCTACCGAAAACGAAGCCGGCTGGTAGTTTAACCGACTTCAGACACAATGCAACAGAAAAAATTGCAAAAAAAAGCGACAATTTTTTTTGTTATTTTTTTTCCTATGACCATATTTGGGTGGTAGATACATTTTTTCCTAAAATAATAGTGTATACTCTTTTATTTATAAATAATCTAAGGTATATAAGAGTTTAAATTATTATTTTAGCAAAAACTATGGATTTACCACCCAAAAATGACGATATTAAAAAAATCATAAAAAATAATTGTCGCGTTTCTTTGCGAAAATTTTAATTGCATTGTGTTTGTAGTCACTAAAACTACCACCCGGCTTCGTTTTCGGTAGCAGTCTTGAGATACCCGGTATGACCCCCCCCCTGGCGTAAAATCCTATCATGAACTATAATGTGACCCCCCCCTGGCGTAAAAGCTGGATCCGCCCTTGATTAGTCTAATATTGTAAATGAAGTTAATCATCTGAATTTACCGTAAATATACTTCAATGGTTAATGATTAGTGATTAGTGAACGTCACGACCAAGCTAATTACGATATCAATCTATCTTTTGCCAAGCATCTAGACGGGACGTAAAAAGATAACATCAAAGGGCTGAGGGTTGATTAGATGAAGCACCTTTTAGGTAATCAATAATACGGTTTACTGACGGTAGATCTCTAATGTGTGAGAGGCCACCTGGATAGGTACCACCGCAATGTATATTACTTATGACAAAATGTAGTGTAAATGCACTGTAGTGTTTCAGTTTGAAGGACATAGTAGTCACAGTAACTACTGGACGTATCGAGCCATAATCTTTTTTTGTTTATTGCAATGAATCGTGCATGCCGTTCGCCTGATAAGTAAGATATATAATGATGGTAAGCGATACGACGGCTCGACGAACGGCACGATGAACAGTAGCAAAACAAAACAACGCCTTGAATTACAAAGCAATGCTTGGCATTCCACTGCGCTCGCCATCCTGAGACATAAGATATTAAGTCTCAATATGTCCAGTAGTTACTCTGGCTACAATGTCCTTCAATCCCTAACACAATAGTGCATTTACACTGCTGTTTGGCGAGAGAAATAGACATTGCGGTGGTACCTACCCAGGCGACCTCTCAAATATGAGAGACCTACCACCAGTAAACGAGTGTAGTTTCGAAGATTTTCGAAGACTGTGACGGTATTATATAAGTCAATATTTGAACCGTTCGCGCTAGGACTGAGTTATTTCAATTTTGTGTATTAGATGTCGCCATATTCTGATTTAATTTCCGGATAACCCTTCAGTTGACCCTTTGGTCGTAAATTGTTGAGTTCAAATTGTCCACGTTGATTCTTTTCTAAGTTCAACAACCTTTTATTGGACTTTTGATAAATCTGATAGATGAGTCCTTTTTTTAATACACTTCATTGAACAAAACAAAATGAGAAAATACACAACAGCAAACTTAACCGATATTTTTAGTACAATTGGCGGACTTACTGCTTTCGGCGACAGCATCCAGACAACCGTATCTTTTTCTACAATTTAGTCTAACATCTTTGTATCCTCAGCTTCGATGGCGCAGTTGGCTAGATGCCGTCTGTGAAAAGAGAGGCCGTAGGTTCAATCCCCGCATCGAAACAAATATTTGTTTGATCCTCAAGTATTTACGTAAGGTTTTGTCTGATGACCACGACGCAAAACTTGTATCTAACTATGGGGTAAGGACTGTTTACGTTAATTTGCATGTTTTTATGAATTATTTATCTGATTGAAATAAAACTATTACCACATGACCACGAAAGCTGTAAAGTAATCGAAAAGTCGGGAACTCAAAAAATGTAAAAAAAAAAATTAAACTAAATCCGCGATAAAATCCGTAAATAATAGTTTTATTTCAATGTGTAACATTCGCGTAAATCTAAGAAACTATTTATCTGATAACAAAAAGCCCAAGTCAGAAAGTTGAACAATTGGTGCGAAGGAAAAATTAAACTCGAACATGTTCCTTTGTATTTATATTTTCCGGCCTTCACGACTTTGTTAAAAGAACATGTGTTTTTTTTATTTATTTTTCATAAATTTGTTATTACAGTGTGATGGTTTTATTTCAAAGAAGAGATTTGTATATCTAAATATAAGAGAACTTTTAATATATTACGATAATTTTTATTATTTACGCACCTACTTCTTTTCATCTCTTCATTAGCCTTGGTACGACTAAAGAGAAGATAATGCCTCAGTCATTAAGTCCACCTAACCTATACACATAGTATGTAAAGAGTTAAAAAAATTGTTACTTGTTAAATTGTTCATACATATACAAAAGTTGTAAATTGTTCTGTAAGATGCGGATTCTAATAAATCTACATACATATAATCAACAATATATTGAACCTATACTATAGCGCCTACAATATAGCGCGCCCTGTGATGGCGAAATCAAGTCGAAAAATAAAAAAAAGTAGAGTTGCACATCTATCTCTGTATATTATTCTAATATATGGCGGAGGGTCAGGACTACATAAGTGACCTTTGGGTGTATTTATATATTTATTTAAAAAAAATGGTGGTATATCAAATCATTGCATCGGTTCGAGTAAATTTTTATTTACATTGCCCATAATACAGTTTTTTTCACCGAAGAATTTTATTTATCAAGACAAACAAAAAACTATCCTATATTAATACAATAAAGTTAGAATTTGAATCTTCAGCAGTCAATTGACAGAGCATAATATAGCTACACAGTGTATGTGCAGTAGTGTCACTTTCATTTGTTTTCTCTATTCCATAGTCTTTAACTAGTCTATATTCATGTAGACACTAGTGCATCGTCAGGTGCACCGCTATCACTAAAAATAATATAATATTCTATAAGGAAATGGAAAGAAAGACGGTCATTGTAAAAATAATAAAAAAAAAACGAGAATATATTATATTACAATGTATGTGGTTGGAAGATAACAACTAGAAAAAGACGGTTAAAGTAGGTCGCCACGTTAGCTCGCTAATGGCCTGAAAGATGAAGTTTTTAATGTAGATAAATTTTATCGGTAATGTAAAGCTTACATATATTATTTCCATGACATTTTTCTTTATGCTGTGCCAAAGGCTACCTCGAGGTAAGAAACCACTGAACATCTTAACTAAACCTACTATAAAATTTGCAAATACTATAAAGCTTGCAGTAATCATAATGCATAAGTCCTACATTTCTACTGGTCTAACCCGCACTAGGCCAGCGTGGTGGACTATATGGCCTAACCACTCTCAATCGCAGTGTCGATTGTAGAGGAGGCCCGTGCCCTGCAGTGGGACGTATATGGGCTGATACATACATACATACATAGGCAACCTCATACATCTGTATCAGCCCATATACGTCCCACTGCAGGGCACAGGCCTACTCTACAATCGAGAATACGATTGAGAGTGGTTAGGCCATATAGTCCACCACGCTGGCCTAGTGCGGGTTGGCGGACTTACATACCATAGAAATTCTTATGAATCGCTATGGTATGCAGGTTTCCTCACGATGTTTTCCTTCACCGTTTTAGTGCGTGGTGATTGACTATCAATACACACATAACTCCGAAAAGTCAGAGGTGTGCCCTGGGATTCGAACCCGCGACCACCGTGAACATGTTGGCAGCCGCGTCTAGTCCGTTTACCAACAGGCCACCACGCACTTACCTTACTTACGCACCTCATACATAATAACCTCAAATTTATAAGAATTTCCATGGCATATAAAGTCCGCCAACTCGCAGTAGGCCAGCGTGTAGGACTATATGGCCTAACCCATTTTAATAGTCCTCTCAGTTACAGAGGAGGCCCATGTCCTGCAGTGGGACAGATAATAATAAAATAGTTTATTGGATCTTTCCTTAACCTAGGTAACAAACAAAACATTTTTACTTAATTTAGAAGTGCTTAGGCTGAGATATGGCAAAGATACAGATTTCTTGAGACGAAGGTACATTGTCGAAATACAGTAAAGTATAGTAGCCAACTTCAACTGCAAGACGCTTAAGGCTCGTAAAGCCATCCTAGATTACAGTTCTATAATTTCTAAAATTAACATATAGATTTATTTATATAAAAACCTTCTCATTTAAAAACTTTTTTGTTTACCGTATAGATTTAAATATAACTACGTCACGGGATACTTTTATCCAGGAGCCGGCTGCCGTCCTATAAGCCGATTAATTAATACTTCAAAACTTTACACGCAACTTTTAAAGTTGATGGCAAACTTTATCCGCTGGTTTTAGCAAATTAATTTTCCCTGAGCTGCTGTTGAGAAGTTATTAGAAAACAATTAAAAAATATACAGTTTAAGGATATTTTTACGCTGGCACGATAAGTTTAAATCTGTACTGCACTATATCATCCCATACGTCCTACTGCGGGGCACGAGCCTTCTCTACAATCGAAAATACGATTGAGAGTAGTTGGCCAAATAGTCCACCACGCTGGCCTAGTGTGGGTTGGCAGACTTTACTTGCCATATAAATTCTTTATAATCACTATGATATGGAGGTTTCCTCACGATATTTTTCTTCACCATCATAGTTTAAATCTACGCCATACGGCGACGGCTTTATTTTCGGTAGCAGTTTTGATGTACCTTGTATGATCTACCGCAAATACGACAGCTCCACATGTAGGCGCCGTGGCTTAGTTGGTCAAAGCGCCTGTCTAGTAAACAGGAGATCGCGAGTTCGAATCTCGTCGGGGCCTAGATCAATACATCTATCTCTGTATAATTTTGTTTGTAAAATATGTTTATTTTAAAGTTATTCCATCGCATTAATAAGATTTTAAGATTAGTAGTGCGTGGTGGCCTGTTGGTAAACGGACTAGACGCGGCTGCCAACATGTACACGGTGGTCGCGGGTTCGAATCCCAGGGCACACCTCTGACTTTTCGGAGTCATGTGTGTATTGATAGTCAATCACCACGCACTAAAACGGTGAAGGAAAACATCGTGAGGAAACCTGCATACCATAGCGATTCATAAGAATTTCTATGGTATGTAAGTCTGCCAACCCGCACTAGGCCAGCGTGGTGGACTATATGGCCTAACCACTCTCAATCGTATTCTCGATTGTAGAGTAGGCCCGTGCCCTGCAGTGGGACGTATATGGGCTGATACAGAATAAGATTTTTGCGTTTCACTGAATCTTTATTATTAAGTTCTATTTGTGTTCGGTTTTATGTATTTGTATGTTTCCATAATAGTTATTTAGAAAATATACAATGATTTAAATTTTAGTCATGAATTATTATATTAAACAATAGAAGGCAATTATGGATTTTACAATGAAAAACGTATGTCGTAAATTATTAATTGGGATATAGGCGTGAGTTTATGTATGTATGTATGTATTTTATTTTCTGATACTGTGGTCGTTATTATTACCCTAGACTGTTTATCTCATCAAATATTATTACATTAATTTATTGTCGATACGAAAACGATAGTTGTATCCTGTTGTATTATGTTATTACAAAAAAAAAACTGTGATTTGAGTTTTCAATTCATAAATTCATAAGTTCCCATTATACAGCACGAGCTTTATAAAATTATTATAATATCAGTATAAGTGAGAAATAAATTATAACCATTTAAAAAATGATGGATTGTTAATCTTGCGTTGGTCAGCTGTTAAATTATATCTATTTTTTTTTATTATTTCAGTTAGTTTTACGGCTGTTTGAGAAGACGACAAAACATTCGATATTTAAAATAGGTATTAAAACTGTTTACGAATAAGGCTGTTAGATTTTACAGTTACGATACTTTACGATTACGACGTTTTTCTATGGAGCAGTGAAAGTCATATCATTATAGCTACTATTTATTTAGGAAGAGTCTGTAGGGGTCGACCTCACCGAACATACACTATCCAACTCGGTGATACCCTCAACAAGGGTCAGGTCAAAAGTACCCTGAACCGTCAAGAATGCATGAAAAGGTTGATGAAAGTGGATGAAGCAAAAGTAGTATGTCAGGATCGAGCAAAGTGGCAGTCTATAGTCTCTGCCTACCCCTATAGGATACAGGCGTGATGATTATGTATGTATGTACTGTTTATTTATTTATGTTTATTTAATTTGAACGTGTTAATTAAACAAGACATCTGGTTGTGTCTATCATATCTGTATTGTTATGTTTAAATGCTATGGTATTTATAATTTAGTCGTGCAAATACAACCAAGATGTCGCTCTATTACGTGACTTAAATCTGTTACGCAATAATTTTATATATTCATGATAGCTGAGAAGGGAGACGGTAATCCGAATGTAATTAAGTAGTTAATGATCCGTTGCTTAAGGCAGTACAATCGTTACGTCATTATTCGTCGATAAGGCCTGAGCGCACAACCGACATTTTGTCGACTGAACTATCGTATTTGATCATACGTCACCGTAATTTTAAATTATAGGAAATTACCTGACAATAAAGCATCGAGATTATATACTAGAGGGGACACTGCAAATAAAATGTTTGTAACAAAATGAAGGGAATATTCTATTTCTGTCTCTGTCACGCCTACGAAGTAACATCTTCCCTCTCGCTTCACTGTGTACCTTTGCCCACACACCATACGCAGAGACTTTGTTCTCGATGTCCACTCTAGTATAATACCTCTATGCGATAAAGTCTTCAAATTCGATTTTTTTATCATAAGTGGGCAGGATTATTATATTTTATTGCTGGACCATACTATCGAAGTATTAGGGTACTAAAACTCACCAATTAACAAATTATAGCAGACCAACTATACTGCATCTGATAGTATGGGTTTTGCAAACAGAACATATATAGGGTACAGAAATCACCTATTGAATGTTAAATGTTCTGTTAAATGTTCCCTATAGTCAGAGGTTCTATAACTAAGTTATTTCTTACGATTATAACTAACGATAATATACTTATTCAAGAAGTTTGTAAGTGATGTAAATATTCTCTCAAACACATCTAATTTTAGATGCTAATATGTCAACGAAAATATGTCAATTTATTGATACGACCAGATACGACCTTTAGGTGATATGCATATATTTTACCATTAGCAGGAATAACTATTAGCTCATATTTTAAATTGCAGTTACAAATCAAAAGATATTTACTTCTCAATAAATTCAGTTCAATTACACTAAAATACGCTTAGCGACTGGTATCTCCAAATGCATGTAATTCACAGAAGTGTTCGCAAACTGCAAGTCGGGCGTGTGAGTCAGACTTAATTCGATATCGTCAGCCGTAAAGTTTAATTGAAGACGTTTAGGACTAGGTTTTACTTGCAAATTTGCTAGCTCGTAAACTAAACCGTTTAGACTGCCGGCGGTATGTCCTATAAATAATTTACACTCCGCCCACGATATAGTTCTCGCCGCACATTAATAAAATTTAAAGAAGTGAAATCCTTTCAGTAACCAGAGGAGTTACTTTAAAAAACGATGCGAACTTCGAATGTACGGATGTTCGACGTTCGGAGTAAGATATAAGATTTCCACTTATAAAAATCAATACTATTTTTTATTATACTTATAATTTTCTCCGAACTTCGCTTATGGTTGCGACGTACGATAGAGGAATCCAACAATTTTTGGACCATCTAGGCACATTAATGAAATTTTATGTACAGCGTCCGAACATTCAAATTTCTTATCGTTTTTATAGAGTAAGCCCCCAGGTCGTCAATACTACTTAGTTCATATAGGGGATTTATTCGATACAATATGTATACGGAATTTCGCTTAATTAAATTTAACCGCAAATGCAAATGTGCTTATTTGAATTTAGCTGAGGTTTGTAAGTCCTTGGATTTAATATGTATTTGGAATTTAGCTTTATTAAATTTAACTGCAATTGCATGTTATTTGAATTTAGTTAGGTTTGGTAAATCTATACATCTCGTACTCTGCTAACCTTGTTTCTACGTTGTTAAATGTTATTTTAATTGAATATTGATAAAACATATATTACATAGAGCATAGATTATAAAATATAATTCTTAAAAATAGTAAGTATAACATGTTCTATCAAATACTAATTGTAATAATTAATGTCCTGTTTTAGTCATCATTTTTTTAAGCAATTATCTTTTGGGTTGCAAAATCGAAAGTTGCTCCATTTTTTTATTGGCACCATGTAAAGGCTGTGTACAGGTAGCTTTCAGTTCGATCACGGATAGGTTAATCAAACCTCTACTAGTTTTTTTATTTGAAATATATTATTTATCAGAACTCAATATTCTTCAAGAGGGAAAACAGAATAAAATTAGTACTGCGTAAGAAAAAATCTGTTTGCCCAGACATCTATAAAATTAGCCACTATAATCCAACTAAAACCGTATGACGTTTCATACTTTTCCACTTTGCGCAGGCGTAACTTATACTATTTCAATAACATTTACTATAAAACCACAATTCCATGGTTTTACGGAAATGTTGTTGAAGATTTTACAAGTTTGTTTAAACTTGAAAAGTATAAAATGTCAAACGGTACCTATTAGTTTAGTTGGATGGTAACCCACCTACCACAGTATCCATTAAACGAATAACTCGGTAAATTTCAAGATCAAGTTATGAGAAACTGGGTCAAATCCAACAATAAGACACACGATGCGGTATTGTTCCGTACTTGTGAAGTTACAATAGCGCACGATGTGCGGTGATTACAGTTTCGAACAACGGAAAGGCTAAATTAAATTTCCTGGAGATGTATTGACTTTGAGTGTTAATTTGATTTTCTCGAAAATACATACATATCAACTCACGCCTTCTTCCCAGAAGGGGTAGGCAGAGGTGTAACCAGGATAACCACATCTCGCTTTATTTTCTCCGTCCCACGTTGTGATAGCGAGCCATATTGCGCACAAAGTTCCGACTATGGGCTGATAATCATAATATCATAATGCAATGTCACTTCATCCGACCCGGGGTTCGAACCCGAGACCACAATTTTGCATACTGTGTTGCAAAAATGTTTTATTTCTAAAATTTACAAAACTCTAATTACTCGTATAACACAATCTTTACCAATCAAAAAATGTACATTACAATAAAATCTTCAACACTGAGTAATACGGTAATTTGCAACAAATTTCTATCGAATTTCACATCATTAACCCCAATAATCAACACAGATAGGAAGTAAACAAAAACCACAAATCCGATGCAAACAAACACATCATTGAACACAATGACGCAAAAGGAAAAAGAGCGGTTCATATTCACAAAATTTCAATGGACTGGTAAACAACAATTGAGAACGAGTGTTTACCCAACCCGTGTCATACCCCGCAATTTGTTGATAATAACGCCTGTGTTTGGGGTATAATATACCAAGTTTTGCCATGTCAGATTGTTTGGGGTAGAATAGGCCTTTTTGCAGAGGAAGCTAGCATTTATGAGCTGTCAAATTAATAGTCTTAAGATATTTGGCTAAAGGAAGGGATTGCTCTCTGAATATGAATTGTTTGAATACGGTCCAACCGGACGCAGGTTGGGAACTGGAAATTAAAGAGGTTGCGTTTTCGTTTAATAATAAAGGTAATTTTGATGTAATAATTCCACAGTAATGAAAGAAAGAGGGTTAATTTTAAGTCTGGTATAATAATAAAGAATTTAATGCAGGTATAATTTCATCACATTTTTCACTGGATTGTCACTAAACCGGTGGCTATTGGACTAACTTGAATTTGTGCCCAAAATCTCCTCATTAAATGTGTTAATTGCCTGTGAATACGCGAATTCATAAATATTTTGTTGTATTTATTTATCTTAATTTGGTACAATTACGCGTAACGAACACATTATTAATATGCTATCAACTGCAACAGCCTAAAATTAACTACTTTGTGATTACGGAACTAAAATAAACAATGGTTCGTTACCTTACAACAGTACTCAGCATTCACACATAAATTTGTAAGATGGGAATTAAATGAAAAAAACTAATACAAGAAAGAATGAAAAAGAAAGAAAACACATTTATTTGTCACTTATCACAACGCATACACTCATATAACATAAATTTACATAGACCACACAGAAATTAAAAATAAATAAGTTTGTACGTCGCAAACAAGTGACACGTAGGTGACTCAGCTTAATGTTGCACTGCGGCGCGAGCCACAGCACAACGCTGGTTTTCAGTGGTCACCTTGAGTGACATGCGAACGCCAGCCGACATATTTAATATTATTAATAAAACATACATATTAGTATTAATATTATTACAAGAGATTGTGACGTATTATAGCCTAACACAGTGATTGTTAGAATGTTTGTCTGTTTATCTAATTATTCGTGCCTGAGTGCACGCTGATCACTGTAGCAGCTGAACTAATTTCACTTAAATTTGGTATGGAGGTGGTTGACACTCTGGATTAATACATAGGCTACTTTTATATCGAAAAATAGACTACTCTTTTGGGAGCACTACATGAGCAAAGAATCCAAATATATTTGCCAACCTGTCATACTCAAAGAGATGATATAGGAGAGGTAAGGACAGGATTACCTACTTTGAGTTATGGGACAGAATAAAAGGGATAAGGATGGGATATAACAAGAAAATCAGTAAAGAGTATGGCAGACACATTAATAAAATATAATATTATATTGTTGATGTGAAATGGATTCAAAAATTATTTGCACCCAGATGGAACCAAGCCAGCATGTTAGTAAATACTAATTGACCTTACCCTTTCAACAAAATTTCTGTCGATCTATTAGATTATTAACCTATTAAGATATTTGTTTGAAAACACCAGATAGGCCGTCACAATACTATTGCCTGTCAGTATGAAATTATTGCAACTAAATGGCTGAATGATAGAAAAATCTGTTCACCATAACTTGGGCTGACATCTGATCAGGCCCGGATCTAGGGGGGGGCAAGTCGGGGTGCGTGCCCCGGGCGGCAAGTTCAGGGGGCGGCATATTGAATCTTGGGAGACAACTACAAAACTCATCAACGTAACACCACTTACACTTTTTTTTCGCCGTGCGCGAATTAGTGATTATGCGATAGAGGCGCGTGAAAAAGAGATGAAAACTTAATATTTGGAATGTATAATAATTTATCCATCTCAACAATTACGTTTAGTTTCAAATATTCAATTTGTGTTTAGTAGTTAGTTTTAGTTGATTAACCATCGAACGTCTTTTATGTGGTACAGGCAGTGGCCAATTTACTAGTAAGCTGAGTAGGCTGGAGCATAGGGCGGCAAATTTAAAGGGGCGGCAAATCTGGGCTAATTTTTTTTTTTTTAATTTACTGATATAATAAAAGGCAATATTTTACATACTGAAAAAATGGGGTTTGAAAATTAAGAATAGCAAAAATATTTTAGTAATATGTTCCCACGTTTCCACGTTGACAATTTAATAATAAACACTTTATTAAATATCTATACTTGGATCTTCTTCTTCTTCTTCTAACTGGCGTTATCCCGGCCGGCGCCAGGGTCCGCCTTCCGGCAAATTCTCCTCCATTTCGCCTGATCTTCGGCATCCTCAATAGTAAGGCCATTGACCCTCATATCTTCCTTGACGACATCGAGCCAGCGCTTCTTTGGTCTACCCCGCGGTCGAGGTCCGGGAATATTAAGGCTCAGGCACACATTACCGACGCACTCCTGCGGTTTCCTTAGGACGTGACCATACCATTTCAAGCGGGATTCCTGGAGTGGACGTGCGCTTGAGGGCAGGCCTAGTCTCAGACCCATACAGGAGCACCGGCCGCACGATGCTTTTATAGGAGACCCTTGAGCCTCATCGGCATCCTGCGGTCGCAGAGTATGACCGAGATCTCCCTCCACTTAGCCCAAGCAGCGCTTATACGGGCTTTGACGTCAAGGGCGATGTCACCGGACTCATGCAGTACGGACCCAAGGTACTTGAACTTGTCCGTCTTCACGGCAAGTTCGTTCCCTATCACGATGCTTTGGGGGTCCGTACTCCCGCAAGCCATGTACTCGGTCTTCGCCACATTTAACTTCAGACCACCGCTCTCAAGCGTACATCCAACAACCAGGGCGCAGGGTCCTGGATGTGAGACGTAATGGCATCGAGCACAACACTGAAGAGGAATGGACTCAGCGCCGAGCCTTGGTGCACACCGACGTCAATCGGGAAAGGATTCGTATCGTCAACGGCGGTCCGAACGAAGGACTCGGATCGGAGGTACATGTTTCTGATAATGTCCAAATAGGCTTCCGGTATCCCTTTCACCCTCATCGCCCACCAGATTGCCTGTCGCGGCACACAGTTGAAGGCCTTCAGCAGGTCCAAAAAAGCCATGTGCAGTGGCGTCTTCTTCGCTCTGTATGCCTCGCCAAGCATCCTGAGTGCAAATATCGGGTCGGTAGTACCACTGCCAGGACGGAAGCCGTATTAACACTCAGAGATAGTACACTCTTGGCGGAGCCTGGACTCGATGACGCGTTCGAAAAGCTTCATGGTATGACCTTAATGCCATGATAATTACCGCATTCCTGAACACAGCATTTACCCTTGTACACGGGAGTTATCACACTCAACCGCCATGAGTCAGGCATGTTTTTGGTATTTAGGATGCGGTTAAATAACGCAGCAAGAAGCTCCACACCATAAAGCCCCAACGACTTCCACGCCTCTATCGGAATATAGTCAGGCCCTACCGCTTTCCGGTTCTTCATGCGACGAAGACTATAGAGAACTTCTTCAGGTGCAACAGGTGCAACAAGACCTTGGTTCGGGGGCAATTCGGGGTGGGACACTCCCAAGTAAATATCTATACTTGGATATTATAAAATATTCCAATAGTGATACATTATAAAAAAATCGTCCTTAAATGTGAAAAAACACCTATTAACATTGATTATAGTCTTTAGAGTTCCTTGCTAAAAATATGTTTTTTTTTCAAATTGGTTATTTATTGTTTTCACGCACCCTGTGGTCAAGGGGCGGCAAAATTCCTTCACGGTTTCCTTTGCCTGGCGTAAGAGGCGATTAATAGGGGTCATTGGGGTCGCTGGCAAACTCTAAGATGTGCGGCAGAACTCGTGGCTTCATAGCGGACGCCCACGGTTAGGGCGTCCGTTGCAGAGAAAATCTACGCCTACTTAAGTTGTGAGGAGCCATATTAGGAAGTGCGCCGGGTGGCACGGCGAGTTAACTAGGTGTTACTCGCTCATCCGCATCGCCTATTGTCCATAATACATCCAACCTGGCTGCAAAATCTATGCGGTACGGACAATAATTGTCCCCGTGCGTCAGATTGGAAGGCTGGAGACCTCGACATGCACCTTATGATCTCCCCGTAGATATCGATTTAAAAAAAGGTATTGTATGCACTCCGTTTTTAGGAAATTGAGTTTGAATTAGACCTGGAAGTTTTGAGGCCTGACAAGGCTATCCTTATAATATCCGCCATAATATCTGTGCCGCTGTACGTATGTATAATGTATATAAATGTATGTGTATGGCGTCCTACCACGAGGTCTATTTCAGTCTACTCTGCCCTATTAACCATAAGACGTTCTATGGAGTCGTTAATTCGTCGTGAGAAATTACCGAATATTCGAAGTATACGGGGCCATACTATCTCGGAAAGACGCTACTTGATGCCGAGTTCTTGAAACGTTTGTGTGGAATTCGGACCTGATATTCCAAGCATTCCAACACCTCATCTCCAGGGAAGCTACATTTTTCTTCTCTCGTAACGTTCATGTTTCAGCGGCATACAGAAATACGAGAAAGTGCTCGGACAAGCCTGATCTTTAGTAGCTTTTGTAGTAGTACGATTTCTCTATATTTTCCTGAGTTTTTCCATTGCCCCTCTAGCCATCGCCATACATCGTTTTATCTCAATGATACAATCACCATTGTTATTTTTAAACAGCCCAGGATAAATGTACAACTGAACCAGTCTTGGAGGAGCCCAGCGACAGTTTGTGATGTGCATTGAAATCCCCCAAGACCATTTCAGCCGACGGGAACTGCGTCCGCCCCTCATCAGCCACATGGCTGAGATACCTGAACAGCCGCGTCGTTTCATCTTCCCCGTTGTGAGACCTGTAAAGGCACACGTCGATGCGGCTCAGGCAACCAAGATTCACGTGCAAACACAAAGCGGAGAAGGAGGGGCCCTCCATGCAGCTTAAACGGTGACAGTAGATGTCCAACCGAATATACATACAAGCATACCCCGACTTTAGGCCTGAAGCTTTCTTCAAGCGAATAACCGGGGTACAGCAGGTAGGAATATTCGGCCGCACAACGAATCCGCGTCTCCATCAAGAAGAGAAAAGCAGACTAGGCCGTCTCGAGATGGTGGTGGACGGCATTAAGGTCGTTTGGAGTTTGCGGATGTTGGTGAACTCCATAGTGAACGCGATGGTGGGGTTATGCACCGCTGAAAGACCTGCTTTGTTTAATTGCGCTGTCATGAAGTTGAAGGGATGGGTTTGATGAAGAGGCATCGAGAAGCCAAAGTCCGGGCATTAAGTAGGCCGAATGGGCACCGGTATGAAAGGGTCGGCATGTCGCTAAATGTCGGCCACATCCGGTCACCAACCGGCACGACGTACCCGCCCAAGATTATGTGCGACATGGTGAGGCAGCCCCTCGTGGTGGTTAGCCACGATTGGGCTCTTGTACTGTACTGTCTCTTTGGCCGGCGGGTACACTCTTGCCTTCGAGAGCGATCAAAAATACGTACAAAATCACTATCAGATCACTATTACGGTCTTTACGCCCCGTGGGCGGTGATCGCTACCCAGACGGACACTTAAGTCCTACCACCACGAACTGTGTCACTCATTTGGCACTACCCAGGAGTTACGTGTAGGAAAAGTAGAGTCAAAGCTTACAGACGTGTGTGACGTTAACCCTCAAAAGTGACGCTAATATAAAGCGTGTAAAAATGCTTAACATGGTGGTAAAATGACGTTCTTTCCCGATGTCCTGTGTTGAGTGGGCGTCTGGTTGCTAAAAATGATGATGATGATTAAGATAAAAATATAGGCATGGGGGGGGGGCGGCATTTTTCAGTTTTTGCCCCGCCTCGAAAAATACCTAGATCCGGCGCTGCATCTGATATCTAAAAATATTCTCAGATACGGAATCATCCTAAGCATACGAGGAACGCCGGTATCTTAATCTAGTTAAGATACAGAAGGCGAAAAATATCACTAATTCAGTTAACTTTCCCACCATAATCAAATAACAATCAATTTGTGTTTCATTACGTAGTTTCTTTCCGTGCATCATGTTGGCAAAGTACCGGCTCTGCCCTGTAATATATCTCGATGAGTCGGATCGAATTGACGCAATATTGCGAGCTTGATTTATATCTGTTTGCGCAAGTAGATAAGTTATAAGGAAGGTTAGGTCGCACATTTATTAATAAGTGTCTTTTGTTATTGTGAATATTTACTTTTTCTTCCTTGTTCAGGAGATGTTATCGTATTGTAAACTTCACATGATGTAGAATGAAAGTACAAAATGTAAAGATTAAATTTATGATCAATTAATTTATTGTTTGACGCTATTTAATCCAGTACAAAGCGGTAAAAATTAAATTTGGCTTAAAAATCTCAGGATATTTAAATACTGATCTAATATCCACTCTGGTAGATGAGGTTAAAATGGGAGAGTAACCATTTTTTGAAGTGAAAACTTCTTTAGCGGCGTTGAGCACTTTTCTGTAATGGGTATAAAATCTTAAACTCGCGTCAGGTCACGTGACCTGATCGAAAAAGCGTAGGACGGCAATGACGTTTGCTTTATAAACATCTTAGTAGGACGGATGGAGAGTAGACAGCTATCCCCTCTCTACAGCGCGGCGAAAATGTATGCCTGGGCCTACTGTTTAGTTTTTGAAGTGAAAACTTCTTTAGCGGCGTTGAGCACTTTTCTGTAATGGGTATAAAATCTTAAACTCGCGTCAGGACACGTGACCTGATCGAAAAAGCGTAGGACGGCAATGACGTTTACTTTATAAACATCTTAGTAGGACGGATGGAGAGTAGACAGCTATCCCCTCTCTACAGCGCGGCGAAAATGTATGCCTGGGCCTACTGTTTCGTTTTTTTTTTTCAGTTTCACCCACTTTTTCCAAAATTGTCCCATAGCCCCCCCTCTGCCTTCCCCCACCCTTATTCCGAAATAGTGCCTATTAGCCTCCCCACGAAACCTACCCCCCCCCTCCCCTACCCCCACCCCGAAAATTTACCTCACCCCCCAATCCTATCTCGGCCAACATAGGTCGTAGACCCACCGAGTTTGGTATCCTCGGAACCGTCTTGGTGAGGGCTACAAATTGACCCCGCCAGAAATCCCAAATTACGCAAAAAATTACCCCCCCAAAAAAAATATTTTACCTCCAAAAAATTAATTTAAGTTAGCCTCCCCACGAAACCTTCCTCCCCCCCTCCCTTACCCCCACCCCGAAAATTTACCTCACCCCCCCAATCCTATCTCGGCCAATATAGATCGTAGACCCACCGAGTTTGGTATCCTCGGAACCGTCTTGGTGAGGGCTACAAATTGACCCCGCCAGAAATCCCAAATTACGCAAAAAATTACCCCCCCAAAAAAAAATATTTTACCTCCAAAAAATTAATTTAAGTTAGCCTCCCCACGAAACCTTCCTCCCCCCTCCCTTACCCCCACCCCGAAAATTTACCTCACCCCCCCCCCCCAATCCTATCTCGGCCAATATAGATCGTAGACCCACCGAGTTTGGTATCGTTGGAACCGGCTCGGTGAGCTCTACAGATTGGCCCCATCCAAATCCCCAAATTCCTCCCTCTCTCCCCTAAAATATTTGTCCAGGCATAACTCCGTCATTTCTTAAAGTAAACCCCCCGTGTTTGGAGTCAGAGGAATCGTCTTGACGAGCTCGACAATCGAGAGCAGGCAAAATACGATTTTTCTTATTTTTACTATGGGATCAGGCTGGGGCAGCAGTCTAAAATTATATGTAATTTGCAATCTGTACCCACGGTCTTCCCCCGGTATTTTTGAAGTGAAAACTTCTTTAGCGGCGTTGAGCACTTTTTCTGTAATGGGTATAAAATCTTAAACTCGCGTCAGGACACGTGACCTGATCGTAAGACGAAAAGTGTAAGACGGATGGAGAGTAGACAGCTGTCAGTTAGCTGTTAGTTTATAAAGCTTTGATGAATTGCCAATGATTTTGAGTGGAGATTTCAACATAAACTTCGCAGACGATAAAAATCAACTATTAATTGAATTTTTAAATAATGAATTTGGTTTAACTATGTCGAATGATCGCAATCTTAGCACAACGAAATACAAAACTACTATTGATGCGGTCTTTATTAGACATTTAAATAGGTTCGAATCAAAACTGTTCGTTTCTTACTTCAGCTACCATAAACCTATCGTATCAGTTTTAGAGATTGGCGATGATAGTTCTGGTAATGATGATGGTGAAAAAGTCGTTGAAATTATGGATGAAAGTTGATTTTTCGGAGAGATAAACTTTTTAATGTAAAATAATTGTAATAGTTTTAAAGTGTTAAATTTTTAATGTAATATAAATTGTCATGTTTGTGTACGATAGCGCAATAAATGAATATTGTATTCTACCACATAAATGATAGTACTTTTATACTGATAAAGCAATTTTTTTTATTGCATTGGATGGCGTGACGAGCAAGCCGTTCGCCTGATGGTAAGCAATACGACCGCTCATAACAGTAGCAACATTCCACTGCGCTCGCCATCCTGAGACATAAGATGTTAAGTCTCAATATGTCCAGTAGTTGCTCTGGCTACAACGTCCTTCAATCCGAAACAGAACAGTGCATTTCAGCAGTGTTGTTTCACGGGAGAAATAGACATTGCGGTGGTACCTACCCAGACATTTTGGTCCTTATTAATAAACTTGGATGAGCGAGAGATTACCCTCAGCCCAAGGCTTTAGAATCAACTCGATAATTATGTTCATTATTTTACTTTTTAAATCAATTGGTTGCCATAACAGAATTTGCATGTTAGGCCGAATAATATTCATGTTTATAAATCAAGCCGTGAATTTTATTCAAAATAATCGATTCCATTCTAAAACCTTGGGCTAAAGTTGGTCCCTCGCTACTCTGAGTTAAAAGGTCACTTTTGCTTAGACCCAAGAAAGTCGTACGAATAAATTGGTACAAAAACACAGGAAAATGAAGCAACGGTAATACGGTACAAGCCGCCTGCGTGCAAGATACAAGATTTGATGACTAAGCGAACTGCGCGCAGAGTACTTATCCCAAAAAGGCATTTTCTTGGATATGAGTGTCTTGCACGATAAGGGAGCATGTCTTTTATACTATGTTTTTTTTTCGTATTTACCATAAACTATGTTCTTTCCCTTTCGTGTGAACTAGAATGTCAGAGTTTAGTAGTAAAATGCAGGTTTGAACTATGGTTATAATAATATGCTGATGTCAAAATTCAGTAGAAGTTATGTCATTCGTTCAAAAGAACTTAAAAGCATCATTATGGTATTAGAGTTGTTTTTCGATATTCTCAGTTATGTTCTACTGGGCATTCAATGTACAAAGCACACAATAATGTTATATTAATTAATTAATGGTACATTTTTCTGTGAATATGTTTCGCTTTTACATTTTGTAAAATATTTTAAGATTTATTCTACTAATTTCCTCTCAAACCACTCCGATTATTTGGACATTGCGGATAAAATTATAACCTTTTTATCTGTCCATTACCTTTCTACATCTATTTGTTAGTTAAAATTTATAATTTTATGAATTAATACCTCAGTATGCCGCCGCCTCAGGCCGCTTCCAACAGGTCATTGTGGAGATCCTTGGGGGAGACCTATGTTCAGCAGTGGAATTCCTGTAGCTGATATGATGATGATGATCTCAGTATGCATTTTCTAAAGATTTTATGCAACAATTAAACATCGACATTCGCTATAAATTATTCTAACCACGTACATGTAAATACAATATCGCAACTCTGAAATTAATACCATATAATACCAATCCCTATAAGTCGTTTGTGTGCAAACGGCTTTGTATCTCCTATCACCGATAATGGTTCATCAGTTTTATAGAGATAATCTAAGCGTGCCAAACACAAGTAAATGTAAAGGTTATTTAAGGTCTAAAGTTCAGTTTGGCTCTGGACGACTGCCAAATTAAGGGGCAATTCCTATTATGACGAAAGAAAACGTCGATTCGAATATTAATATATCTATACTTTTGATCATAAGTACTGGGAAGTTTATGCGGTTTCTTGGTATTATATTGCGGTGTGTGTTTACCAAACGCGAAAGTTATCGTATTGTTTTTGAATTATTGGTCTATTATTGTTTTACTTAGTTGTTGAAGAAGAACCAGATGTGCTATTGAGATTTCATCATCTAAACGTTTTTGGGATTTGCAATAACAGAACCAAGTTCATGTCTAAATCTTGATTATAGATATAATTTAGGTGTTCGATAAAACCTAATTAACATGTTGCTTGTAAAACTCCTTTCGTATGAAATATTTTTTTTTTTACCGAATCTATGTGAAATAAGAATATTCTTGGTTATTATAAATCTTTCTCTTTTATTATTTTTGTAAAGCTATATTTAAATATTATTCAAGAATTCTATTTTAACTAGAAATGTAGGTAGAATCTATTTTTTATTTGCAATTATCAGTATACTGACTAGCTATATTAAATGAAATATAATTTTAACCAATTCTAACGAGTCTGGTAACAAACAAAAAATGTTCTTACAGAGCAACAACTTGCCTATTTTTGTTTCATTAAACAATATATTACAACCATATCTACACTAATATTATAAAGAGGAAAACTTTGTTTGTTTGTTTGTTTAATTGTAATGAATAGGCTCAAAAACTACTGGACCGATTTTAAAAATTCTTTCACCATTCGAAAGCTACATTATCCACGAGTAACATAGACTATATTTTATTTTGGAAAAAATAGGGTTCCGTAAGATATTTGGATTTTTACATGTTACCATACAAAATGTTCATGGGTTTGTAACTGTCAAACATTTAATGTTCATACCGTCAATACGGCAAACTCTTCCCTCAAATTAAATAACGTATTTAAATAAAGGTTTCGAATCGACAACATATATCCACAATATTCGATTTTAGATGATAGATTTAGATGGCGTATTTTAGATTTTAAAGATGTAAAATAATGACAGTAATGAAAAGTGGTTGACATTTAAATTGGTTGTCAAATATTTATGCATACGTTCAGAAATTTAATTTGTGTAAACTAAAGAGTATATTATGAAGCTAAATAAATATAGGACAATCAAATAAATAATATTCACACGTAAGAAGTTTTACTTCTTTTCAAGATAGAATGTCACTTGAAAATGAAAAATCGTTCATAAAATAACACATAAAAATAAAAACTGAACTGAACTGAATAAAATAACAATTTTATATAATTATGGAGAATATTGCAGGGATTCTCAAATTAGGCGTTGTCTGTGTCTTGAGAAACCAGTTAAATATAATTGTTACTACCGTTACTCAATGACCGTTACTACATTAATTGTGTGTGTGAGTGTATTTCTATGAAAATTTATATTTAATCTCTTTATTACTAACAAAAAGTAATGGCGTAATGTTTTTGGAAAACAGCATACTGGGGGTGAAATAAGGGATGGAATATTGCATGGATAATCAAAATCGCTAAAGTGTTTAATGTCAAAAATTTATAAGGCACACTATTTGGATATGGAGAGACGGGTTATAATAGAGTGGAAGGTACGGGAGAAGGCTGGGATAGCTGACACATTTGATAGGACGAAATGTAAATGCACGGTATAAGACGGGATGGTCAATGAAGAGAAAGGACGGGACGTATCGGGAAGTGACTGAACAGACGGGATGGGACGGAATTGAGCAGGACAGTAGGATAGCTAATTCATGTTTAGGTATACAAGAGCTTATACGAAAAATAACATGTATTTGGTCTGGAGTAAAATAAAAAAATATCTGCATCCAGGCAAAGGTGGGTCGGGCTTTTTTGCTATGCTAAATAATTCAATATAAAATTCATCATATAATAACTAAGCCATAGCGAAGCGTGGTCGGGTCATCTATGGTATCTTTTAATTGATTTCAATGAATGTCGTCGGAGTAGTAACAGTGTTATAATATTTCCATAGCAAAATAATGATTTGAATCTGGAGAGATGGGATAGAATAGAATATAAGGTGGATAAAATGGGACATAAGAATAGGTACAGGATGGGATTGAAATTGGATAAGCAGTTTAGACAACGGCTGTCATATTGATTTTAAATAAAATATGGACTGGAATCTGTATTTGCACCCAGGCGAAGCCGGGCCGGGCCGCTAGTATTAATAATAAAAGCAACAAATCACCGTCATAATTTTCCACACTCTATCGTCTTGTACATTAGTGGTTAATTTATGAACGCGGCGCGCCCAGGTAAAGCAAGATAGTGGCGGGAAAGTGGCCTTCCAACGTGTAATAGCGATTACAACATAGCCAGGTGTATTAATGGGAATTATTGCTATTTGAAATTAACATCACCAACTTGTTATTTTTTAAAGCCAGTCCAAATTTCTGCTATTGCTAATTCTTCTTCTTCTTCTTCTTCTTTATCAGCCCATATACGTCCCACTGCAGGGCACGGGCCTACTTTACAATCGACAGTACGATTGAGAGTATTGCTAATTGCCCCCTCATAATTTGTAAACAAAAAAAAAATGACCATGTAACCATTTTTCACATCTAAAATTAAACACACAAAATTGACTGTTGAGTAGCTTTTTTAAATGGATGCGTAAAAAATCTTACTCCTTTATAGATTACACGAGATCGTATTAAATATTAGCCGATCGACTTTGTGAATCACAATAGAAAATCGCATTTAGCTTGATATAACTCAAAACATTATTGTTGGCAGCCCCAGATTAATCTCTAAACTGGACTGGGCTCAATTGCCAAGCGTTGTTTGCGAAGGTGTTATCATCCCTTACAGCGATACTGTGAAAAATTTGGGTCTTTACATAGATAAATGCCTCACATGGGGTCCGCAGATTCGAGAAGTCAGTCGGAAACTCTTTACCTCGGCTAAGTCCTTGCGACGGTTACACAACTTTCTACCCGTTGCCACGAAGATTTCGCTTGCGCAAACACTCCTACTCCCCATCCTTGATTATGCCGATGTTAGCTATCTGGATCTCACCGAGGACCAACTAAATAAACTTGAGCGCCTTCAAAATTTCTGCATAAGATTTATATTTGGTTTACGCAAATATGATCATGTTTCTGAGTTTCGTGCTAAGCTCAAGTGGTTACCTATACGACTTCGTCGGAATACTCATATACTGTCTCTTCTATACAATATTTTGTTCAATCCTGTCACTCCTTCTTATCTCAAAGAACGATTTCTTTTTCTTCACGAGTCACATACGAGGTCCTTGAGGTCGTCTGAGAACCTGAAGTTGAGAATGCCCGTCCACACCACGACATTTATGGATAAATCATTCAGTGTTCAAGCTGTTCGTTTGTGGAACGCACTTCCTGTTGTGGTGAGGCAGGCTCAAACACTGTCATCATTTAAAAACGATTAAAAGAACACTACCTTTCTCTATAAACAGATAAACCGATTAGGACTATTTCCTCTTATTGATTATATTGGTAATATATATATGTATGTACGTATGTTTATTCGTCTATAAATTTATATAAGTATGTATATGTATAATACTTATGTATGTATATATAATATGTATGTATATGTGGTATGTATTTATATATAATGTATTGATATGTTTTTTTTTTATGTTTTTTATTTATGTCTCCATGCTTTCGTTATCTTTATTTTACACTGCCCTATCTTTTTTCCTGCTCATATATCCATCCCATGGTTGTCTGGTAGAAATTGCCTTAGAGCGATAAGACCGCCATTTGTACTTTGTTATTCTGTATTATCTCTAAACTGTTATTTCTTTTTATTGTGTACAATAAAGAATTAAATAAATAAATAAATAAATAACAAGTGAATTGTTATTATCAACGTTACTTGCTATTTGTGACTGCTATTGCTATTTATGCCAACACTAGCCAGGTGTAATGTCAACGAGCTTGTCTGTACCTCGGCTGCAGATAATGAAGGGCGCTGAGTTGTTAAACCTTCAAGTGTGATTGAAATTGTGGTGGGTTTTATCTTTTAAGAATAGATGGGTTCGAAAGAAGAATTAAGATGCTGTGGAGCTCTGAAATTATTCTTACCTTAAAATAAAACTCGTCTGATGAGTATTAAATTAAACTTGATCTTGGAAATGAAATTAAAACTACTTGTCATATTATTTCAAAATAATTAAAATAAATACACCCAACAGTTACATACATGGTTCTGACCCCACATTAAGATCGAGTCTTGTATCGTGGGTTATTGATATCAGGAACTACTAGAGACTTTTCGGTCTCACAAAAAGTTAGATCAGAAATAAATACCGGTGGATCACAGCAATTTTTTTTTTCGGTGCTGGTTCAAACCCGCTGTCTCTCGTTTCACAGCAGGCGTCTAACCAACAGTGCCACGGAGGCTGACCTATAAATAGTATATACTGCTGCCAACTATTCTTTGTCGCCTTTTACTTTAATGTCATCGCTTTTTACAAATGGACAATTAAAATGTGTGTCAAATAATAAGGAAATGGAATTGAAGTGTCCTTCTTCATATTTTGTTACAAAAGCTAATCATAATTTGTCACTGTCACTTAACGAAACAATTCATTTGTATTTCAACAGGTTGTATGATACACCACTTGTATGTCTAAAATCTATAACTATATAGGAGAAAGGTGAACTTCATATAAAGAGGTTTAATCTGATTTACATGTTTCATTGTTAATAAGTCTTGTGAATGCAATTATATGATCTCATATTCGTGCAAAGGGTTGCCAATTAAGACATGCGACAGAGGTAAATCCATATAATGCTATCATACTAATATTCATCATACATACAATCTGCGGGAGACAAGACGAAGGAAGCTCTGAAAATCCACTTACCTTTGTGTTTCTGCTCTCCTCGATATGAGCTGTGCAACTCTGGTTTTGTGAACTATATTCCTTATTGTATTATCCGGTTTTGATTCTAATTCGACTGGATTGGTAAGATTGGTACACGTCCGCTCCATCATTATATTATTTATAGAAATTCGTAGTTAAATAAATTACTGTCTTACTTCCTTTATATTTTCTTTATTCTCAAATGCTGGGAATTAACGTATAGTTTCATAGAATTGATTGCCGTGGGATGTAAACCCTTAAATTATACTTACATCACGATTTTAAGTTGCAAGAAAATATAGTGACTGCCTCAGTGGCGTATTTGTACTACGGTATGATTGCAAATCTGAGGTCTCGTGCTCGAATCCCAAGTCGGACAAAGTGTAATTGAATTTTACTATCCATTAACAGTATGGAGTCAGTTTCTGCCGGATATGGCGATAGGCTCGCTCCGTGTTTCATCTTGGGATGGAACACACAAGGCTAAATGTGGGTGTCCCGGCAGCTTCGTTGCCTACACCTTCTGCGAAAAAGGTATGAGTTTATGTGAAGACGTATGTTGTTGTTTGTATGTACGACTGTATGTTTGTAAGAAATTATAGTTTTATTAAAGATAAAAATGAAAAGAAAATTGAATTTTAAACCTTAACAAGTCACGTGCATACATTGATGTCAGACAAAGCTATAAAAGGACATGGCCAGTTTTTGTATGGCGCTGTGCCTAGTACTTCGAATCTCGTCTACATCAATTAGTTTTGCATTGTTGGGGTAAGGTTTGTTCCAAGATTAATACAGAAAAGTTACAAAGCCTAGGAAGTTCAGGGTTTTTAGATATTTGCAAAAACATTACTTATTTTCAGGTTAGGTTTTGTAGGTTATCCGTCAATTTATTGAATCTAATAAAAATACGTTTACATAAATGCTTTATCATCGAATTTAGAATTTGAAGGAACTAATATTTTATAAGTTACACAAAATATACACCGAGACGTATTTTAATTGTGCCACAATGTAAACAAATAAACAAAGCATGGTTCCTGTCAAGCAACTGTCAAGTGTCAAGTATTTTACTGCAGCGTTTAGTTGTTGCAATGAAAGTGTGTAAAAATGGGAAGAATATACGTGTAAGTATATACTACAAACATTGCTTTATATATATTTAGTATTGTTAGTTATTATGACTTATTACCTACTTATAGATTATTTTTAAGGATGTTTTAGACAAAGTTATTATTTTTTCCCTACACTTGCTTTACTGTGAACGAAACGTTTATACGGGGCCAACAATGGCGGAAATGGGTCATCAATCAATGCAAAATCTTATTAAACTTTATATTACTCCCTAAACTTCTACAGAAATATGACATATTCTTAAATTAATAGTTGATTTTTTATATTCATTCAATTATTGCTTTATTTTTGTACATGATAAAAAGTAACTAGGCAGAAACTGTCCAGGTCCTTTCTCTTTATAAACGCATGTTTGCTCGTTATGTCGAGAATTCTTCTTTAAAGGAATTCTTAAAGTATTTTCCGCTCGTAAACATTCAGTTGTCGCTATTTCACGCTTCTTGTGAGGTACTATTTCAGAGGGCACGCTAGCGAAATGTGCTACAAAGATGCATAAATTCTTGAACGCGATGAAAGCCGAAGGAACTGTCTCCGCACAAATATTTTAATTGACTCTTAGCGCTGTTAAAGTTGTTATTTACGACAAGAACTATTGAACGTTTTCGCTGTTTGGAAATGAAATAATTTTCTAAGTTACAAAATGTTTTTGGGTTTATTTATACTCTTATTACAGCAATATTTAAAAAAGATTTAGCTAGTGTTGAAAAATAATCTTTTATTTCAAAAAAATATATTATGTGTGGACTTTATCATTACTTATGTAAATAAAACACGGGCATTTTATTTTCTACCTAAAGATTTCACATAAACGTAAAAGTAATCCTAAAAGCTAAACAAAATCTCATTCCAAAACACAGATTGCTCCAAACTTCCTTTGAATAAATTTATCTACAACTTCTGCAGGGAAACGTCTTAGCCTTCTATCAATAACAAATTTGATTAGGAGGGACTTTGATTGATCGGTCCCAACTTCGAAGGTAGCCGCACATGCCAAACATTTTTTTGGACTGTCAATGCCGCCATTTGCGAACTCATCGTTCAGATTGAGGTAAATTCGTTTAGTGAGATGTATTAGCCTGTGTAGTCTAGACCCAGTTTTTGCTCCTTTTTGGTTTGCTTTGCAAACGACGACCCTTCAAAACTTAGTTGGATTCTTGGACGTGCCATTTATCAAGATATTTTGACATAATTTGCGCTTGTATTTTGGGTGTGTATTTGTGTAATATCTCATTTTGTCCTAGTGAAGACTTATCATGATCATTTCAGCCACATAAAGTCCACCGCTGAACATAGACCTCCGCAAGGATCTCCACATCGACCTATTGGAAGCGGCCTGTATCCAGCGACGTCCTGCCATTTTAGCCAGGTCTTCCGTCCGCGTCGTAGGCGGGCGTCCGACATTTCGCTTGCCTGTACGTGGCCTTCACTTTAGAACCTTTCGGCCTCAATAGTTTACATGAACTAATTTATTTACAGCCATTTTATCGCTATGGTTGTTAAAGCCTTTCATTTCCTAATTGTCGCCTCGCCCACAGCGCCATAGATAATAGGTTTTTACTTAGTGTTGTAAAAATGAGCGCTGAGAGTCGAGCGTCGAGCGCTGAGTCGACGCTTTGGAGCGTTTTAGACTCGAGCGTTAAACGCTTGAGAGTTTAAGGCTTGCGAGCGTTGAGAGTTTAGACTTTCATGCTCGAGTTATGCGCTCGAGCGTTCAAGCGTTGTAGTTTTTAAATACGGATAGATGAAAAAATTGTGATTAATAAAAATGTTAGGAGTTGTGGGGGGCGGTAGGTACGGTGAGTATTACTTATCTTTTGACTTTGGTCGTATAAGCTGGCCTTATCTATACATCTATACATATAAATAAAATTGAAGTGTCTGTTTGTAAAGTGAAAATAAATAAAAATATCCAAGTACATATCGTTGTATACACGATACCTATAACGAAAATGACCTTAGATTTTTTTGTCTGTCTGTCTGTCTGTTTGTTCCGGCTAATCTCTGAAATGGCTGGACCGATTTTGACGGGACTTTTTTTGTCAGGTAGCTGATATAATAAGGAGTAACTTAGGCTACATTTGTTGTAGAAAATTTCATTTGTTTAAAAAATAACTAAAAGACCTAATTAACTTTTTTGTTAAACTTCACGCGGACAAAGTCGCGGGCACAGCTAGTCATAACTAAAAGAAGGAACAGACTTAGTAACGAAAATATATAGGCCAGTATGTGACTTTTCACATGGTTAAAATAAATATAGTGTTGCAAAGGTGTGTGATGATTTTAGGTAGGTGTTTAATTTAACTTAGTTGCTAAGAAAAATCAGTAGGTAGTCAGGAATTGTACAGAAACTTCAGCTATTTTTTTTTATTGCATTGAATGGCGAGACGAGCACGCCGTTCGCCTGATGGTAAGCGATGCGACCGCTCATGAACAGTAGCAAAACCAAACAACACCTTGATTTACAAAGCAATGCTTGGCATTCCACTGCGCTCGCCATCCTGAGACACAAGATGTTAAGTCTCAATATGTCCAGTAGTTATTCTGACTACAATGTCCTTCAATCCGAATCACAACAGTGCATTTAAACTGCTGTTTGACGGGAGAAATAGACATTGCGGTGGTACCCACCAAGACAGCCTCTCACATATTAGAGACTTACCACCAGTAAAACACAAAAACCAAAAACAATCAAAAAGCTAAACCACACTTGTAATGTAATTTGGGCCTTATGGCGTAGATCATATGGCATATTGTATACTAATAATAAATGAGTATTTTTCTACTATTATAATATAAATATCGTTAAAAATAAAATTGAAATTGTCTTATTTCAATTATACTATCTTTTTTACGGTGGTCGCGGGTTCGAATCCCAGGGCACACCTCTGACTTTTCGGAGTCATGTGTGTATTGATAGTCAATCACCATGCACTAAAACGGTGAAGGAAAATATCATGAGGAAACCTGCATACCATAGCGATTTATAAAAAATTCTATGGTATGTAAGTCCGCCAACCCGCACTGGGCTAGTGTGGTGGACTATATGGCCTAAACACTCTCAATCGAACTCTCGATTGTAGAGTAGGCCTGTGCCTTGCAGTGGGACGTATATGGGCTGATACAGATACAGATCTTTTTTACAGTTTCTCTAACTATGTAAACTAAGCGCGCTCTCAAGCTCGAGCCGAGCGCTCAAGCCACTGCTCGAGCGTCGAGCGCTTCAGTCGAGTCCCGACTCGAGCACGAGCAATCTGCTTCAGCGTCGACTCGAGCGTTTAAGCGCCGACTCGAGCTTTTTTACAACACTGTTTTTACTGGTTGTAGGTCTCTTATATGTGAAAGGTTGCCGGGGTAGGTACCACCGCAATGTCTATTTCTCCCCACAAACAGCAATGTAAATGCACTTTCGTGTTCTGGTTTGAAGGATATGATATGTCTTGGAATTGCGAGCGCAGTCAATTTCCAAGCATTGCTTTGTAATTCAAGGTGTTGTTTGGTAATGGTCCTGTCCATCAGCGGTCGTATCGCTTACCATCAGTCGAATGGCATGCCTGTATCTCTATTCATAAGATAAATAAGTGCTTTGAAGTTGCTTCAATAACCTCTATTAACTAAGATACTTTTAACTTCCATCTTATATAGAAAAGTGTCAGCTAGCTTTTAAAGAGTTTGCAATGAAGACGGTCTCGAGATTCTATGAAACTGATATAACGTGCTGAAACACTTTTAAGTTCAGTAAACGATGTTATAAAGCGATTTCCTCGAGTATTATTTAGCCTTAATAGTCCGGAACCGGGAGTGAAACATGTTGGTCAATATTCTTAAAATACAAATTAAATATTGTAAGAGTAAAACTAGGAAAGAGGACGTTTGAAGCAGGTTTTGCTCTATTCACTTAACTCAAGTTTTGAGCTAACGTCGATATCAAATGTAATATTATTATGGATGATATTGTCGTACATTTTCAGATATAGTAAATTAACTATTATATGATGCTCACAGCTTTCTGTCTGAGATAGTCTGCATTTAGTAATTTTAGTAGATTGTTTACCCCGTCTTGTACATGTGGACGTCCAATACCTCAATTGCCGGTACTTGGCTTTCATTTTGAAGAATAATCACTTCAACAATTTTATCGAAATTTTATTTATTTATTACCCATAGTTATATAAAAAAGTTTATAAAAATTTCTATGGTATGTAAGTCCGCCAACCCGCACTAGGCCAGCGTGGTGGACTATATGGCCTAACCACTCTCAATCGTACTGTCGATTGTAGAGGAGGTCCGTGCCCTGCAATGGGACGAATATGGGCTGATACAGAATTACCCATAGTTGTATACACAGAGCAGTTAAATATGGTGCTGTGTACATCAGTAAATATTTTATGTGACGTAAATATGTGCCGAAATTCATTTGAAGTGAACCGCTTGTATAACCAAGTAAATAAAGTTTAAAAAACTGCAGTGAAAATTCAGGAGCGATCGGCAATCAGTAATGTAAATGAGCGGTATTGTGCGAACTTTGTGCATGACTGTAAAATATGCATTTTTTCCTTCATAACTTAAGCCTCATTTACACGGGGAGAATTTCTTTCCTCAAAAATACAATTACTATCTGGGTAGAACTAACAACTAACTAGAACTTGATAATCAAATGGCGGTTGTTTCTTAAGATTCTCACCGCGAGTAATTGGGCTATTAATCTTTATAAATATACTACAATATAATACTTTTGGCTTTATAAATGTTTTTGGGATTTGCATAAACTGGAATTTTATGCCAGCATTATTTGTTAGTATATACTTTATAAAACGATTATTGATAATCTTAATGTTGTAATTATATAACCTGTAGAGAACAGTTATTTAACGGATTTTATTAACACTTGTAACTTCAGAAGCTATTATGAACAATATAACTAAGGTCACATGTGCTCTTACAATGGTGAAGTAAAAAACTGTGTTAAGACTACGTGACTAATGATTTAGTTTACAAATTTACATATCGTTTTCAAAGGACAGTAAAAGGTTAACTCCCTTATTTAAATAAAACCACGTGAGATACGACATAAAGAGATGTTTTTTTCCCTAGAGGTATCATGTTGAGGTATTTTAGAGTGCTTTGTTGCGTGACATTATAAGTTAATGTTAGATTATACTTAAGGATTTTACCTCGTATACTTTCGGATTGTTTGTATTTTAAAGTGGATTCATACCTAAGTCTAATACTTAAGAATAAATTTATTCACTATTAACAATACAAAAAATATTTATATAACTTAGAAAGTCTAAGTTTGATCATATTTTCTTTTCTATCGATTTAGAATTTGTTTATTTTTTGGTCAGTACCGAGTTCATCATTAATCATTCATACATATTTCTGCACAAAAAACTTTGTGTCATTATTCATTTTCCCCTTACACATTTCAATGGCTCTGTATACAACTCTTTATAATGGTCATTCAGATTTATAAAGGCTTTTGAGACTAATGTGTGCGAACATTGAATGCTCTGCGAAGGTGCTTCAACTACAACGGGTTATTTCTAATGTGTGTATTAACTTTATTCATCTCTTTATGAATGTCGCTCTTAACTGGTCAGTGTGAAAATCCTTGGGACTAGCACATACTTTCCCCGATAATTATCTATACATATAAATAAAATTGAAGTGTCTGTTTTTAAAGTGAAAATAAAAAAAATGACCAACTACATTTCGTTATATACACGATACCTATAACGAAAATGACCTTAGAGTTTTTTGTCTGTCTGTTTGTCCGTCTGTCTCTCTATCTGTTTGTTCCTGCTAATCTCTGAAATGGCTGGACCGATTTTGACGGGACTTTTTTTGTCAGGTAGCTGATGTAATAAGGAGTAACTCAGGCTACATTTGTTATAAAATAATAAAGTAATGTTGCAATATCCAAGTACTGTCCAGTACCGCGCGCAGCATACGCGCATGCCACCACTGGGTAACTTAAGCTACATTTGTTTTAGAAAATTTTATTTATTTAAAAAATAACTAAAAAAATCTAAATATTTTTTTTGTTAATATCCACGCGGACGAAGTTGCGGGCTCAGCTAGTTCAAAATAAAATCACTGAATTTTCTTTACGTGAAGTTTTTTATCCCAATACTAACCCGTAGATCTCATTTTACATAATTCAAGTGTTTTCGATTGTAAATGTTTGGTTCTTAAGGCACATAAGAACAATTTCTCGAAAATACTGTCGTTACGTGAAACAGTCTCCATTAATATATTTCCAGGAGTAATATACCTACTCCTACGAGTAAAATGTGGTCTAGAAGGGTGACGAGGAATTCATAACTTGGATTTTATTTAGCCTAAAAGGCCTTTGAATATAAAATGTATATACAAAGTTATATATTTTATAAGTTCGTAGTTTGTCTCTTTTTTAAATAATAATAAATCACTCACATCTTTGCTTAATCTGTTAAGACCACGTGTCATAAATCTACAGCTTCTTTATATTTAATATTTTAAATATTATCTCGTGATAATCCATCCATCACACGTAGAAGATACTTTATGAGAGCCTTTTCCGATTATATTTTCGGATCGATTCCCATTGTTCCGCACGCTCACATTTTCAATGTCGTAAAATTCTTGTGAAGCCGTCAGCCACAGAAAAATATTGATCACGTCTCGAAAAACCTTAGAGGCAAGGAACATTGAGGTGTAAACTGTAAGTTCCTTTTAATATGAACTTGATTAAATCATTGAAGAAACTAAAATATGAAACTTAATCACAATTGTAAGACCAAGCAGACACATATTATATAAACTTATTTCTTATGATTCAAAATGTTCACATTTTGAATACACGAATAAAAAAAAACATCCTTATGACAAACAACTTATCGATTACAATGCTATAATTACAAAAAGTATTCGAACAAGAATACTTTAGCTTCGTTATTTAAATCTCATCTTGTCTACGTCTCTCACCTTTCTTCTTCCCTGTCTTCGTTTCCCTAGTCTGAGAATTCGTACCAAGTTTTCACCACCTCCAATATCCTTGCAATGAAACTAACTCCTGCTAACTCCGTCAACTTAACATAAAACATTTGCTAGAAAATCTTTATTCGCTTGTGGAAACCTTATTTAACTCCGCGTAACATGTTTATCGCTACTTAGCATTTCAAGGGCTGTTTTTGTACAGAATTTACACGGGGTTGATTAAAAGGGTGTGTTCTAAGACCGTTGTTTACGAATGTTTGTAAAACGTGTCGACTTAATTAAGTACTGTTAACTTACATTTGTATGTCAAGTCTTATGGGAATAAATGTTTTTCTAGATACAAATTCAGTTTACTGTACCTAAGGCATTCGAAAGACGAAATAATATGTGACAATTGTACTGGTAGATAAAATACACAATAAATAAATAAACCCAGCAATCACACACATACATAGTGCTGACCTCGCGATAAAATCGAGCCTTGTGTCGTAAGTATCAGCACAGAATACTAAACTAACAGAAGTCAAGCTCCATACAAAGCGCGCTAAATCAACGCACACATAGACAGCGTTCACCGACACGATATTTCAAACCAGTCGAGACCACTGCGCGCGCATGTGTCACCCGCTCCGGGCACGCAAATAGTGAGACGTATTGTGCAAAGATGGAGCAAATGAATAAAAGTTATTACACTTGTATATAAAACACCAGATTATAATAATTGAATATAAATTTCATTTAAAAAAACATATATTATACAAAAACAATAAAAAAAAACTTAGAATAATGACATACAAATTCTCAGCGAGTTCATAAATAAAATTAAAATTTATTTATTGCATTATTGTGTTTTATATATTTTATTTAAAAATGCAATCAAACGATACGAGTGCTATTAACACGATACGTGTTTTCGCATAAGCCAGAGTTAACAACCCTTGCGCGAACGCCGAGCGTAGTGTGAGTGTGGCAATAAAAGTGAAGTACATACACAAGCTTGCCTTCTGTTAGTATTCTGTGGTATCAGGAACTACGAGAGACTGTTCAGTCGCACGAACACCCAGACTCGAGACATTTATTTGTGGGCCTCACAAACATCAGACAGCCGGCGTCTAACCATCGGAGGCTGTCACATGTGGGTCACTGTTGGGTTTTGCTACTGTTCATAAACGGTCGTATGGCTTACCGTCAGGCAAATGACATGCTCGTCTCGGTATTAAGTGCAATAAAAAATGCATGAAATAGATACGTAGATACATTGATGATCACAATTTAGTCATATGTGTTATTATGATTATATATGATCCTCTTTAGTTTAACAAAAGGTGTTGGTTTAATGCATTGTATCTATATAAAGCAGTGTCGTGTAAATAATAACATCATCATCTAGCAATATATCTTTTAAATATAATTTGTATATCAATGTATAAATAAAAAATAAAATATGCGTAATACATTATATCGTCAATCGCAAAACTGTCACTAAAGTTATTTTTCAACATCAAACATTAATCAAACTTTCAACTAAATATGACTAATGCTGAATTGAATGATTATATTTTAGAATCTCTCAATTTTGACGTTTGTTAATGTATTGAAATCACGAAACAAAATACTGGGTTTTAAATTTAGTAAAAAACGACAAGATTGGTATTATATAACAAAAACATATTTTATTAAAATAAGAACAAATAGACAAGCTGATTTCAGATCAAACTATTTTTCGAATTTTATCGCGGAGTTGGTTTAATTTTTACATTTTCGAGATCACAGACCACGAAAGCTGTAAAGTAATGAAAAAATGTAAAAAAGAAACCACATCCGCGATAAAACTGTAAAAAATACTTTCATTTCAAATTGACAGTGTCAAATAATAATATATTATCGATAAAAATGACTGCATTGCTCTGAATAATTTAGTGAATATTTAAAATATCAATGCAGCTGTTGCGAAAAGTTAATGTCAGAAAACTATATCAATATACTTTTTTTTATTTCAATGAATGGCGAAACGAGCAAGCCGTTCGCCTGATGGTAAGCGATACGACCGCTCATAAACAGTAGCAAAATTCCACTGCGCTCGCCATCCTGAGACATAAGATGTTAAGTCTCAATATGTCCAGTAGTTACTCTGGCTACAAAGTCCTTCAATCCGAAACACAACAGTGCATTTACACTGCTGTTTCACGGGAGACAGATGTTAGACATTGCAGTGGTACCTACCCAGATGATCTCTCACATATGAGAGACCTACCACCAGTAATACTGTCATAAAAATACTAAAACTTTGATTTACTAACAATAAACTCACAACAAATCCTTTGTAAATGATTGAACCAATACAGTTTCCATTACCGTAAGATTACACATCCATTAGTGGAAGGAATATAGACTTGGCGCAACGGGTGCACCCGGCATAATTTATTATTCACAATGCTTCGAGTTGGAATTTCACTTTGCAAGCTCGTGTCAGTGGCTTGTAACTTTAGCCAAGGGAATAGTCGGTCAGACAGGTACGGGGACCAACTTACTAAGTTTACTGTTTAGTTTTCCTTGCAATTAACTGCATGTTGAACTTGAATTTATTATCATTTTGTGGTTCTACTTTACCTGTGTTTATATAATACATTTGAGTTTTGTTGTTTGTCAGTCCTTTTCAGTTCTACTTTACTTGTGTTTATATAATATGTTTGAGTTTTGTTGTTTGTCAGACGTTTACGTATTGCAATGAATGGCAAGACGAACATCATTCGTACATGTTTAGCGATACGACCGCTCATGAACAGTAGCTAAACCAAATAATTACAGGTATTACAAAGCAATGCTTGATATTTCAATTTCCACAGCGCCTGCCATCCTGAGACATAAGATGTTAAGTCTCGATATGTCTAGTAGTTACTCTGGCTACAATGTCCTGCAGACCGAAACACAAGAGTTCATTTACACAGCTGTTTGTTTGTCTTTCAACAAATCGTTCTTTTCATTGTGTAGCAGATTATTGTAAGTATGATTTCAAGTAAATTTTTGTGATTGATCTGTATGAATTCTTTTCCAAGATTGTCGGTTCACGGTACATACTCGTAGTACATTTTTACTATCATAGAAATTACGTGATAGGATAAACGAGAAGCTGTTTATGATGCGATTTGATTTGAACTAGAGTTCAAAGCCTTATCTAGAGATTTTGTTTTAAGAAGAAAAGCTCTCGTACTCTCTGGTACAAAGACTTTAAATTGATACAATAACGGCTGAACCATGTCTCTAATATTCTTTACTTTTATTTTATTCCTACTTTATCTTCTAAGATCTCGTTCATGAGTTCCTCTAGACATAGTACTGCACTTTGATTCCAGTTTCTCTATTACTTAGCGCCCGCCGCTTTACGAGGCTCGGTCACTTAGTATAAAACAGAATATTGACTCCATTCTACAAAGCCTTTATTCTCCATTATTATCAGGAAATGTCTTCTTGAGATCCATGTATTATATCAACACAAGAGGCTATAGATTCTATATTTTGTATAATAAAACCATTAGAGGGATTTATCTATCGGGTATAACTGTCGTGGAACAATTTATTTTTATGGTTTAATAATCCTGGTGATACATTGGATTAGAAGTTAACTGTGAAATAAGAAGCTACTGATCGAAATTTATTAGATAATAATGAGAATCAAATCAACATATGGTCTAATTGATTATAAGTGGTCTTTGCGACTGGAATTTATGATTACATAGGGTTTCAAACCGGACATCAAAGAAATTATCGACGCATTGCCATTTGAAGGCCTTAAGGTAAAGTGTTAACTCTTTTTACTGGACGATATTAATGTAAACAATCCTCTCAATATCGACGATGGATGTATAGAAACACATCGTCTTTTCGCAGTACTAGTGAGTAAATTTGATAGGAAAAAATAATATTATGGTTATCTACAATTCATGATGCTCTCTATTGGACGCCGTAAAATGAATCTGTAACCCATTCTCATTCGAAAATATTGATTTCATGATTGGGTTTTTTGAGACTAACCTCACGAATTACTACAGTGAATATTTTCCTGTGGCCTCAAGATTATGTTTGAATTTTTTTTGTGGTTTTAATACTTACCGATTTTAATCGGTGTCTGAAATTCAGTTTTAGTTAAGTCCGTTCATATATTTATGCGCATATTAGGTGTGCAAATTGTTGCCCTAAGAGGGTAGGTGCTTCAAACTTGAATCCCTTGCTAGACATCATAGACTTGAGACTTAAACTAAGTGCTGAAATTACTGGGTAAAGTTAAATACTTAGATACATATACGTTAGGTATTCATACTTTGATTGCTATTTTATAATAGATAATACATACATATTAGGTTCTACATATTAATTGGTTTTTAGACGAGAAGCATGCTTTATATACTGACTAATTATTCAGTTTTTTTTCTATAAACATTGCACGTTTTTATGAATTCCTTTCCACTTGTAAATAAATAATATTCACAAATTAATTTATTGTTGGTTATTTAATTTTGAATTGTATGTCTTGGTATTATATGATCTGAATGAAATCATATCATGTTCAAACACAATATATTTCGAGTACAATATTCATTCACAGCTTTTTATTGTCTTTCATCAGTCTAAAAATAGCGGAGATATCTTTATGAATGAAAGTAATCATGTTGTTATCAAAATATCCGTCTAATCGAGAACGACATCGCATAACTACAGTTTATAGAGCTGTTCAAATATCAGTGAGTAAGCCTCGACTGTCATTAATGATATTGCGTCATATGCTATAGGAAATAACGCTTCAGGGATTGATATGATTGAACGTGTAGTAAGCTGAACGCTAATTAAATCATTAAGGGTCAAGGGAAGTAGAATATCTTTGAATCTTTATCTTTTTAAATAGGTGGGCTCTTAAGAAAGCAAGACCTAACAGTAAGCTGTAAGGTCTTACTTTCTGACAAAACTCCACTGGAAAATGAACCGATAAGACATTCGCATATTCCTGGACAAAATCCTTCATACAAAATTTTAGAAATCCCTTGCCTAGGCTCCATCCGATTTATAGCAAGCCAGTATTTATGTTGGATTGGAAAATGATGAAAGATGAGTAGAATGAAACATTAGACGAACGACTGGTATGGAACGTGTAGTGTGAAAGAGAGGAAGAATGAGAGTACTAAAGATGGAAAGAGATAATTAATTATTATTAAGATGTGAATGTACGGAATAGGATAAAGCTGTACTTTAAAAGATGATGGAAGACGTTAAGGACGATAGGTAAAGACGCAAACAAACACGTGTAAAAGTCTATTTTTGATATTGAAGAATTTCAGAACAATCTAAGTTTAATCTGACCCGAGACGGAATGTTTCCAAAATAACTTCAAATAATATATTTGCTCCAATTAATAGATTTTATAATAGTAAAACCAAAATTAAATATGTTGTTGGAAAACATATATTACAGATAAATAAACAAGATTTTTTTGTAGAATACAAAGCAAAATATCGGTGGAAAATATGTAGACCGTACATAAATCGGTTATGTTAAAAATGTAACTTGACGAAAACATGCAAAATCATAGGACCCTTCTGAGAAACACGTTATCATAAAATAATATTACGCTATACGAACCAAAGAGGCTCGAATTTCACATCGTTAAGAGGCTACTTCCAGAAACCGACGGTTCATTAGGTAAGTGGACAAAATTGGACAAGCAAATAACTCGTATGAAACCATAAGGCTTTCGAGAAAATTTTACTTTATTCGCTTTATAGTGTATTGTGGGGTTTCTGTGGTTAAAGAAAGAGAGAGATAATGTATTCTATAAAGTTAATTCTAATGGATAATGTTAAATAGTGAAAATGTATTTGCTCATTAACTTTATTGAGTGTTGGATTGATCGGGCATAACCCACTATCAAAGGCTATTGCGGGTTGGTAGAAGGGACGTCCTATATAAACTATTAAAAATAAGATTCTGGAATCTTTCTTACAAATGTACGCAAAGAACATTGCCATAAATTATTATAAAATGTCTATACGACCCCCGAGCGTAGAGATTCTTCACATGCGCGGTTGAATAATTCCTATTACGTGAGCTGCTTCCACTTTTGTTCTCGTCACGGTATAAAAACCGGTCATACATTTTGTGACATTACATATCAATATTTTATAAAATTTGAGGTAAAGTTAAAGTAGAATCAAAGCACGAGCTACTGTACCAATGGATCAGCTTTTGGTATGAGGCATCACTGTATAAAACAAACATGATGTAAATGAAACTTAGCTTTTTAGCTTTCTTGCATACATACATACATAAAACCACGCCTTTTTCCCAAAAGGGGTTGGCAAAGATGCCACCCACTTTTCGCCTTGTATGTTTCGCCCCATGATGTGATAGGGGGGGAGCCCATTGCTTTATCGTGCACAAATTCCTGACTCTGGACTGATAATTAAAACAATCCAATATCACTACGCCCGACCCGGGACTCGAACCCCAGACCGCTTCGCTTTCTTCGATGAGATTTATGAAAACTCTGTAGTTGTTGGAGGAGTACTGGACCAGCTTAGATGGTGACCATTGTAGGTACTCAAATGTGGAAAGCTCGTCTTCATGATCCAGATAATTGCATTTGTTCAGTTTTCACCAGGTTATTGTAATTAAGTCGACCGACGAGCCGAATTCTCTCAAGTAGTTGTTTTATTCCTGTTCTGTTCTAGAGAATGTCATTTTATCATGCTTATTTGAAAAAATAGTCGCCGTGTCTGTCATCTGTATCTCTTATCTGTAGCTATATTATAATATATGCGTCCAACTTCAGGGCACAGGCCTCCTCTACAATAGAGTATGATTGAGTGGGTTAAGGCCGTGTAGTCTACCACGATGGCCTAGTGTGGGTTGATTGTTTTTTAAATTATATAAATCATTATTACGTAAATTGAGTGTTTATACTGAAATATCAGTCGTCTAAAATGTTTAAAAACGGCCTCTCCCGTCATTATTTACTACGCTATCTCAATTACTAATGTCAAACAGACAATTATTATAAAATTAAAAGGCATTTATAAAAGCCTAATTATCCGAAACAATAAACGCAATTCACATAAATGAACATGCTTGAACACTTTATATTTTTGTAGCTTTTTTATACCATAGACAATAAAACAATACACCCTGTGGAGTTAATTAGCGTCGTGTTTGAATTCGTGGCAATTATAGCTAATGGGCCAGTTTATTTTCAAGGTCTTCGTATATCGTCTCTTTGGTTTAGTGGTTACACTGTGACATGCGAGGTGATTATTTCGATTTCCAAGTCAGAAACACCGAAACGATAAAGAACTGTGCGAGTTTTTACTTATGCTTTATTTTATAATTTATTCGAAAGAAAGAAAGAAAGAAAACACATTTATTTCTTAGTGTTTTTTATTTGGGGTTGCACTTATGTATTTTAAGTTTTGTGTTGTTCACCCGATATATCCTGGACTGTACTAACTCACCATTAGATTCTTTATAGGAATTTTCACTGCTGTTTTCCGCCAAACCGTAGTGTAAATACACAGTTATGTTTCAGTTTGAAGAACAGTAGGTACTACGACGGTAATGGCGAGACTCGCATGACATTCGCCCGATGGTAAGCGACACGATCGCTCATTGACTGTAGTAAAACCAAACAACACCATGAGTTACAAAGCAGGGCTTAGCATTCCAAAACGCTTGCAATCATGAGACATAAGATGTTCAATAGTTACTCTGTTAGTTACTCTAGTTGCAATGTCTTTCAAACCGGAACATAATAGTGCATTTACACTGCTGGTTGGCGGGAGAAAAAGACATTGCGGTGGGACCGGCTAATCAGATATTAGAGAACTATCACCAATATAAATAGTTCATGATGAAATGCTAATATTGCTCAATAATTATTACGCGTCAAATACCTTACATTGGAAACCTATGATATTAATAGTCGAGGCAAAATTATGAATTTATAAATGTCAAGCTCGTTTTATTAATGCTCCTGACATTTGCGTGTAATAAGACTATTTTTGAATGGTATTAAATTATATTTGTATGAAGCCATGCCTTAATTACGTCGTTGCTATTAATATAATGAATTGAGAGTCGATAAAATTAATGTTTTGTAATGAATTTAAAGCCGGCATGTGTCACGTTAACAGGACATACCATGAATGCTCTTGAATAAAAAAATGAGATATCAAAAAAATAATATACAGTCGAATTGAGAATCTTCTCCTTTTCTAAAAGTCGGTTGAAAACGGAAAAATGTAGTATAAAAAAACTTAAAGTTGCGCTTAGTATTTTCTACGATTTTCTTAACCACGCGTGCTGCACCGTCATACTGAGGAATGGTTTGCCGGCCCACGTATTCTCCTCTTTTCTGTAATCCTGGATCCTTCCGCCGTAACGTGAAGAAGCAGACCGGCATAATTGTATCGAATGGCATAGGACTAACGACAGATCAATACTTTCGGGACGGCACTGCGCTTGCCATAAAGTGCAGTGCACTTTGCCGAGCCAAAATTATAAAAAAAACTATAAAAATGTAGTCACCTGCAATTCATCCCATCGCCTTGAATTCTATGTACAGCTTAGACATTATCTATACGAAACCTAATATATGACTTGTTCAATTTTGTATTCCAACCACAATATTATTCCAATCCTTGGGGACCTAAATACATACTAATACAATATATCTTTTACTCAAGGTAAAAGCTTAGTGGTTCGCAGGAAAATTGAATTAATGATTAAATTTACTTAAAAGCATATTTTTATTTTATTCCTGTATAAACCGCCATAATGATGGACAGCCAAAGTATTTTTTTTTGCCGAATATAAGGTTTTCTTCGGGATCCACAAAAAATCGTTTCACAGTAATAAATATACTACCAGCAAGACTTTGTTTGTAGCAAATTTAATTTCCTTCAACTTTATTTTAATTATTATGGAAAATAAAACATTTGTAAAAAACAATAAAAAAGTTTTTTTAAAATTTTCTTTTGGGCGTTATAACTTTTTTCCGGTCATTATACAATAAAATGACATTATTTAACGAATAGTTTCCACTTTGAAATATAGAGAGTTTAAGAATAAGAATTTCAATTAGCATTTATTACTGGCCTGATAAAGCACTGCATTGTATGGAATAATGAAGATAATATAAAAATAAATACACAATACAAATAAGTCCCGACAAATTAAAAAAAAAATTACGCCTTCTTAAAAACGCTACTAAATGTAACTTTTTAATGGACTACAAAGAAAAATGAGCAAAGTAGCCCGCTTGACAAAATACCCAATTCCTATAAACAAAAGTCAGGTGTTAAGCACATAATAAGGGATATAATCCCGGTAATCCATTGGGAGATGTTTCAGGAACATTCTGCATACTAATCCACTTTTGTGTGGAGTTATCCCAACTAGTATTACAGGATTATACGGCTTAGTCAGTCTCAACGCGGGCGACATCGACCTTAGGGTTAACTAAATGTAACTTTACGGATACTTTACGGATTAATGAAAATATTTTGATAGTGAAAATGAGTGTAATGGCCTGATGGCATCGGATCAGATGCGGCTGCCAACATGTTTATGGTGGTTACGGGTTCAAATCTCAGGGCACATCTTTGACTTTTCGGAGTCGTGTGTGTTGATAGGCAATCACCACGCACTATGACGGCCAAGGAAAACATCGTGAGGAAATCTGCATACTACTCGTATATCGATTCTGAAAAAAATGAAAGGTATATGAAAGTCTGCTCAGCTAGCGTGGTGGACTTTACAGCCTAACCACTATCAATTGTACTCACGATTGTAATGGAAGCCCGTGTCTTGCAGTGGAACTTATATGTGCTGGTAAAGATTTTGAAAGTGGGTATTTTATCCTTCTCATTTGAATTAAATAAATTAATAAATTTAATCAATCAATTTATTCCAAAGAATTTATTTAAACATCAACCTCGCTTGAGCAGCGGTTTTGAAATTAAAAAGCCAAACTTTGTAATATGTGTAGCATGAAAAACATATTTAAAATAAAACACCCGCCATTTATTTCAACAGCACTTAATCTTTCAACTCAAGTTATTGCTAAAATCATCCCAGCAAGAATACTCTTATAATTTCCAAACCTTGTCAGAAGTTATTTCGTCCCAAAATAAACGAACAGTCCTATGATATGGGATTGTTATCTGCATTCGTTACAATAGGGACAATAATTTCACCAAAAACAAAAGAAATTTAATTATGTTGTAGGATCGAATCTACTCTGATTCCGAATCAATGTTCCCTGGAGTTATTTTAAGGGTCTTTTGTATAAGTGCGGCTGAAATGTTTTATACTTACATTTGTTTGAAAAAGGTTATGAAAGCAAGGGGATGTTATACAATTTAAATTCGAATTCGATTATCTTAACATAAAAATTGGCTCAATTTGAGTGTGTTCGTAATCAATATTTTTGCACTTACAGCATTGTCCACCAACCCGCACTAGGCTACTGGGTGGTGGACTATATGGACTAACTACTCTCAATCGTGCTTTCGATGGCTGATACGGGATACAGGATAGCATTGTTATTAAACATTGCATTTTTTATTTACTTCATTGACTACAAATTATGTAAATTAAATGATTTAGTGGTATTTTCTTATAGTATTTATGGTATATTATATACTAAAGTAAATAGGGAATTATTCTAAATGAGTAAAGGGCTTGATGGTTAATAGACACAACTGTCCAATACTAATTACAACGACTAGGAAATAATGGTTAAGTTGTCGACTTCGGTTAATGGAAGTGAAGAGGGTGAGACGAAAACGGGAATCGACAACAGAATACGGTAAAATTGAAGTTTCTTAAAGAAGTGTCGGTTTTTCGAGATAAAATTGAAGCTACTGTGAGTCTTTAATAATGAGTTATTGAATAACATTAACAAATGCCAGAACCCATTGTTTGGTTCAAATTCAGCAATATTTATCAATTGTTTTCCAGTTCGGTTCCCAATAGTGTAACTAAATTATTTTTTTAATTTCATTGAATAGCGAGAGTACCATTCGCCTAATTGTCATGTCATGGATAGTAGCAAAACCAAACAACACCATGAATTAAATTTAATTCTTGGCATTTCACTGCACTCACCATCCTGAGACATAAGATGTTAAGTCTCAACAAATCTAGCAGCTACAATGTACTTCAAACCGCAACAAACATGCGTTAAATTTAATAAACAATATATTTTATACTTGACTGATAACTTTATACACAGGTTCCATTTCACTATCCGGCTCTCCCGATGCAAAATCAATTTAAACTGGATAAACCAATCAATTGGTTCACCACACGCCGGCTGCGATTTCGATAAAACTTGAGCCAAATTAAAATTGTCGCCCGGGGTTATAATAGTCTGGCTTATCGATACAATGTCCTTTAATAATTCTCAATTGAGCCTATCAACGAAGGTACGAAGTATCCCAAATATTCATTTGGAAAATTGGGTATTATGGTCTAGCAGAGCTTGATTATAACGTAGAATTTTGTTCATTTCTTTTATCTTTCCGTCTATCTAAAGGAGAATTTTTTTTTTCTGGGATCATCTTTTTTGTGTCTCCTTTAAAAGTAAAGAAACAAAGTACTTATTTCATAATATATATATATATATATATATATATATATTTATTATACAAGTTATCAAAAACCCACACTTTTAGTAGCACTATGCACCAATTTGAATCGTTGCATCGCGAACTTGTCATATTGCCAACCCGCCAAAATTCACTAATAAAAAGTATTTACACAATGATTTACGCGAATGTAACACATTCTGCGTTAATCGGATCACTGAAACCAACTAACTTTTAAATTTAATAACTGAAAAATTAGGGAAATTAAATTGTGACAGTTACTGAGCGGATGATTAATACTTCGGTCCGCCCCGTAACCACGAAAACTGTATAGTAATCGAACGTAAAATAGGTACACCAAATCCGCGATAAAATCAGCAAAAAAATGTTTTATTTCAATATGTATTTACTTCAATTTCACAACAGTATTCTGTATTATCGTACAAAATTCCATACCCAATATAAGTCCCGATATCGCTGTTCGTCAGCCATCATTCATTCATGCCAAATCTAGGTTCTCACGTCGACACCTCCATTGCTACCTTATATCAAATAATTGTGGGAAATACTGAAGGATTCGCGTGGGCCGTGTTTTTCGTGTATCGTAAATAAATCCAGGATAATGGCTGGCTTACTGAAGCTATCTATTGTAGCGCTATCCGGTGCGTACAGTACATCGGATCTTATCTTGTAATGAAATAGGTGTAAAGCTGCGGATGGAGATACTGCGGACTCATTGCTATGTTTTCCTGTTGATTGTGGCAATTGTCCAATATGACGTAATTTGTGTATGCTTTTATGTGCCAGAGGCAATTGTATTATTGTGCCTTCATCAGGCAACGATATCTTAAGATAAGCGTGTTTTTGCTGTGAATGGCGAATAGACGAGAATGCCATTCGTCGGATAGTAAGCGATTTGCTCATGGACAATAACAAAACCAAACAAGACCATGATTTACAAAGTAATGCTAAGAATTCTACTGCGCTCGCAATCCTGATACATAAGATGTCAAGTCTCAAAAGATGGATAAAAACGCAGTAAAACCTCGATAGAGTATCCACCAACAGAGGCGACACAATTATGTCTGCTTTCTCGAAGCGAGATGTAGTGAGATTGAAACCAAAATAACGGAATCACCTGTATAGATTACATAATAATATAAGAGAAGAGTAAATAGTTTCTCGTCAATAATTTTAACATACATGCATAAAGTCTCGTCTTTTTCCCACAAATTATAGGTAGGGGTGCAACCAAGACTCTTACGTTTCGTCTTCTATTTTCCATCCCACAATGTATGCTTGCGAGCCAACAGTACCGAGACTGTATCAGCCCATATACGTCCCACTGCAGGGCACGGACCTATTCTACAATCGAGAGTACGATTGAGAGTGGTTAGGTTTAAATAAAGGTTGGTGAACATATTATAGTTACGGGACTGAAAAAGAACATGATAGGTTAAGAAATTAAGTAAATCTTGTATATCAAAATACGTGACTAAAGTAATAAACAAGCGCTTTTTGTTGCGGTGTCAGGGAATGATAAACACAAAGAATGGGACTAACACTCGTAAATATAGCAATTTATTAAGCCATCACTACTGTCCATCATTAAGTAGACCGGCAATTATTTTGAAAGGTTCTAATAAAATTGTGTACCAACAGTACCTAAGAGAAGGTAGGGCGTGGATTACATGAATTTATATTCCACTTAGACTTAATTGCAGCAGTCTGCATGCACTGTATTAATAAAATAAAGCTAGAAATAATATTTGCAATGTATTCTATTCAAAATGTACTATAGAAATCGCCTAGGGTAATAAGACCGCCAACTGTACTCTTTAATTTTATATGTAAAATATTGTATACTTTGTCATTTTTTGTGTGCAGTAAAGAATGAATAAATAAATAAATAAAAAATAAAAATAGAGCTAACAACAGATTTGCACAATTAAAAAGTTATAAAGCGTGTCAAAATTAGACGATAAACCAGTATCGGAAGGTAAAAAAGCTGATGGCACAGCAACAAAAAAAAATATAACCATATCCCCGATATTTTCTAAGAAATAGCCTTTCTAGTATGGCATTTTGTACCAAAAATTGGCGCATTTTATTGAGATTCTAAAATGCTTACAGAAGCCTGGAAGTAGGGCTCTCGTACGAAAGGCCGCCTGGGTAGGTACCACCGCAATGTCTATTTCTCCCGTCAAACGGCAGCGTAAATGCACTATTATGTTTCGTATTGAAGGGCATTATAGCCAGGGTAAATACTGGACATATTGAGACTTAACATCTAATGTCTCAGGATGGCGGCGAGCATTGCTTTGTAATTCAATGTGTTGTTTGACTTTACTACTATTCATGAGCGGTCGTATCGCGTACCATCAGGCAAATTGCAAGCTCGTCTCGCCATTCATTACAATAAAAAAATGCTACTATAATACTTTTACTGCCTCGGTGGCGTAGTTGTACTCCAGTACGGTAGCAAAGCTGGATCTCGGATTCGAATGCCGGGTTGGGCAAAGTGATATTGGATTTTTCTATTCATTATCAGCCCAGAGTCAGGAGTTTGTGCCCGATATGCTCGCCACCTATCACATTGTGGGACGGAACATACAAGGCGAAATATGGGTGCCCTGGCACCTCTGCCTACGCCTGCTGGGAAAAAGGGGTGTGTTGATGTATGTATGTATGTATAATACCTTTACTAATATATCGTCTAGTTTTGGGTCAAGTTTTGTTAAATATAAAGAGATGGATATAATAAATATGTGTTTCTTTAAAAAGAAAAGGTCTTAAATTTATAATTAAAACACGTCGTAGAGAATTAATTAAAAATCAAGTGATCTGGAATTGCAGGTAAATCTAGCTCAGATTACTAGTTGAATGGGCCAAGTCGACTGGGGTGGTGCTATTGTCTCAGAGAAAAATGATCGTAAGAACCAGCTTTCCTCTTTTATTTTTGCTTACAGCGATTAACAAGAATGGTGGTGCACAAATAATGTTAACCATTCAATATATTTTTGAAGCGAAAATATTATTTCACCGGAATTTAATTTCATTGCGTATTAATCAATCACAAAACACAAGTTTTCTAATGATAATAACATACCTCTAATTTATAATTTCATTAAAGAGAGTCGCGTCGAACCTACATGTTTGTGGGATGAACTTATGAAGAGAATTTACTTCATGTTCAAATAAATAAGTAACATACTGCGCCGTACGCGGTATTTGCGTGAAAATTTTGGAATTTCCTTCCCTTGAATAAAACTAAATGCTCAAGGGTCCACAAAGCCACCTTATATTATATATATTTTTTTATAGAAGGCCTAGAAATAGTAAAGGAAATATTTTGAATAAAATGAAACTTCTTACATCCATTCTTAAAGAACCTCTCTTTGAGTGAAATATAAACAGCAAAAAAACTATCAGAAGCTTGAATGTACCTAGTCTAATGTTTTGTGGTATCTTTGTTGACTTTATTAAGATTGCTAGAAACCCAGAACTACTTTCTTCATTTTTGCATTCTTATATGAATGCTCGTTGTTCAGATATGCTCATAATATTCCTTACAACTATATTCTGGATAGTTCAAGGGACGATGAACCTTTTCACCAGGTTAGCTTGCCCATGTGCTTGCACAAAATGCAATATTTGTCACAGAATATAATCCCTCTTTCTATATATTATATATATATATATATATATATATATATATATATATATATATATATATATATATATCTCTCTTCAGCCACAGGAAATACACTGCTGAAACATAGTACTCCCCTAATGATCTCAAAATGACCTGTTGGAAATTGTCTGTCGTACCTGAACGTGGCCACCACTCCAGAATATTTTGGCTCCAATAGCCATCAGTTCTTCAAAGAATAGCATATTTCATATTAATATTTAGAAAACACAGTAAAAGATTATTAATTTAGTAACCCTACTTTTCATCTGACATCTAATTCCAAATCCATTTCCATAAATTACATTTATTAAACACCAATTTTTCAATGACAGATTTCCAATATTTATTGCAAGAAATAAATCAAATTATTAGGAATTTATAACGTTTGAGCCTGTTACCTACGGCGTAGCGAGCTCGATGATATTTTCCCCCGGGAGCCTTTCATTTTACCGGGATGAAGACAATTCTTTGTCGTCGTGCAAGCTAGACGTAGCTCGGACCGAAATTGAGGAAGGCTGCTTCAAAATATGTTACAGCAAATTGTGAAAATAATTTTGGTAGAAATTTGTTTCGTTAGTGTTGAAATTTATTAAAACGCAATCTTATATTAAGTTTAGAAGTATTGAACATTGGAGAGCTATGACCAAGACACAGACAAACCCAATACCTTAGATTACTGCAGTTTGAATCCGTAGTAGTCATTAACTTTAAAAGGACCGTGCCTACTCGTAGGTATATCGCTCGTTTTATCGATTATTTAAAATATGTTGATCATCTTGGCATCTGAGAAGTCTCTTTACTAATTTCGAATGTGTGTGAACTATAAATAAACGATAAGTATGTACGTAAAAAAGTGTAAGTGCAGCTAATCTTAACAATTCGTATTTTTTTTATTGAATGATGAACTATGTATAGCAGTAGGCATTGTATGTCGGGTAATGATACAATTTTTGTTAAGTTTTGGCAGCGCAATATATTTTGCATTAAAATTACCAACCGTCGTAGCCAACAATTCCGTTATCTAGCTATACGTGAACCCCAAGTAATAACATTGTACACCATGATTTTTCCAGTCCCTGATTGCTAATTTCGTTCTCGTATGAAAATTTTCATTTTTTATATTATTGATATTCATTGCCTATGGTAAAAAAGCACTGAGGCAAGTAAATTTATTTTTGCGGATGACACATTTATCAGCAGATTGCATAAAATAATAATTTAGGACTTCGATTGTTTTTACAAAGTAAGGAATCGCGCAATTGAGTTGTGTCAAGGATTTCGGAGCAATCCTAAAATTTGCGACAACATTAATTCCTCTTTAACGGCCCTAAATGTTTTCGTATCGTGATTACAATTTTAAGTGTTGCCGGCGTGTGGGTTAAGTTATAAAATAATGTCAGATACGAGGTGTGAAACAGTCGCAATTATTTTTTATTGGGGTCATCATTAAATAATACGCCTTACAAGCTTACTATTGTACCATTGTTTTTTTAAATATTCGGCTTCCATAAATATAGGATACCACAATATGCTATAATTAAATAATTCAATAGTTACGCTACGTGTACGGTATGCTACGTGTAACGTGACTGATAACTATAGTCGCAGAAAGAGTAAATTAACAAATCCTTGGGAAGAATTATTTATTGATATTTATTGATAGACCGTTTGTAAACCTATTTTAGCTATCTAATATCCTTTCGAACAACTTTGGAAACTAGTTTGAACGAAGAAGACAAAATATTCCTCCTTATTCATAAAAAACTAATCAACTACATAAACCTAAATTAATTAGGACATAAAACGTTCATTAAGTTTTGCTATTCTTAATGAATTCTCCAACATATTTTAACTCATATTGCCACTTCACAAAAAAGTGACTTCATTCAGTTGACAAACATCCGCCATTTTCTACTTAAAATTTGCACAAACAAGGTTATATTATAAAGCCAATAAAAAGTTAATGAGCTGTTAAATAGCTGATTATTCTTTGAATAACGTTTTTGAGTCAGCTCATATTAGCGGCATTTGAAAACTGCGTTAAGTCCTTATGAACAAGGTGATTTGGCTAATACTGCCATGCATATAGGTACCATGCAACAAAATTAGCCTACCATACAAATGTATGTTGAAACGCAATTACGGTCGAGAGCCGATGTTATCAAAAGCACATTAATTTTTACTATCGGAGTAGTTTTGCAAGTGTTTAATTAATGTATGTCGTGATCGCAGTCAATTATTGACAACGTTAATGGCTCAGTTTTATATTTACTCGGAGTAAAAACCACGCTCGCTACTATGCGTTGCCTGTGGGATTCGTTTTTTTTAACTATTTAAGTAGACCAACAGCTGTAAGAATATTATACAAACAGGTTCAAATAACAAAAAGCGAGATAAAGGTTTCCAATGTTAAACAAAAAATATTATATTAAGTGCGTGGTTAGAAAATAATAATTTGGTAATAATTATACTAATATCATCACGTCTACATTGGTCTTACGCCTTTTTCTCAGAAGGGGTAGGCAGAAGCGTAACCATGACGGGTGTCCTGGGTACGTTTCCCTTGTTTTGTCCATCCTACGATGTGGCAGGGGCGAGCCTTTCGCCATCTTAGGCACAAATCTACTCATCATGCCTGATAAAAAAATCACGGCTTAGCACTTTTCAGTTTTAGCTTATCACGGCTTAAGAGCGTTTATACCCTGCACGCGCTTTTTGGCTTAAAAACAGGACTTTTCAAATGAGTTAATAGCCACCAATAAACAATTTAAAGGAAAAATAATAATTGCTAATTTTAGAAAAGGTTGTCATCTAGGGATTTTGGTGGAAAAAAATATAGATTGATGGATAATTTGTGAGTACTATACGGATTACTGAACACAAGTTTCGTTATTTAGGCTTTAAATGGCAATTTAGAAGCTTAAGATATCCTTACCCACTAAATACAAGATGAAAATAAAAATATTATCAGACTAATAAGACCCTTATGGAGGGATTTTGCTAAGAAAAATAATCTTTTTGTGTTTAGTTCCTGAAAAATAAAAATTTAAACAATGCGAAATTATTCAGAAACTCTCGTCAAGAACATATTTTTTTTCACCAACTTATCGTACATAATTTTTTATAACAATTGCATATTATAATAGAAGAACATCTTATCAATAAATTAGCATTTTTATATTTCAACAAAATTAGTTTTCATTTTTTCTACAAATATTTTAAAAACCACTATAAAACACGCTGTCCGACGTGGATCAAATCAGACCGCCGCAAGGCCTTCTAGACGGAAGACGTATCGCTCGTCACTCCGGCCTGGCTGCAGTCGATTATGCCGCGCGTAGTAAAAATAGCCACGCGCGGAATGCGATTACCACATCTTAGTACTTTGGTAGTAAAATATTTAATTATTTTTATTACCTACAATGATTTTGTAGTGAGTATAAATTATGTTTCAGGTAATATAATGGGACTTAATTCCGAGGCTAAATTATGTTATGTATTGTAATATAAAATTAAATATATTTCGTAATTGTAAGGAGTTGTAAGGCCCCTAACACTCTTTATGTGTTCGAACACGAAATGATTAATAAAACGTCCATAGTGTCTACTGATTGAACACTGATTTGAATGCAACTTAACAATGTAATAATAACGAAAATATGATTAGTACCTAAATTTCTATTGTTCATTGCTTGCCCAGTAATATTTGTCCACTTATAATGCAAATAAAATATTTTTATGATATTATATTACAGTTACATTTCAATTGAATATTTGAAGCGCACGGATCAAAGTTGTTTGAGCCGATTGTATAGCGAGCCGACGCGGCAGCTCTACGCACACAGCTTTGGTCGCTTATGTGTGCGTGAAATTAACGAAGAAATACCTATAGTTGACTTTGCGCGCAAGGTGTATACGCTCTTAAAGCTAGTGTTAAAAATATAAATGTCATGTGATTTGAAACTTGTGGCATCAGAGCTATCTATAGTATTGGGGGGATTTTTAACGTATAAACTATGTCTCCTATCTGACAGCGCTCGTGTGAATTGCGAAAGAGAAATTTTTACTTATTAATTAACTAATTGTAATAAATGTTTATATTTTAGGTCAATTAGGGGTTTTTGCGTTGACAACTCCGTATCCTCTGAAGTGGTAAATAGAACCTTCAGAAGTAAATGTAGGTGTCAATTCTAAATTTGGTTGACCTTATTATTGCTTGATATTAATATTTCACCTACCCACATCTGTGCAAATTACGTATAACGTTATTGGTATTATTCTCGGATTCTTTTGTGTTTTTTATTATGTTTTTTGTATAGACGGAGAAACCAATAGACGGAGTGATTGTTCTATCTCTTTTACTCTATAGCGAAAGAGATTTATAATGTATAATATAAATACATTGTTATTCAGTGTTTTTATTAATGGATAGTGACTAAGCTAAATAAATTTGTGTAAAACAAATGTATCATTGAAAATAAGCAAATCTTTTAAGGGTTACTGTATACATTTTTATAATAAAGTTCTCACTAACATAAAAGCCTGAACTATAAATAAATTTTAATCTAATATTAAACGACAGTTTTGTAATAAGGCATACTATAAAATTTCAGAATACCTAGAAGATATTAAGGCTTGGGAATGAAACATAACACTCAGCCGTACAGTATAATTATTATCAATTAATTATTATAATAAAATAAATATATATTCAATTGATTCAACTTTATTATAAAAATGTATACAGTTACCCTTAAAAGATTTGCTTATTTTAAATGATACATTTATTTTACTCAACGAGCCATGGAGCGGGCTATGCTCGGTGTTTCCCTACGAGATCGAATCAGAAATGAGGAGATCCGTAGGAGAACCAAGGTTACCGACATAGCCCATAGGATTGGCAAGTTGAAGTGGCAGTGGGCCGGGCACATAGCTCGTAGAACCGATGGCCGTTGGGGTCGAAAGGTTCTCGAGTGGAGGCCACGTACAGGCAAGCGAAGTGTTGGACGCCCGCCTACAAGGTGGACGGACGATCTGACTAAGGTCGCAGGAAGTCGCTGAATGCAGGCCGCTTCCAACAGGTCATTGTGGAGATCATTGGGGGAGGCCTATGTTCAGCAGTGGACTTCCTGTGGCTGATATGATGATGATGATGATGATTATAATAAATTATTTATGAACTGCTCTGAATTGCAAATCCTGTATAATCACTGTATTGTAAATTTATTTTGAAAAGAGTAACGCTAGAGTTTCTTGTCCGTTCTTCTCCGGCGAAAACAGCCTTGTGAACCGGGTGGTAGTGGAAGAAAAGTGACTGAATCTAAATAAAGTAGGACATTTTATGGATTTAATAAATATTTTCATTTGTATTTCCTTTTATATGTACATTGCAGTTCCACTCAAACTTAAAATATCGATACTTGGAGCAATATCATTTTTAGCAATAATATTTTAAAAATCAATCAAAGTTTCCCGATACCTTAAGAAAACGTGTTAACCTGCCCTTTCTTTTCAGCCACACATCCATTTTCACAACACTGGAAAAGTCGTGAATACCCTTTCTGATATTATACATGAAAAGTGAGAAGCTGAGAAATGGATGGGGATTATACTCCAACTTCACGCTGGATTTCGAGAGACAGTTGTGTCACTCCGGTCGGAAGAGTTCATTTATTTTTTTGGTCATGAATTATTATATCGTTATTCCACTGCTAAGTTACAGTAGTTTGTATACATTCATTATCTACTTCTATTTTTCTTATTTTAAAGATTTTTTTTTATTTTGCAATCACTGGCGAAACGGGCGTAACATTCGTCTGATTGTAAGCGATAGAACTACACTCAATAACATAATTCACAACATTATATTATGTATAGTTTATACCCAAATAATACTTGGTGGTACAATTATACATTTGGTAAGTATTTTGGGCTTAACATATGATAGTGCTTCGGGCAAATCCAATCACGTACATATTAATTTCCTTGATTGATCGAAAATTCCCACAAAGCAAATTGTACATCTCACAATGGGACCCATCTGAATACTATAAGACAAATAAACTGAATTAGACACTCACTCAGTTCTAATCTCCTAATAACCTTTGGAAATATTTCATGCAAATATACTCATTTATCTCAGTGCAAAACAGAACTAACATTCACTGACTTGTGTTTGAACAAAAGTGTATATTTATGCGTATATTTTGAGTTAACGCCGCGAGGTCACATGACCTAATTAATGTGAAATCAGAACGGTTTCTAAATTGCCGACATAAGTGTTTCTCTGTAAAGCAATCTTCCACCTTCAGCGAAACACTTATTCCTTTATATAAAACTAGCAGCCAACCCGGCTCCGCCCGGGTTTCAGAGTCTATTCAATGCAAACAAACAATGGAATCTTTCCTCTTGTAATATTAATTTATATTGCCCTTTCAATATTTCAATTGCATCTGAACTATACTAACTATTATATTTTATTTATTTATTGAATTTACCTGTTGTGTACAGCACCTACATTTTTCTCAAGACAAAGTTTATTGTATCAAATAACATTAAATTTAAAATTTATTTAAACACCTTACTTATTATAATTTATTTTCATACTTCATGCTCGCGAAATGTCAGACACTAATAGTCTAAGATCCCGCCATACATCGACCTTCACCGAGATGTTTATTTGATGAAACCTATTTTATATGCAATTTAATATGTCAATAAATATATTGTATATGGGTTGCCTTGCAAATTTCAGTCCAGAATACGATTAATTAATTATTAAAATAAAAAAATTTTTTTTACACATTTCACCTGTTTGATTATTAAACAAATTCTATACCAATCGAAAGTATGAAACCCATAGAATATGTAAACGTTAGGTTGCCTATTTTTTTCCGGTCACAACCCTCAGGTTGCCAGGTATAAACAGGTAAATCGCTACTAGCATTTTGCGCCGGTCTGATTATTGAATGGAAATTAAATGAAAATAAAGATCATTTTATTATGAACACGGTGGTATAGGGTTGCCTGCGAAAAATCAGTCCCGAATTGCGGTTGTCGAATTTAGAAAAGTGAAATATTGCTCCGAGTGACACAGCATAGCAGCTGTTCGAAGTCCGCTCATAAAGAAAGAGGGTGCGCATGCTATTTATTCTTGAGAATGAAAAGGACAGCGATAGACTCGTATATGCTGTGTTCTGTGTTACCTGGCAACCTGAGGGTTGTGACCGGAAAAAAATAGGCAACCTAACGTTTACATATTCTATGGGTTTCATACTTTCGATTGGTATAGAATTTGTTTAATAATCAAGCAGGTGAAATGTGTAAAAAATATTTTTTTTTTAATAATTAATTAATCGTATTCTGGACTGAAATTTGCAAGGCAACCCATATACAATATATTTATTGACATATTAAATTGCATATAAAATAGGTTTCATCAAATAAACATCTCGGTGAAGGTCGATGTATGGCGGGATCCTATACTATAACATAAATAATCTTTGTCACTCGCAAATAAATCACACTAGTTTTTGGTCCAGATATCTGTAGGAAAATTTGAAAATTCAGTGGATATTGTACTCTACCTATTGTTCTACTTGGTGCTACTGATAAAAAAAACGATTCCGAGCTAGGCAGTAATTATGGGGAAGGAAAATACGAACGAATTCATCATGTAATTTCGGTGCATCAATATTAGTGTTCATAATTTTGCTAACTATTAAGATTATATTACCTCTCTACACCTAAATTAATATAAAAATGTTGCAAAGCAAAAACACTGCTATTAAAAATAACGCTTATGCCTTCCCGCTGTCTCTTTTCACTCGCACAAACGAAAACATTAAAAATCGGCAACACCTTTTGAAAGTGGTTTTATTATTGTCGTAAATTTGTTGTAAGCATAAACCAACGGTCATTACGCCTGGAATGTTCTTAATGGTGTCTTGAAATATTTTACACTGACTTCTGAATAGTTCTCTTAGCTTTAATAATACTGCAGACAGCTTAAGAGGATTTTAAAATGTCTAGCGCTAACTCCTGTGTTTAATGTGGATTCATTTTGTATTTTTTAATGTTTTCATTATACATATTCTATAATCTTAAGTGTATGTAGCATTGATTTATAATGATTTGAAATGGCTACTATTTATCTCATATATTAAGTGAAACGCACCAAACAAAGAATCGAATAGGGAATAAATAATAGTCCAAAAACTAAAAAAAACATGGTTTTCTATACGACGCGACTCAAAAGTAAAAATAATTGTTAATGAGCTAAAGAATAGACAATGGAGTAAAATAACAATTAAGTAAAAAATATTTATTTATTTTGTAAAAGAGAACATACACAAAAATATTTTTTTAACTATAATGTAGAGCATCATTATCTAGTTGCAATATTTTTTTTATAGATAAGAAAATTTTGTCATCACCTTAAACTAATGTAATGTGGCTTTCAAAAACAAATGTCCTAGAACTTAGTTTAATAAACAACGTTTTGTAACATAATTTAATTGATATATGTATATAAAGAGAATTATATTAATTTTACTTGAGTTTCACGAAATCTTGAGTTTACTTGCATACCTCTATCTTCGGAGTCATGAGTGTATTGAGAATACATCGTGAGGAAACCTGCATACCAAAGCGATTCGGAAGAATTTATATGGTATGTAAAAGTCCGCCTATGTTAGCCAGCGTAGTGAACAATGGAATTGGTGATTACTTACCATCAGATGATCTGTTTACTCGTTTGCGGGACCCATACTAAAAAAACATTGCACTTACTCATAAAAACATTATAGATAATTTGTCATCTATCAAAAATACTGTAGTAATTTTTGCACAAACAAATATTTCGGTAACTGCTCACTTTATCCGCTTCATATAAACTTACGGCACCGTCTCTTCACATCAGTACATTTAAGCTCAATTAGTAATTAACTATAACATTCAAACGTATGATATTTTTAATGTGGCTTCTCAAAGCTTACCTGATGTAAATTAATTTGCCGCCATTTCGAATGAAATGGTACTACAAAATAATGTCTCTAAATAATATTTATTTATTTACTTTTATTTCTGACTACTCGCGTTGAACTAAATGTTGAAACTGACGTCACTCGTCCAATGTAAAAATAGAGCAGGAAGAGCCCAAAGCGAGAACGATATCGGCAAATGCCCACAACTTTTCGGATCTAGGATCCTTTCGCCTCAAACGATTAAAGAGCTATCTTTATCTCTTAAATTGTATTTAGATATTAGATCATGATAATAAATTACCAAGGATACATATTTTATGAATAAAACATATAACTTGCCAGTTTTTGAAAATCGGGATGTACCAAATCAATTTCATTTACACCTCGCGTCGCTAATGGACCAAAAATTGGCTATTGATCTAAATCCAAACATTGGACGAGTGACGTTGGCACCACCTCTAGAGCCAAGTGTGGAACTTATATAGGAATAACAGAGTGAGATTCACCAGTTTATTCTCACATTTACGAACTTAGTAAAACCTGTCATTTAATACAGAATTGCCATCTACAAATTTGGAAACAGCGCTGAGTTTTTGTAGCCAATCCATATGTTGCCGACGATATAACGTCACATTACGATCCATCTGCTATAATGTGCTGGGGTTTAATGGCGATCGTTCAGGTTGCCATGGCAACAGCTCGCGTACTCACATGATACGAGTAAAAACAACCTAGGGGTGGCCACGTGAGTGATATGCCATCTAATTTATTGACTCGATCTATTTCTATCAACCCTGGTGTAGCTGGTACAGATTTTTTGACGTCGCGGAAATGTTTGTGTGTAGAAAGACATATTTGTGTCGTAATGTCTATGTGGCTATGAGTCACACCTCGGAAAAGGTGGCGTGGTAATCTTGACCAATTTAGCAGCGTTAGGGTGGTATCAGCATCATATAAGGATAAGTGGAAGGACTTGAGCGAGACACGAGTAGTGGAACATGATAATATTACATCTATAGTTTTAAAAATATTTGTGAAGAAGCAATTAAGTATATTAGTATAACTTCATTAATTTATTGTCAATGGATACCTTATTTCAACAACTTTGCAGTTACTATTAAATACGGTACATTTATACACACACATAATACATAAAATAAGATTTTATAGTTCTTAAAGTGTGTAAATGTTTGCAGGTCTCTCATATGTGAGAGGCTATCTGAGTGCGTGGTTGGTAAACGGACTAGACGCGGCTGCCCACATGTTCACGGTGGTCGCGGGTTCGAATCCCAGGGCACACCTCTGACTTTTCGGAGTCATGTGTGTATTGATAATCAATCACCACGCACTAAAACGGTGCAGGAAAACATCGTGAGGAAACCTGCATACCATAGCGATTTATTAGAATTCCTATGGTATGTAAGTCCGCCAACCCGCACTAGGCCAGCGTGGTGGACTATATTGCCTAACCACTCTCAATCGTATTCTCGATTGTAGAGTAGGCCCGTGCCCTGCAGTGGGACGTATATGGGCTGATACAGATACAGATATCTGAGTGGGTCTGGTGTGATAACCGCAATATCTATTTCTCCCGCCAAACAGCAGTTTAAATGCACTGTTGTGTTTCGGGTTGAAAGAAATTGTAGCCATAGTAACTACTGGACATATTGAGACTTAACATCTTGTCTCAGGATGGCGAGCGCAGTGGAATGTCAAGCATTGTTATGTAATTAAAGGTGTTATTTAGTTTTGCTACTGTTCATGAGCAGTCGCGATTCGCTTACCATCATGCAAACGGCATCGTAGCCCCACTACTCAAGGCAATAAAAAAAGGACACCCACTTTCAACCTTGTGTCTTCCGTCCCTCAATGTGATAGCCGGTGTGTCTGTCACCATATTAGCCACAAATTCCCTGTTGATAAAATCCAATATCACTTGACCAAGAATAAGACAATGCAATGACTACCAACAA